>JAHOYR010000006.1:5788287-6370987 GCA_023213295.1 Bruguiera hainesii
AGAGAGAGAGAGAGAGAGAGAGAGAGAGAGAGAGAGAGAGAGAGAGAGAGAGAGGAATACTTCAATAATGAAATTAGAAAATTTGGTTACACAAGGAAATGAGTAATTAATGGTGTGGTTTCTGAACCCTGCACAAGGTTCTCTCGCAACCAATCATCCTAAGTACATGTAATACGCAAATAAAAAAAAAGGGGGAATGAAAGCAGCGAAAGACAGACCAAAAAAGAAAGAATATAATACCTTGATCGTAGGCATCCCTTACAAAGAATAAATATTCATTGGAATATTCATAAATTGACATCATGTAATTGAGCAGCTACTTCTTTAGTATTGGTACAGGGACAGCTAATCCTTTAAGTGACAATAGGAAAGTAAAAGATTCTTCTTGGCTTCTGTAAAATGAAACTATATCTGTGTATACAAGGCATTTGACCTGACTTTGTCTCCGCCTCTATCCTCAGGAATCCCGCATTGCAATTACCTTGAGCACCCCAAGAGATTTGTCACTGCCTTTTGGAATTCTGTGCTCCGTCATCTTGAATTCTAGTTTGAGGAGTACCAGAGTTTCTTCTGGCAAATCAGTACCTTTTCCTTCTCAATGGCATATTCTGTGTCTTCCTTACGGCAACCCCACCTCATCCCCTTGGCAATGCTAGCAATGGCATCCACGAAGTAGCTGGATTCTCTTACGATTGCATAACCTGAGGGCCGCAAGATCCTATCCATCTCCAACAGCACATATTTCATATCACATCTGCCCACATACAAAAAGATTTATCAGAACTATGACAAGATGAACTTTCCATTCTGAGGTCCCATTACATGATGCTGATGGGTTCTCTCTTTGTTATTTTTTTTCTTTTTCATCTTTTGTTTTGAGTTGCGATTCTAGATCATCCAGCCAAGTTAACGATTAATTTCGTTTACTTAATTCTCCTTACCAACCTTCAAGGTATAGAATTTGGTCAAAGAAAACAGCTATAAGTTTCCAAGTCAAACCATTTTGGTTAGAGAACAAGAGTTCTTTGCACTTTGATTGTGCCTAACCAGTCTGTCCCACCACCCAGAATATTCCAAGATTGTGCATGAATTCCAGGCTTACCAGAAGCAGCTGGCACTATTTTTTCCCTGATCCCTACTAACGGTCAACTAGGTTGTGCTACTTTTTCTCTAGTGCTCAGTTTTCCTTAGCCGACACCGACCAATGGCAATTTCAAAGGCAGCATGTTAAAATCTAAATGACTAACAATCAGGCCCACCGTAAAATGTGGAAATTTATGTCCAGAGCTCGCTCGGACTATGAGCATTATGCTAGACTCAAAAGGGGAACTAAGCTCCAAACACTCACCGGTGGCTTTCTGCAGTGAAGAGTCCATCAACATGAAGGAGATCATAAGTTCTAGGGTATGTTGAGAAAGCTTCACACCTGGACAAAAATATGCATAGGAAAGAGATAGATGAAACTTTCCACTTACTCCAGTGCAAAGAGCATCACAAATGCCATTCATACATTCACAAAGGAAAAATCCCGCAATTATATGTAAGCAGATTTGAAGATTACCAGTCATGGTAAGTTCCAATGAGGCCTCGATCATAGACAACAGGAAGTGTATTGGTAGAATAGGAGGAGACCACATTCATGACCCATAGAGGATCATCAATTACAGCTGCAGCTAAGCCTCCATAAATAGTATTCATGTCCATCACATTTCTTATCTTATCTGTCCCAATTGCTGGGAGTAATTTTTTGTAATGCTTTGTTCTAACCTTCCATTTGCTGTCATCATGCTTGAAAGCACTGGCACTACCACCTTGAACATTTCCAATTCGCTCGGGTGCAACATGCAACCGTTTTGGCCATTTAGGGAGGGATTCCAGACCTGATTTCTCATTTTTTGGGCTTGGAACTACAACACAAGGCCGAAGTGGAGTATACCATGCAGAATCTGGTTCAAGGCTGTCATCGCACTTCAGTGGGTAGGCATCGGGGATAGCAAGCTTATTATAGCAACTGTTATCTGAAGTTTTTCGCCACACAGCTATGTCATCCTTTTTACTGTACAATTTGAAGCACATGGAAACAAGCAATGCTTGCAGCTTTTCATAATCTGTTCTCTGCTCCTCTATTGTAGTATTCCAACCTCGCCAATGGTTTTCATAGTTAACAGGAGGACCAGACAGGACCCAAAAACCTCCAGGACGGAGTATACGGTGAATCTCTAAGAGATAAATTCCACCTGAAAGCAAGATAGTGCTATCAATGTAAAACAGCATAAGGTAACAGATATATGGTAGCATTATATCAAATCTTCAATACATGACAAGAGGAACAAAAGGAACATAATGAAATAGAAAACTTGTCCGTAAGATCTATTAGTAACAATAGTGGCATTAAGCAGACTAGACAGAGTCTGTTTATTCATATCCAGAAAGAAACCAATATTCCTCTAGTCTTTGTTATAAGACACTGGAAATATCAATTACCAAATTCTGTCCAAGGTATAAGGCATCTGGAACAATGAGCCATATCAAATGAATTGGATGGGAATGGAAGACGCTGTGTAGAAATGATGCCAAGAATAGCAGGAATTCCACGTTCCAATGCAAACTGGACTTGAGCCTCATGATTATCTCTTGGGGCAAGAGAAACAGTTAAAACTCCCCGATCTAATAGATCACCTCCCCAGCTTGCTACCTAGAAGTAAAAACAATGAGGTCATAAGTTATCGAATCCTGCAGACACTATGAAAAAGTTGACCACAAGAAGCTCTGCAATTCAATGTGAATTCTGATAAGAATAGGCACGATTAATTCAAGTTAGAAAAAGCATAGGAACTCACTCCACACCCTGAATCAAATGCAGTGCGAATGGTGCCATCTTGCATTTCTGGGATCAGATCTTG
Source organism: Bruguiera hainesii (assembly GCA_023213295.1). NCBI lineage: Eukaryota > Viridiplantae > Streptophyta > Magnoliopsida > Malpighiales > Rhizophoraceae > Bruguiera > Bruguiera hainesii. Next base: position 5,791,191 of record JAHOYR010000006.1, read on the forward strand.
CATCAGATCAACATAGGCACTCACTCCTCTTGGAAACATAGTACCTCCTCCGGGAAAGAGGAACTTCTCCCCCTCTTTTCTCAGCCAGTTCTGGTTAGATTTTTGCTTGTTAATCCAATCATATGGTACATTCCTGATTCCAGATTCACAGCAAATGAGACCAGTGAAAGCAGAAAGACAAGCTAACCATACAAGGTAACATGATGAAAAAAGTAAAACAGATTGCAGTACCTGTACCAACACTCATCCCTGCTCTTTGGCCATCTGATTGGGGGCTTATACCCATTGGGCGGTGGAACTAAGCACTCCTTCCTTTCAAATACTGGGGGGCAGTGGCGTTCCATGAAAGTAAGGCGATGAAGACCGTACTTCTTCCACCTCTGCGCAATAAACATTGCATATGGATATGAAACTATAATAGCTTCACAACAGATCTAAAGAGCTTATAGCACGACAATGAATGGTAGAGAAATACCCTGGGATCTGTGCATGGAGTATAGTCTTGATAGTCAATGCTGCACTCAGGAAAGGCGCTGGATTTGATTTGGAGAGGAGCAACTGCTGTCTTCCTGGGAGGCTGAACTGTGTTTGTGACAACCTTCACATTCTTGTCCTCGAACTTATTTTTCTCAGAACAGAAGATTCCTCCAAGGTAGAAGGAAAGCCCGCATAGTACAACAAGAATTACTGCCATGGGAACAAGCCTGGGATTCTTATCGTGTTGGGGTTTTCCATCTTTATACTTCATGATTCCCCACGTAAGCAACTATCTCCACCAATGCGAATTTTATGTTCCAGGACAAAAATGCATACACAGGATGCTAATTTCCCACCTCTGCAAACTGAACATAACATCCAAGTAAGATTAATTGAAACTCACTTTTTTTTTGTGTACTATTTTTATGAATTAAATTTAACCAGTGAGATCAGTCAAACATTGGTCTAGAAAATTGAACAATTGACTCAATCTACAGTAACTACAGAGCATGGTAAGAACAGATTCATTAGTTGAAGTGTTGCAGTTGATTGGATCTTGAATAGCACAGTAGGCAGATCCAGCATAAGGTTACACGGTGCGAAGATTAAGCCGATAAGGAAAGCTCAATCAGTAAGGCTCTACCACAAGATATGGATAAGGGAAGAAAACAGAAGAAGCAGGTGACCGACGGAGATGCAATGGATTATATTGGGGAATTAAGACTTTAAAAGGCTGCCAATAACTAGGTCTGATGGCAGCTACCAATATCAAGTTTCACCTTCAGTGTTGCTTTGCTTCATTATTTCTCACATGATATTGGGACCCAAATGGCTCTCTTTCTCTGTGTCTCTCTTCCACCCGCCCAGTTTATGCCAAGTCAGAAACGCAAAAGATGAACCCTGGATCTTGAACCGAAATATGAAGAGGAAAAATTAATGAAAAGCAAGAAATCATCATTTCCTTGACATCCAAGAAAAGTTTCCATAATGCTGCGTTGTTATTCATTAATTTATCACGCAACACAAATAGGTACACGACCCCATGAAGAAGAACAACTATCATCAGTCCTTACCATTGAAGGAGAAAGGGACCACATCATTAAAACAAAAAAAAATAGAAAAGAAAAGAAAGGATGGTAGCCGGTCAACCGTGCCAATAATTGACGAAGAAGAAGACAGAGGACGAAATGAAGATGATAACAAGAGAGAACCAGAGCAAGGAAAACTGCACAAAGTCTACACTGTATCCGAGTCCAGAAACAAGAAACAGACGGTAGAAAACAAAATGGGTATCTTTCAAAAATGTCAGATCCACTATGCATGCAATTCAAGGACGAGAGATCTGTCTAAAAACGAACAGAAATGAGAGAGAGAGTAGATAATAATAAATTGTTATAATGAGAAAGTACAAATAAATAAAAGTTGATGATGTTAAACTCTACCTTCTTTATTTCTTCTTCACTCTGTCCCACTATAAATGCATCCCAGCTTCAACTCAAGAAGTTCAATATTTTAGCTTTTAGAGAAATGACAGAATGGGTATAGGATGATTGATTGATTGAGATTTGAGAATTGAGATCTCTTCCTGTCGCAATTCTAATTAAAGGGATGAAGACTGAGAAAGAACAGAGGATCAAGGCCTGAGCATGGCAGTTAGAGAGAGATAAGAGAGAGATGCTCTCAGACTCTGGACTTCCAAGCATACACACACAACACAGACGCAGAGCAGACGACATTTCTTCCAACCTTAAATAACCCCACCTCGTCGCCTCCTGTTTTGCCTAGCTGTCCCCGCCATCTTCTTCTATTATTATTATTTTTTTTTTTCTTTTTTTGTATACTTACTTCCACGGCCATATTCTACAGTCTAACTATAATAATGTTGTGAAATTATAATATACATATCTATATTTACGTGCAACATAATATGATCAAAATTAAAAGGAATTTTCACTCTTTCTTTCTTTAATTTTAGATTTTAAAAAAAATTAAGTGACTTATTTTCTAAAAAGTAGGATTTGGAATATTTTTATATATTTAATAATTATTTATACTGATAATAAAAAAAAAAGAAATCATAAATAAATCATACATAATTTAAATTTCAATCATCGTTACTCTTTAAAACTCAACTAAAAAAGTTTCTTCACAGATCACCGACTAATTCTAGTGATGCTATTTGCTAATTCTGTTTATGTTAATCAACCCGAGTCATATCTGTTGAATCGAATGTCATGGAGCAGGGGACCTTTTTCGGGAAAACCGAAAATAAGAAGCGCTGGAATAACCATAATTCAGACGAGATTACCAAGGCCCTGGGGGTCAGCTTCCACCTTCCTTCTTGGTCCAGATTTTGTGTTTCTTCCGCGTTTTCCTCGAATTGGCAAAATTGACCTTTCTTCTTGCCTTTACAGACAAAAACATAAACAAGAAGAAAATAATAATAATAATAATGATATTGCACGTCATGTCCAATCTATGCGTGGAGTTGACTCCAGACATGGGTACTTACTTTAGGTTCATGTACCCCCATGAGAAGTCCGCGGCTCCAAACAGAAGAAAACCCCAGATTGAGGAAACTCCTAACGGAATCCCTCACACCCAAATAAAAAATAATCATAAAAAATAAAAGATAATAGTTAATATATATATATATATATATATATATATATATATATGTAATTCCATCGATGACAGAAGGCAAACTGTATTGGCTAGCATTTCCCTGCTGCCCAATGCATAAACTAAATAATCGATATAATGGGTATATTTCGAAGTTTGAATTTTGAAATCAAGAAATAGTACCAAGAAGGTAAATTTGATATGGGTATAATAACTCTAAAAAAGAGTTAGTGCATAAGAAAGTTTTGCTAATGTAGACACTTGAACAACAACTGATGTATTGATTTCTTAAAGAAAAAAAAAAAACATAGTAAAAATCTAATTGTTCTTTTTTTTTTGTTAATTTAGGTTGAGAATTACATGTTAACCTTTAATTAAATTTGAAACCACCGTCCGAACATTTCTTGGCATAATATTTCCCTTTTTTATTATTTATTTATTTTTAATTTTTTTTATTGTTTTAGGGATTTTCCTTGTGGTTGAACGAGGGTTCCAGATTTTTTTCAATACTTTATATAATGACATTTATTTAATTTAAAAACTATATAAATATCTTATTTAAATGTTAATTTTAATAAATTATTATGTATGTTATATTAACTTAATAGTCAATTAATAAATTTTTTTGGTATTTTAATAAAATTAAAATTTTAACATTAATCACTTTTATTCAATTATAATTTAAAATATATTATAATTTACATTATCTATATTAATAATTTTTATATACATTAAAATTTATATAACATGAATACTCATAATTAAGAAAAAATACAAGAAAATAAGGCAAATAATTTCCAAAAAAGACAAATGATCCTGAACTCCTCTTTTTGCTTTTAAAAGACCAAAAAAAATTCCAAATTCACCTTTTCTCAAAAATGAAAAAATGCTAATAATTTAAATTTTTTTTAGAAAAAATACTCTCAAATTTAGTTTTTATTGTTTTAAAAAAATACTTATAATTAAGAAAATTAAAAGAAAAAAGAAAAATTATCTCAAATTCCTTTTCTTTTTTGAAGAAAAAAGATTCCAAATTTACATTTAAAAATAAAAATAATTTAATGTTTTTAATTCTTATATTAAAAAAAAACTAATTTGAAATTTAATTTTTATTTTTCAAAAAAAAATCATAAATTAATTTTTTTTATTTTTTATTTAAATAAAACATAAGTAAGAATACACTTTTTAATATATATGATAAACTCATGTATCATTTGATCTAATAAAAGTGTATATTAATATTATTACCTAAGAAAAATATAGTGAAACGTTTATATAGTGATATTTATTTAATTTTAAAAATATTAAAATATTTAATTCAAGTTCAAACTTTCTTTATAAATTTTAAAAATTTGTAATATTTGATATTAATTAATAATTAATTTATAATATTTTTTAGTATTTAATAGAATTATGATTTTAACATGCATTTGATTTATTTAATTTACTCAATTATAATTTAACATGTGTTACAATTAACTCACTTCATATTAACAATTTTTCACATATGACTAATGTTTGTATAATGCAAATATTTACAATTAAAAAAATAAAAGGAAATAATGAAAATATTTTTTAAAAAATAATTCTAAATTCCATTTTTATTTTTTAAGAGAGGAAAAAAATTTAATTTATCTCTTTCCCTTACAAAGAAAAGAATGTTCATAATTTTAATCTTTTTATATTTTTTGTTTGAATAAAATACACAAATAAAAATATATTTTTAATACAAAAAATAAATTGATGCATTACACTAATTTAATACTAGTATAAAGTAAAAGGGGGAGACATCAAAGATTTATATCATGACCTAATGTGAATTACAATAGTTAATACATGTTTATTTTAGTTGTCAATATAGTTAAAAGAATTATCCACAATTATTTAATATAATTATTAATATTTACTATAAATCACAAATTATTGATTATAAGATATTATGTACTTCTAACTATTAAAAGGATCAAAATTTGAACCAACTAAAACTAATTGTAAATAATACAATTCAAATTTGGTCTAAAAACAATCAAATTTAAAGTGACTCAAGTTTAAATCTCTCCCACCCTATCTAAAAATACAATATTTTTTTTCATAATTAAACATTTAAAAAAGAAAAAAAAATTATTATTTAATATTTCCTTTTATTTTTATTTATTACTTTATATGTGTGTGTATACACACACACACACACACACACACACAAATATATAAATAATATAAATATATATAGTTTGTATGATATAATTGTATATTTGTAATATAAATAATGATTAACTGTTTAGAATTCTTTAGTATAATTATTAATATTTACTATTAATTACAAATTATTGATTATGAGGTACTAAATATCACTATCTCTTAATGGTGTTAACATTCAATATAACCTGAATTTGTCAAGAAAAATATGACACAAGCCTAACATAAAAATAGCATAATCAAAAGTGATTGGAATTCAAATCCACTTGTCTCAATTGGAAAACATAGTTTTTTTTTTTTTAAACAAAATTGAATCTTCTTTTTGAAAAAATCAGCTTTATCATTTCATATTTCTTTTTATTTAAACTTATTATCTTTTATACACATATACAAATATCTACACTTCACACATACACATTACTTTATTTTATATGTTATACAAATATATACATATATATATATATATATATATATAAATAATTTATACAATTTTTTATTTATTATTTATATTTAATTATTTTATATTAATATTAAATTATTTATTTTATAAAATTATCTATTTTATTTTTTATATTCATAATATTTTGAAAATTTTATCCACATGAATAAGTAAATGTTTATTATATACATGTGTGTGTGTGTGTGTGTGCATATATACATATGTTATAAATAATAGTATACTTGTATATTTTTGACATAAATTAAAATTAATATACAAATAATCTACAATTTTATAACTTGTAACAATATTAATTCAATTTTTAAAATATACTAATTTACTTATCATAAAATTGTTTTATAACAAATTTAGTTTACCGTTAATATAGACTAACTAATGTAGGACAAAAGTGTGAAAAATAGAATATTAAAGGTTAATACTTAATTGAACCTTCTTGGTATTTTTGAAATATACCAAAAAAGATAAATACCTTTTAAAGGGAATTATATTATTAATATTTAATAACTAAATATAATTGATTAATAACTTGATTAAAAAGAAACCTAAAACATTATTTATAAATAAAGAAAAATCTAGGTGTACATAAAAATGATATCAAAAGTCGCCATAAAGAGTTTTTCTATTACACACAAAATATTATACAACATTGATATTTTGTATATAGTATAAGATATATTATATATAGTATAAAAATCTTTTATGACTACTTATATACATAACTTTTGTGTATACCTAGTAGTTCTCTTACAATAATTTCTAAACTTAGCTATTAAGGAAAATTACTTTTTTTCTCTTCTATCTATTAAGAAGCACATTAAGTCGTAAGCTTTACAATAAATGTTGAATTCTCTATTCTCATGAATCTTACATATCTTTCTTAAGATTAAAGTCTAAGACCTCTAGATAGAAATTTGAATTCTTAATCGTTGGAGTGTCTCGTGAAGGATAGAAAAAATACTTACTTAACAACTAAGTAAAAGTTAAAAAGGTAACTAAAATCTAGCAACTACATATTTACTTAATAAAGAATGGTTAGAAACCAAGTATTTTAGAATCTTCTTAACTAAAACTTCTAATTAGAATAAAATATTATAAAGTATGTAAACAAATTATAATAATTATAATAATTAAAATTACAACATAATTTGTAAAATTATAGAAAAAAAATTTCATGACATATCTTGTGTCAAATTCCTCTACTTGAAATAAACTCACCCTTAAGTTGACATTGAGGAGTTGATATTTTTAATGTCATATGAACAAATATTTTGAGTAAACTAGTACCTTTGACATGAACAAAATACACTTTTTATGATTAATGATGTTAACCAACATAAAAATTAAATAAAAAATTTTCTTTACTTAATTGTCCACTCTAAGAAAATCAACAAATATTATAAGTAAAGAATAAACAAGATCTTGAGACTTATGAGTTATTGGATTAACTTTTGAGTTAAATAAAATCCACTAATAGATTAATCTTTTTGTCAAGATAATCTTCCAATTCATTGACAAATTCAACGAAACTCATGAAATAACTTGCACAATCATATTGTCATCAATAATATATGTTTTCAATTCTTATTTATCCATCTCCTTTTGATCAAGAATTAGTACTTGACTAAAAATTTCAACATAGAGCTAAGACTTCTCCAATTCTCAAATTTAGATAGTAAAAATACTTAGAGACCAAGTATGTTATAATTTTCTTAATTAAAACTCTTAATTATACTAGAATACTATAAAGCAAGTAAATAAACTATAAATTATAATAATTAAAATTACAACATAATTTATAGAATATTAGAAAATAATATTTGTGATGTGTCCTACATTAGATCCTTCCACTTGAAAAAAAACTTACCCTTAAATTAATAACGAGAAGTTGAAGTCTTTCATGTCACATGAACAACTATTTTGAATAAACTAGTACCTTTAGTATGAATGGAAAACTCTTTTTGCGATCAATGATGTTAAAACAACATAAAAACTTAAAATAATAATAAAAAAAAACTTGTCACTGCTTAATTGTCCATTCAAGAAAATCAATAAATATTATAAGTAGATAATTAACAAGATGTTGAGACTTGTAGGTTATAAGATCAAATTTTGAGTTAATAGAATCTACTGATAGATTAATCTTTTCATCACCAAAATCTTCTAGCTTATTGACAATTTCAACATAACATATGAAACAACTTGTTCAATCACATTGTCATCAACAATAGGTGTTTTCTCTTTTTTACTTATATCCTTTTAATCAAGGATTAGTACCTAACTAACAATTTTAGTATGGATTGAGATAAGACTTCTCCAATTTTCAAATTCGAATTTTAGAGAATACTTAGAGATAAGATATTCTAGAATTTTCTTGACTAAATCTTCTAATTAGACCATAATACTATTAAACAAGTAAATACACTTAAAAATTAGAATAATTAAAATTACAATATAATTTGTAGAATAATAAAAAATAATCTCCATAATGTCTCTTATGTTAGATCCTTCACTTTAAAAGAAACTCACATCATATGAACTAATATTTTACAACATAATCTAGTTAACAACGAGGAACTAACATTTTCCATATTATATTGACTAACATTTTCCTTATTACATTGACTAATATTTTAAGTAGACAAATACCTTTAACATGAACAAATAACTCTTATGATCAATGATGTCAACCAACTAGAAAATTGAATAATGACTATTCTTTACTTTATTGTCCACTTTAAGAAAATCAACAAATAATATAAATGAAGAATCAACAAAAATCTTGGGACTTATAAGCTACTGAATCAACTTTTGAGTTAATAGAATCCACTAATTAGATTAATCTTTTTGTCACCATAAGCTTTAAGCTTATTGACAACTTCAATAGAACATATGAAATCAACTTACTTAACCATATTATCATCAATAGTAGATGCTTTCTTTTCTTGTTTATCTATCTCCTTTTGATCAAGGATTAGTATTTGCCTAAAAATTTGATCGTTGGGTTGAGATAATACTTCTCCAATTTTTAAATTTAGATTCACAATTTCAATTGGAATAAAATAAAATTTGAATTATCTTTCAGTTGCTTTTAAAATCCTATCAAATTCTCATCATCATAAAATTCAAGTACAAATAAATTTTTTATATTTAACTATAAATAAATTCTTGGATTACTAAATTTAAATTGATAATATTTAATATCATTTTACTAATTAGCTATATCGTCTTGTAGTTTTAAATATGTAAGGGTCATTTTCTCCTCCTTTCTAACATCATTATATTTGAAGTAGGCATTAAGTTTTACTAACCAACTCAAAAATTCTTTAATAGAGAAACTTTCATCAACAAAAAGATTATCTCTAAAATCTGGAACACTTTTACAAATAGATTAACTCTAAGAAAAATATTTAATAAGACCCTTCCCTTTATGATCATCCTCATTAAAGACATTGCTTCAGACTTTATAAGATAACATTACACAGGTGAAATATATTATGATACCAATCAACGTAGGATAGAAGCACAAAAAATAAAATATCAAAGGTTAATACTTAATTGAATCTTCATAAGATTTTTAAAATCCACTAAAGAAGATAAATACCTCTCAAAGAGGATTGTATCATTGATATTTGATAGTTGAATAGACTTGATGAATAGTTTGATCATAAAAAAAAAATCTAAAACGCTATTATAATAATTTTTATACTTAGCTAATAAAGAAAAGTACTTAATTGTAAGTAAACTTAATGACCAAGTTTAAGTTAAAAAAGGAAACTATAATGTAGAAATTACATATTTACCTAATAGAAAATGCTTAAATACTAAGTATTTAAAATCTTTTATAACTAAAACTCTTAATTAAACTATAATACTATAAAGAAAATAAATAAACTATTAAATCATAATAATTAAAAGTATAACATAATTTCTAAAATAATAAAAAATAATCTTCATGATGGGTTCTACGTCATTAATAGTTTATGTTGATCTACATATGTAGTATGCCTACGTATAACAAATTAATTATGTGACATTTAAATCAAAATCAAAATAATATTATTAAATAAAAAATCTAAAATAAAAAATTTTTTCTTCTTTTTTTTTTTTACTTTTTTTGGGTTTTAACTAAGTATAATGCGTAATAGGGACTTTTTTTATTTTTTGTTGTGATTTTTTCCTTATTTCTAACTTTACTTATTTGTTTATAAGTCTTTAATTTGTTTTAAGAGCTCAAAATGATGCTAAAGGGTTACTATACAAAAATAACATCAATTATTCATTTTGTAATAAATATAGCCCCACTTTTAAAATGTTATGACTTATACCTTGTAGTTTTTTTTGGTAACAAATATAACACACTATTAATTACACTTGACAAAATTTGTCAAATGTGCTAACATGGTACTAGGACGTGGATTAGGTGGTGATGTTGATAAAAAATTAAAAAAAAAAACAACCAAATACTTTAGAGCACATCACCTTTAATTGGGTTTTTTAGGCCTTGTAATTTCATAACCCAACTTATTATCTTTTTTCAAAAAATTACAATTAATCAAATAATAATTGAATTTCAATAATAAAAACAAAATAAAAAAACCCAACCCTTCCTTTTTTAGTGTTAGACAAACCCTAGATTACAATTGATAGGATATAACAAAGAGAAGGAAAAGGAGCTTTAAGTTGAATACTAGATAGAGTAATAAAGAGAACCTAAATTATTTTTGGTGGAGATTTAGTGGCAATGGAATCTTATAGAGATTTGGTTGTTAGTGTTACATCTTCGTCTTTATCCTTTTCTTCCTCAAGCATAGATTTGGACTAAATTCTACGCAATCATGGAGTAGAAGCTCATATGTGCACTTTGTGGAACCAAAGTGACTTATGAAGGAGATTTTGGGAATCTAATTTTGGAGGCAAAATGATTGTAAGTTTTTCAAATGACATTACATAGAAATTGAAGAATTTTACAAGGGCATGATTGGGTCTCTCCATAGCAAAAACAAAAAATTTGAAGTAAGACCAAACAATATTAGTGACTAATGAAACATTTATGGGTTAAGTTATTGGAAGATGAAATGGAGATGAAGAAAAAGGTCATAAGGTTGATGGTTAACGAAATTATAGCCTTGAAAAGTGAGTATGTTGGTTTAAAATTAAAAACAAATGTCTAGTGCATGAGAATTCAATGTTAAAGTCCCATAAGAAGTTGTATAATAGCAATTTGAAAATGATATGGACCATTTTATCTACACAAAACTCTTAGAAATAAATAATAAATGCTTTCTCCCTCTCTCTCTCTCTCTCTCTCTCTCTCTCTCTCTCTCTTTATCCAACACTCTTGAGTTGCCTTTTAGAAATGGTTATTTATTTATTTATATGTGTTTTAAGGTTTGTTGTTCTTCTTATATCTTAATTTGATTAGATTTTTCTTTCATTATAATTATTCAATTTAATTAATTTATTTGGAATTTTGTATTTAGGCTAACTATCTAAGGCCTAATGAGTTCAATTAACCCAAAAGAATTACATGACAATAATACAACTTTGTTATCTTTTTCCACTTCATGCCAAAAGATCAATCACCAAGTCATATTAGCACACTTAATAGAATCTAACAAGTATAGTTGATGGTGTGTTATATTTGTCATAAAAAAAAGTTATGATATAAAAGACACTATATTTTAAAGGTAATGCTATATTTGTTATAAAAAAAATAATTGAAATTATTTTTATATATTAACTTGATTTTAAATTATGAATTTTTTTTATATGTTTGGTGAATAAGTTGACTCAAAAAGTTGTACTAAAATGAGGGGTGAGTGTTATCTTGTTGCTTAGTAATGTTGTAAACTAAGATAGAGCTAAATGGATTCTTCATAAGTAAAAAGACGAAGTTTGGTTGGTATCTCCATTATAGACAAGTTGTGTTCTTCATTTCATATATGGGTTTTAAAGGGTAGGGAGAGCTAAAGGAGGAGGAGTCGATGTGGATTCTTGATTTCATATGAATTTTGGAAAGTAGGGAATGAAGGAGTTGGAGTAGGAAAAGGAGAGATGAAGGAGGAGGAGAAATAGGAGATATAAGGGTAAGGAACATAAAAGATGAGAGAGAGGAAGAGAGAAGAGAAATAATTTTTATTTAATTATGGTTTTTTTAATTTGAATTGACTATCATATGCTCAATTTTTTATACTTAAGCATTCCATGTGTGTAGATTAAAGAAATTTGTTAGTTAATATTAACATTAAGCTAGATTTGTTACAAAGAAATTTTGTAATAATTGATTTGTTATGCCTTAAAGGTTAGATTAGATTTGTTACAATTTACAAAATTACAAATTTATTTATATATTAATTCTATAAATTAATATAAAAATTAAATAATAAATAAATAATATATACTCATTTATTCTAATATATGATATAATAAAATATTAGTAAAAAATTATTTTCTTAAAAATTAGTATGTCAACTCGCAAATGACTTACCCAAACATCATATGATTTGAAAGTAATCTAATAATAATAATAAAAAACTCAAATCTAAAATAACCTAATCCAAACTCATATAAACCAACTTATTTAACACCTTTTCTAGCTTTTAATTAAATGATAAAGGAAATTCTTAATAGAGTGATATTATGCTTGATGACAAAATCTCTCAAGTGAGTGGTATGAAACTACTAAATAGATTATACATAATAATAATATTAAAGTTAATATATAAAAAAAAAAATCTCAACTTCCAAGATTATAAAAAATTTAACCTAACTTTCAAAATGAGACAATTTTGTCATTATAAAATTTCTTTTTGTAACAAATCTATCTCACCATAAAAAATTGCTAAGGTTTTTTTTATCAAATTAAGTGACATACTAGCATGAAATGTCAAACCCAATGAATTGGTTTTGTCAATATCATCATGATGCATCATGTAGGTTGATATAAAAGAATTATAGGTTTTGACAACATAATATTTTTGTTATAAAAAAAAATTCTACAAGGACTAAATTATTACATTTTGAATATTAGATAAAATTGATGATTTATTTGTGTATTAACCCTAAAAAAAAGACAAGTGCAAACACTTTTACAAATCTATGCTATGCAAGCATATTGTGAGTTTATTTTAGAGGTTAAAGAAACAATTAAACAAAGTAAAAGTAAGTTATGTTTTTTTTTTATCATAACAAAGAGAGTGTAAGGTTGCATGAGAGAAAAAAATGTTACACAACTAAAAAGTAATTTTGCCAAAAAGAACAAGTAGTTCTTCATCAAACTCCACTTAAAAAAATTGTAAAAAGAAGTAGTGAGGCATAATAGTAATAAAAAGATATATAAGAAGGCAAAAAAAAAATCAAATTAAGGAAAAAAATACTATGAAAGGATAAAATATTAATTGTAACGGTATAATTATAAATGAAATATTAGACGTACAAAAACAATTTAACGACTTGTAAATAAAAAGGAAGAAGAGGAATTGGCCTAATTTTTTTCAACATACCATTATTAGTCAAAAGAGAAACAGAAAAATAAAATGACAACTTCAATGCTAAAAGAACAGTAAAGTGACATTAAAATTATAATTTTTTTTATAAGTACTACTACACAACAATAATTATTAAGTAGTATAGTAAGTATAAAAAGATAAAATATATATATTTTTATACTCAACTTTATTTATTTGTAAAATTAAATAAAATATAATTAATTTATATCTTTTATTATTTTCGTAGTATTCCTTAAATGTTACTACCTAACTTTTCACTTCTTTTATGGGATTTAAGTGACTCATTCTACCTGTCATGTGACACGCGCAAGATCATGTTATGAACTAACATGAACTAGCCTAAACAATACTATAGCCAAAACCAAAAACTCATTTGTTGCATGTTTTATAACAGAGCACCACCATGTGTGGGTATATGATAGAGAGATTTAAATAGAAATAAAGATTTTTCAACAATTTTGATTGACTACTTTATAAAAAAATATATAAAGTAAGAAAAATTTTAATTAAACAATTTTCCATTTAATATATAATATGGACAGCTGGTGCCCCCCCAACTCCAACAGCTAGTGAGCTGGTTGTTTAGTCGGTGGTTTATCAAAAAGTGTCAATCATAGCTATTAATTAATTTTATGAAAATCTATTAGTTTTATTAATTATCAAATATTCACTTTTATCAATTTTTGTCATTGTCAATCATCATTGCTCATCACCAGCTCTCGTCTAAACCAAAAACGACAAAAAAAAAAAAAAGGGAAAGAAAAACCTCAAGTTAATCTCACTCACCGTCCATATGGGTCAATCATAATCCAACGACCAATTCTTTTACTCGAACAACTTGGATCACATGAGCTGACATTGAGGGCTACCGACACCCTTTTAAGTTTTGTCTGGGTGGAAAAAGTCAGCATTGACAATGACAAAGAAAAGAACAGATTATATGAACGTGCAAGCGTCGGTGCAATCAAAAAATGTATTTTTGCCCCATTTTTAATAGTATTCTTAAAGAATAATAATGATTAGTTGTCGATGATTATGAAACGTAAAGAACAAGGAAGCTAAAGACGAACCATGGCAGTGTTCGCTTTATTCATGGCGTACGCATATTAACTCTCTATGTATGAGTGCAAATTGGAAGAGTTTCCAATTCCAACTAACTTGAATCACATGCTTTGGACGATTAGGAGAAAATTGCCAAAGCATACCATTAATATTTGTCACTTCAGCATTTGTAGTATCTTGATGAAAATATTTAAGTGTTTGGATCACATCACCACATAATAAACCAAAGTATATTAATAAGAATAATGATATATTTTTTTTCTGAGTAAATATCATGATCTTTCTCATAGTTATACTGAAGTACATAAATTCAAAAAGATAAAAAAGTTAAAATAATATTTGATCAAAAATATAATCCTTGAATTTGAGAATTTACTTATATATTAATACTTTTTTTTAAAGGCATTAGAAAGCTCATAATCCATCTGCGAACAAGGAAATAAATGTTAATTTTTATTTAAGTCATAAAGTTATCTTTTTAACCGTCCATGAATCTGCTCATCATTAAATCATTATTTGAGAACAAACATTCTTTGCATGAAAGTTTTTCATGGCAAAAGCCAATGATTCATTTGCTATAACATTATTAGATACCTCTTGTCCTATTGCAGGACTGCCTCAAGATCTTGCTCGATTAAAATAAATACAAGGATGCAATCTTATGAGATGGAGACGGATAGATGCAGGCCAAGCAATTCATTTAGGAATTTTGAGTAATTTAATTATTTATTTGCTTAGTTAAATATACCAGATTATATAAGGGGATCCTATCACATAAAACAAATAAATAAATAAACCGTAAAGTTATTATAGACAACTAACTAAGTCCTTACTTAGTTTACATATTCGATAGTCTTATACTATTTGTTTTTATTAATTGCCAACACTGATTGTTAATTGTTTATTATTGATTACTGATAATGATTATTAAAAAATTAATAAAGTGGTGGTTAGTTTTATACTTGCTCTTGTTGTTTAATAATGAAATGACTAATTTAAATATTTAGTATGTATTAATATATCAAATGAATAAAATTAGTTTTATTTTTAGAATAAATATTGTATAAATAACATGAGGACTTTTCTTATTTAGTATCAAATTTTTATAAAAAATATTAATATTCACAAAGTAGTAAAAGAAATATGATGTTGAGATACTTTTTTTATAAGTGGCAATATTAATGAAAAAAATATTATTTAAGAGTTGTAAAAAGTAATATATAAATATTTATGAAATAAGGACACAAACTTAACCTATGTAACAAGTAAAAAGAAAAATAAAGTAATATATACATTTTTTAGGGGTAATTTAGTTTATATAGATTATTTTTAAATACTATGAAGTGAAAAGCACCAAAAAGTACCACTTGGATACATTTCTATTAGATGGTATTTGAGACTTATACAAGAAAATTAGTAGACTTCAAACGTAGCATAAAAAAATAATAATAATTGATAGTTGACTAAGAAACAGAAACATCCAAAAGTTAAATAGAACACCCTCCAAGCAGGTTTTAAGTTTGAGTTTTATCTAACACAAGATGCAAGGTATTTTGTGTTTCTCTAAGACTTTGCCTACATGAAAGTAAAATAAATTATATTGAAATTAAAAAAAATATCCTATTTACACAACTCTCATTTTATAAGCATTGTTAAATATTTAAGTGTAAACCAAGAAATCCAAAGATACTAGTAAATGCATTTTTTTTATCCCTTTTTTACTTTTAAGTGTATTCACATTCAAAGAAAAGGAACCAAATTAGTTAATCTAAAAGGAAAACAAATAGAAAGTGCATCATATAAGCATTGGAAGAATATATGTTGTGTTTATATGCGTGAACATGTGGAAAAAATTTTCAATAAGGTACAAAAAGAGTTTGTTTTCAACTCTACTTTGGCACTCTTACCTAACACAACATCTTTCAAAATTACTATTATTATTTTCTTAGACTAAAGATGTTTGCTAATTGGATTTGATAGCTTATAACATATTTTACATTAAAATTGTCAATAGTAGTAGTTTCTCTATCTCTATCAACTGCCTTAAACCTTTCAAAATGACACAACAGATGTAGATTAGTTATAGGCGATTTATAACAAATTAATATGAATATAGCATTTTTGGATCAGTGTGATGTTATCCATTTTGTAATTTGGCTTTTCTCAAAAGTGATTCTTCTTCATGAGGTCCAAATTGGGTTCCACCATAGTCTTATCATTTTTAAACACGCATAGGATTGATTAGAAAAATGAGAAAAACTTCAAATTTGAGTCAAAATTGGTGACCTTCGAGGAGTGTTCAAAGGTTATGTTGGATGGGTGGAACTATCAAGGTCGCGGGTCTAGAAGCTTTGTATGGTTTAATAAAATCAAGAATTATGGAGAGAATTTTAGAATAAAGGGCAAAAAGAAGTTTGGGAATTTGCTAGCAAAATTAAATGCTCAAAAGGATCGATTAGAGAAAATACAAAAGAGCAACCAATAAAAGAAAGCTTGCATAAGGAACTGAGAATCACATTAGAGATTTATGTGTGGTAAAGATAACAAGAAATGTTATGGCAGTAATGTTGTAGGAGTAGACTCTGATTAATATTATATAGGGGGTAAACATGTAATTTGTCTTTATATAAAAGTTGTCTCATCTCTTTATATAAAAAAGTATACTCATTCTATAATTTATAACACTAAAAATAGTGAATACTTTAGTGCAATCATAGATGTAAGGGCATTTAAGTTTCAAATTACTTAAATTTCTTATATTTTTTTTCACTTTTATTCTTTTTTGTATATTTCATTTTTCAATTACTGGTATTAGAGTTTTGATTTTAAGGGGAGCAAAGGGGAAATAAGACCAATGACATTTAAAGAAAGGAAAATGAGGATCGACAAGTTTAATGGTATCGATTTTGACTTTTGGAGATGTAGATAAAAAATTACCTATACCAAAAGAAATTACATCAGTCTCTTTTAGGAAAGAAATTAAAATTGATAAGTAAGAAAGATTAAGAGTTGTTGGATAGACAAACCTTTGAAGTCATTCGATTAACACTAAACCAAGATGTTGCTTTCAATGTCTAAATGTAGAAGACTATTATAGGATTAATAAGGGTATTAACTCATACATATGAGAAACCATCTGCTTCCTACAAGGTATATTTGGTGAGAAAATTATATAATTTAAAGATAAAGAGGGTATCTCTATTGCAAATCATATAAATGAGTTCAATTTGATTTATAGTCAATTGAACTTAGTAAATATAAATTTTGATGAAAAGGTTAAAGTTTTAATCTTATTATTCTCTTTAATAAAAAGTTGGAACATCATAGTAATTGTAATAAGTAGTTCATTTGATTTGTGATGAGAACCGTGGAGATGATGGGTGAAAGACTTTAATAGATGCAAAAGTTCCATTGCACATTCTAGAAGGCCCAATTATACAAGTTAGAGTTTCAATAGATGCAAGAGATCCATTGCACATTCCAGAAGGCCCAATAATACGAGCTAGAGTTTCAATGGATGCAAGAGGTCCATTGCACATTACAGAAGGCCTAATAATATGAGATAGAGCAAAAAAGATTAAAGAAGCACTAAATGGGCTGATTTATGTCATTCAGGCCAACCAAGTTTCAAATGGTGCAAATTCAAGTTTTAAAAAGAGTTTAGACCTAATTAATATAATTGGAATACTTAATAGGTCAGATTAAGTAATAGCATTCACTCCTATATAGGAGTTCATTGTATGTGCTGAAAATTGTCTGAAATTACTCCAAAATAAGGATTTCTCCTAAGTAGGAATTTTTGCCTCTTTAGGATTGCTATCTTAGCCTATAAATAAACACCCCTTGTAAGTTCTAGAAATCAAACAACTTTGAGTGAAATAAAAAGCAAGGGTTTTTTCTCCCTCAATTCTTTTGAGAACTAAAGAACTTATCAATATGTACTTCTTCTTATGGCGTTTAAATCGACTTATCACTCCCAATTCCTTTCTTTTTTAGAGTGTGACAATCCATATCTTTCTTGAATACTCTAGGTTTATGTTCCTTCGAATATTAGGTCTAGGGTTTTTGTTGTTAAACTCTGATTTAGCTTTCTTGGTTGTTTTTTGATTCCTTGTGTGCGTTGGGTTCCTAAGCCATGTCTTTTTGGGGTTTCCCACATCAATTGGTATTAGAGCCTAACTCTAAATTAGGTTGAATCCACTCACTCTTCAATTTTCTATCTTGTGATTTGTTTATTTCTAACTAGTTTGTCTATTTAGTACTTTACCATTCAAATGTACTAATATGTTTGTTTGTAATCCTTCTGTTTACTTGTTTGTTTGAGATCAAAACTATCAAAATGTGCTAATTCTAATTCCAATTGTTATGCCTAAGTATTCTACTATTATTTTATGTTGTGCAAAAAAAAAGAAAAAAAAAGCAATGAAAAAAAAATGGGAGAAAAAGAAGGAAAAAGACATCAAATTCGAGTTGTTGATAAAGTTAATAATTTGGTTGCTTAACTCCAATTCTGCCATCTATTTTCCTATTTTGTTATCCAAGTTTATCTTCTAGGTTTAACTACCCTTTTCCTAATTTTTGTGAGTTTAATTCATTAAATCCGTTTGTGTTGATATCCCTTTTCAACTCCTTGTTCTCCAATTTGTTTAATCCTACGCCATTTATCTTTTTCTGTTCAAAATCAATCCTCTTGATTTAGTTTGCTTAGTTCTTTACAGAGCTGAAAGGGGAAATCCGAGTGGTAAAAGGTAAGAGTGAAAGTTCATTTAAAGAAAAAGCCATAAAGAGTGTAAACACGAGGGAGTGTAACACCTTCTTTTGAGTGAAACATGTGAGGGAGTGTTTTATGAGGTATCTTATTATTTTGTGTAAAAGTAATATTATAACATTCAAAGACAAAGGTACAACTCATGAGGGAGCTGGTGATGTGTTTTTCATGATCAAAACCATTCAACAACAATTTGAGCATATAAATACCAGATTTGATGATATGAGGGAGAGGATGGTGGAGCAATCTATTATAACAAAGTTACAAAGGAGGCATAGGGAATATAAGGCTCCTAAAGCAATAAGGCAGTTGAGACGTGCCTATGACCATAAAGATGGTGTAGAAGATGATGAATTTGATGGTTAAACTATTGTGGTCAGAACTGTTAATAATAAAAGGGATCAAAGAGAATTTGGGAGGCAAGACACTTATGACCATAATTTGGGCAATATTAAAATGACAATTCCTCTATTTTGAGGTAAGAATGATCTTGATACATACCTAGAATAGGAGAAGAAGGTTGAATTGGTTTTTGACTGCCACAACTATTCTGAGGAGAAAAAGGTAAAGCTTACTATAGTTAAATTCACTAATTATGTTATTATTTGGTATGATCAACTTGTTTTGACTAGGAGAAGGAATCATGAGTGGCCTATTGATACATGGGAGGAGATTGAGGCTATTGTGAGGAGGAGGTTTGTCCCTAATCACTATTATAAGGAGCTATACCAAAGGCTACAAGGGCTCACTCAAGGCAACAAAAGTGTGGAGGACTACCACAAGGAGATAGAGATTACCATGATTAGGGCAAATGTAGAAGAAGATAGAGAAGCAGTCATGACTCGATTTCTACAAGGTCTTAATAGGGACATAACAAACGTGGTTGAATTACAACACTATGTAGAAATAGAAGACATGGTGCACATGACCATGAAAGTTGAAAGGCAACTCAAACAAAAGGGCTCCACACGATTTAGGCAGAACTCAGGATCTACCTCATCTTAGAAGCCAAATTGGAGTAAAAGGGACGAGATGGCTAATTACAAGTCCAAAACCAAACTATCTAAGTACAAGAATGTGGGTTCTAGTAAGGAGGCAGGTAATTTTGACCCTCAACCAAGTAGAAATATAGATATTAAATATTTTAAGTGTTTGGATAGGGGTCACATTACATCTCACTTTACATCTCAATGTTTAAATAAACGTGCAATGATCTTGATAAGTAATGGTGATGTTGAAACTGAAAGTGAATTAGATGATGATTTTATGTCATCATCAGAGGGTGAAAGTGATGGAAAGGAGTATCTGGTTAATGGAGTAGCTCTCGTTACAAGGCAAGCATTTAATATGCAAGTAAAGAAAAAAAATGAGATGCAATGGGATAACATTTTTCAAACGAGGTGTCTCATTAAAGATAAGGTATATAGTATGATTATTGATGGTAGGAGTTGTATTAATGTTGCTAGCACAACTATGGTTGAGAAGCTGGATTTACCTACTATGAAACATCCTAGGTCATATAAGTTTTAATGGTTGAACAAGAGTGATGAAGTTAAGGTAAATAAGCAAGTGCTCATATCATTTTCTATCGAAAGGTACCGTGATGAAGTTTTATGTGATGTTGTACTTATGCATGTAGGTCATATTCTATTAAGAAGATCATGGCAATTTGATAGGCGAGTTATGCATGATGGCTTGTAATGAATGAAAAACTCATCACTTTTGTACCATTATCACCTTAAGAAGCTTATAAGGATCAATTAAGGATTAAAAATGAGAGTATCCGTTTAATGGAGTAGCTCTCGTTACAAGGCAAGTATTGAATATGCAAGTAAAGAAAGAAAATGAGATGCAATGGGATAACATTTTTCAAACAAGGTGTCTCATTAAAGATAAGGTATATAGTATGATTATTGATGGTGGGAGTTGTATTAATGTTGCTAGCACAACTATGGTTGAGAAGTTGGATTTACCTACTATGAAACATCCTACGCCATATAAGCTTTAATGGTTGAACGAGAGTGGTGAAGTTAAGGTAAATAAACAAGTGCTCATATTATTTTCTATCGGAAGGTACCGTGATGAAGTTTTATGTGATGTTGTACCTATGCATATGGGTCATATTCTATTAAGAAGATCATGGCAATTTAATAGGCGAGTTATGCATGATGGCTTGTAATGAATGAAAAACCCATCACTTTTGCACCATTATCACCTTAAGAAGCTTATAAGGATCAATTAAGAATTAAAAATGAGAGTGAATAGAAAAAAAAGATTGATAAACGAGAAAAGAAAGGAGAAAACGCAATGATATAAGAGAAAAAGAAGAAAAGAGAAAGTTTTTATGTAAAAATGAGTGATGTCAAAAGAGTATTTTACGCCAAATAACCTATAATTGTACTTCTATACAAGGAGGCTTATTTTAATATTAATAAGTTTGACCCATCTTTACTTAGTGTTATTGTTGCACTATTGCAAGAATTTGAAGATGTATTCCCTGACAATGTTCTAAGTGGATTACCACCTAATAGAGGAATTAAGCATTAAATTGATTTCATCCCAAGTGTATCAATCCCTAACTGGCCAACATATAAGAGTAATTCTGAGGAGACAAAAGAGATTTAAAGGCAGGTTGAGGAGTTTATTTTCAAAGAATATGTGAAGGAAAACATAAGTCTATGTGCTATTCCTGTCCTACTTGTACCCAAGAAAGATGAGACTTGAAGGATATGTGTTGATTGTCGAACAATCAACAAAATTATTGTAAAGTATCATTACCCCACACCTAGATTAGATGACATGTTGGATGAATTGCATGATTCTTGTGTCTTTTCTAAGATTGATTTGAAAAGTGGATATCATTAGATTAAGATAAGAGAGAGAGATGAGTGGAAAATGACTATCAAAACTAAGTAGGTGTCTCATTTTATTGTAAGTGTTTTACGTTCTAAGAAATTGTATGCTAACTTAAAGAAATGTTCCTTTTGTACTAATCAAGTCACATTTCTTGGCTATATTGTGAGTTCTAAAGGTGTCAAGGTTGATGAGGAAAAAGTTAAGGTAATTCATGATTGGCCTGTACCTAAGTTAATTAGTGATGTGCGTAGCTTTCATAGTCTAGTTAGTTTCTATAGATGTTTTGTTAAAGACTTTAACACCATTGCTACACTACTCATTGAGCTTATAAAAAAGAACATGAGTTTTAGGTGGGGTAATGACCAATACAAGGCTTTTAATTGCATTAACGAAAAATTAAGTTCTGCACCCCTACTTGCTTTACCTAACTTTGCAAAAACTTTCAAGATTAAGTGTGATACTTTAGGTATTGGCATTAGAGTTGTTTTGATGCAGGAAAAGTGCCTAATTGCTTACTTCAATGAAAAGCTAAGTAGAGTAAGCCTTAATTATCCTATTTATGATAAAGAGATGTATGCATTGGTATGAGTTTTGGAGACATGGCAACATTACTTTTGGCTTAAGGAATTTGTCATTTATACTAACCATGAATCGTTAGAGCACTTGAAGAGACAAGGAAAGTGAAAATGTGGTAGTTGATGTATTATCTTACAGGAATACCCTTATCTTTACACTTACTGCAAACTTATTAGGATTTAAACATATTAAAGATTTATATGTGAATGATCTGGACTTTGCTAATGTGTATGGAGCATGTGAGAAGTTAGCTTTTGAGAAGTTTTATAGGTATAAAAGTTTCTTATTTAGATAAAATCATTTATCTATACTTATGAGTTCTTTAAGGGAGTTAGTTATAAGAAAAGCTCATGAGGGTGGTCTAATGGATCATTTCGAAGTTAGGAAAACTCTAAATGTCTTAAATGAACACTTCT
Source organism: Bruguiera hainesii (assembly GCA_023213295.1). Classification (NCBI taxonomy): domain Eukaryota; kingdom Viridiplantae; phylum Streptophyta; class Magnoliopsida; order Malpighiales; family Rhizophoraceae; genus Bruguiera; species Bruguiera hainesii. The sequence continues at coordinate 5,814,132 of JAHOYR010000006.1, forward strand.
TTTGGCCACGCATGAAACAAAATGTTAAGAGGATATGTGAGAAATGCATAACATGTAAACAGACTAAATTTAGAATTTTACCCCATGACTTGTATACCTCTTTACCTATACTTAGTCATCCCTGGGTTGATTTATTCATATACTTTGTACTAGGATTACCACGAACAAAAAGGAGTAGGGATTTTGTATTTGTTGTTGTTAATAGATTTTCAAAGATGACACACTTCATCCTATGCCATAAAACTAATGATGCAAACAATGTGGCTGACTTATTCTTTAGAGAAGTAATACGTTTGCATGGTATGCCACAAAGCATTGTTTCAAATCAGGATACAAAGTTCTTAAGCTACTTTTGGAAGACTTTATGGGGTAAGTTAGGTGGTTAATCGAACTCTCTATACTTTTTTGCGTGCTATTATTCGAACAAATTTGAAAACATGGGAAGATTGTTTACGTATAATATAAGTGTTCATTCTATTACTAGCTACTCTTCATTTGAAATTGTATATAGTTTTAATTTGTTGACTTCTTCGGATTTGTTACCTATACCTATCAATGAGTATGCTAGCATTGATGATGAACGTAAAGCTGAAATGATAAAAAAATTACATGAGAAGCTGTGGCAACATATTGAAAAACAAACTGAGCAATACGCACCCCATGTCAACAAGGGACGAAAGAAGGTGAAAGTGGTGTTTGAACCTGGTGATTGGGTTTAGGTTCATATGTGTAAGGAAGGATTCCCAACTCAGAGGCATTCAAAGCTATAACCTATAGGAGATGGTCTTTTCCAAGTTGTAGTACGAATTAATGACAATACTTATAAGTTGGACCTTCTTGGTAAGTATAATATGAGTGTAACATTTAACATTTCTGACCTTTCCCCTTTTGATGTAGGTGATGATTTGAGGGCAAATTCTTTTGAAAAGGGGGGAAATGATGAGAACCGTGAAGATGATGGGTGGAAGGTTTCAATAGATATAAGAGGTCCATTGTACATTCTAGAAGACCCAATAATACAAGTTAGAACTTCAATGGATGCAAGAAGTCCATTGTACATTCTAAAAGGCCCAATAACACAAGTTAGAGTTTCAATGGATGCAAGAAGTCCATTACACATTCCAAAAAATCCAATAACACGAGTTAAAGCAAAAAAGATTTAAAAAGTACTAAATGGACTGATTCAGGACATTTAGGCCAACCAAATTTCAAATGGTGCAAATTTAAGTTTTAAAGAGAGAATAGGTCTAATTAATATAATTAGAATACTTAATGGGTCAGACTAAATAATAGCATTCACTCCTAAATAGGAGTTTATTTTATATGTTGGAATTTGTCCAAAATTCCTCCAAAATAAGGATTTCTCCTAAGTAGGAATTTTTACCTCTTTAGGATTGCTATCATAACTTATAAATAAACACCCTTTATAAGTTTTGGAAATTAGACAACTTTAAATGAAATAGAAAGTAAGAGTTTTTTCTCTTTTAGTTTTTTTAAGAACTAAAAAACTTATTAAGAGGTACTTCTTTATGTGGTGTTCACATTAACTTATCACTCTCAATTCCTTTCTTTTATGGAGTGTGATTTACCTTTTCTGATTGTTCTTTGATTTTTTATGCGTGTTAAGTCCCTAAACCATGTATTTTTAGGGTTTTTTTGCATCAATTTGCAATAATTGCAATTTAGCATAGTTCAAGATCTTATTTTAAGTAAAGATATTAGCAGGAAAGAATTGAATATTGAAATTAGAGAAAGAACAACTTAGTGTGATAATAATAGGAGCAAATCGAAATCTGGGAAAAGGAGTAAATTGAAATATGTGTTGAAATTTTGGTAGTATAAGCCACTTTAAGGGAGACTGCAAGCAATCAAAGAAGAAAAATTATGATGAAAGTTATGCAAATATAGCAATTGAAGATATATTGAATATTTTAATTTTAAGTGTTGATGGTCCAATGGAGATATGAATTCTAAACTATGAGGTCTTTTTTCACTTAATATCATATAGAAATTATATGCAAAATTATATTACTGATAATTTCAAAAAATTTTGTTTTATTAATAATGAACCATTAGATATAATAAAAAAAATGTGATGTCCATATTAAGATATTAAACAAATATATGTAAAAATTGAAGAATATTAAGTACATATTGAAATAGAAAAAAAATTTGATCTCTATTAGATAACTTAATGACGAAAGACATTTTATTATTTTTATTGGTGGGTTATCAAAAATCAATCAAGGTACTATAGGGATAATAAAAAGAAATAAAATTTGAATACTTTATATAACTTTAGGTATAAAAGATTCAATGAGACCTATAGAGTGAGGAATTGATTCTAAAATTTGGTATTGCAGGCTCCAACATATAAGCGAGAAAAGGAATGGAAATAGTTGCAGCAAAAAGAATGAAACTCAAACTCACTTAATCAAAATTCCTTCAATTCACTGAAATAAAAAAAGAACAAGAATAAACAAAATTATATTTTTATTAAATGTCATAATTCAGTTATATATTATAATCAAACAATTCAGTTTAATTTTATATCCACATATATACAATATCTCTTTGTAGCAGGAAATGCAACTGACCTTGATTCAACCTCGGTATTTTATATGGGCTTGTCAATGCTCCCTTCTCTTGCATCGAAGTTGATGGACCACGGTCTGGCAGCAAGCACGCGGCTGCTCCAGTAGAGCGAGGGACCACACCCCAGCAATGCGTGGTCCGTATGGCAATGTGTTTTAGCTGTTTGCTATCAACCAATAACAGTTTTATGTGCAATCACACAGGTCCTTGCCAAACTGAAGGATCTTGCTAATAAAATTGCATTAGCAAAGTTAATTTCGCCTACTTTGATTATCATTGGGAAGGTGGCTCAACTGTCACCTTTCTGGCACAGTCTTCAAATACAGTAGCCTCCCCCGCGGAGACTATTTAACATTATTTGCAAGAATGGACGAAGACATTATGTTGTCGTCAGGTTAATCCTCGGGCGAGTTAGATATGGAGAAAGATCAAGTGGAGCGGACGAGTAGATGCTGCTACAGTAAGAGGTGCAGCTTATCTGTTTGTTTGTGTTGACAGCACAGCGTCGTGGCAAAGCACCAGCAGCATTTGACCGACACCATTCTTGTTTAGTGCCTCAAACAATTTTTTTAAAACCGGACACTATAATTTATATATATTTCAATCAAAATACATAAAATTATATATTATATTATATTAATTTTTATTTTTTAATTTAAATTATTTTATTTACATTAAAATATTTTATTTTTTATAAATAAATAAATATATATATATTATTTTAAAATAAAAATATATAAATTATAATATATTTTATATTAATTTTATTTAATTTAAATTACTTACATTTACTAATATATTATATTAATTAATTTTTTATTTTTATTATATATAAATTACAAATATATATATATATATATATTTACAAATTTAATACTTATATTTTGTATATAATTATATTTTATCGATCAATATTTTTTAATAGCTGACACTGGTGCGAATTATATAACTTTCCCACCCCAATCTGATAGCAAGAAAAATTAATTTACTCAATGACCCAGGAATACTAAGTCTGGTGCAACCCTTCCACCGAAGTATTCCAAATTGGAATGGGTACCCATTTGATAGCATTAGCTCATAACTGCAGGCAACAAGAGAATAGTTTTTTCAAATTAGCCATGTATTTATGCACTTGGCTGTGTCTGGAAAGCTTGCAAATGCTCATGTTCATGGTGAAAAGAAAGATGAGAATTATAACCAGCTTTGTGAACAACATAGCACCATTCATGACTTATCAAAGAATCTTAATTTTCTAGCATAACAAAACAGTAAATTTAATTTTTGGTCTTGTTGTAGTTGTATCTCTTGCATTGTTTCTGCTATCCTTTCAAACTGGATTATAAGTTGACTGATCCTATAGTTGGAAATGGACCTATAAATCTAAAAGCTTCAAATTGTCTCGACGCTTCTGCGGTGCTGATCAGAGTCAGTGTTTTCAGTTGATTGCCATTTCATTCAGTATATCCAATCTTTTTTTTTTTTTTTTCATTTGCTCTTGTCTCCCTGTTGTTTTTTTCTTTTCTGACAACAGACATTTGTGATTAGCAAAATGAGGAAACTAACCAAGGAAGGACTGCAGAGGACAGACAAGAGAGTCGGCCTTATGAATGAAATCTTGGCTGCCATGGACATCGTGAAGTATGCCAGAATTTAAGAGATTGCTCTTAAATGTCATTACTGCTTTGCCCGTGACAGTGATTATTCTTACCCCAGACTGGATATGTTTCAGATGTTATGCGGGGGAGAAGAGCTTTCAGTTTCGAGTTCAAAGCATACGGGATGATGAGTTGTCATGGTTCCGTACAGCACAATTCCTCTCTGCTGTACGTTAAAAACACAATCCCAAGATTTGTCATCTTCCTGCCAAGCACGATGATTTAATAGGTTGCTCAATACAATGTACCCACGATTGTTGACAGTTGATACTAAGTCTAGCAGGAGTCATTTTAACTGATAGAGTTGCATGCAGTGATATTTTCAGGCATTGGTGTTGTATGAGGATTTGCAAATGTGGTCTACCTCGGAAATATTGTCTGTCCTACTTTTTTACATTGACCAGAAATAAAATCAAATTAGATGTGCAAGATAAGTTACAAAATATGTATTCCTAATGCTGCTTTGATGCTCTTTTATTCTCAACTCTTACTCATAAATATGATGGAGCTACATGGCCAATGAGCAAGAACATGTTATTCGTATAAAAACTATGTTAAAAGCTGTTTCATTTATGTTTCCCTTCTCCAGTTCCATCATATTGAGTCATTACATTTCAAACAATCTACATACATAGATTTAGTATGTTTTCAAGTTGATCATCTATCAACTTCATTTACCAGGTTAAGAAACTGTACTTTAAGAACTTACCCATCCATTTTGTTGACTGCCTTTGTGATTTTGCATTTGTCACTCTCCTTTTTCCATTAATCATACCCATATAATGCCATTGTAACTTATAGACCCAATATCTATGCATTGATTAACTGGTGTACTTCCTGTTGCAGTTTAACAGTTTTATACTGAATAGCATACCAGTTGTTGTGACCTTAGTTTCATTTGGGACATTCACTATGCTTGGAGGAGATTTGACACCAGCAAGGGCATTTAGATCACACTCTCGTTTTCAAGTCCTTCGATTTCCTCTAAATATGTTTCCCAACTTGTTAAGTCAGGTTCTATCTGTTTTCTCTGTTTTCCTCGTTGTGCCTCATAATCTTTAATTTGATGCTTGAGGAGTGCCTCATTAGGTTTGAGAACAAACAAGCATGAAAGAACCTATAAAGGTTATTTAATTTAACCTAGTTGTTCCAACATTATTCTATCCTTTGCATTTACATGCAAGAAGCTAATGAATGTAAGACATGAGATCCAACAATAACAAAGCCTTAATCTCAGATTTAATCAGGGTCGGCTATATAAGTTTGAGGCGAGATATAATTGTTTTGAATCTGTCCTAAGTAAAGATTCATAAGTCAACCTAGGTAGTCCCATCTGTCTCCTCTCACCATCCACTTCGACTTGGCCACCCCTCTTAATTGGAGCATTTGTATAAACTCTAAAAAAAATTTTGTCTGTTTTTTCATATTGGGAAGCTGCTTTTATTGTTTGCTAAGCATCTCATACTAAAGTAGTTGTCAGGTTGTTAATGCCAATGTATCATTACAACGCCTGGAAGAACTACTTTTAGCCGAAGAAAGAGTTCTAGCACCAAATCCTCCTCTTGAACCAGGACTTCCAGGCATATCAATTAACAATGGGTACTTTTCGTGGGATTAAAAGGTTTCTCTGAAACTTGTTTCTTGGCTTCCTTTTTTCTTCAATTATTGCTCTAATCGCCTTCAAGATAACTTTGTTATGGGTCTTTTTGCTTCTCTTAATTATCTGATAACCATATTGATAGTTTTCCAAGTGTTGACAATCTAGAAATTGGTCTCATAAGTTGTGACCATTTAGTGGGATCAAATGTGCATCTATGTATCGAGGATAACAAAAGGTTGTTTAGATGATGGTATTACTCATTCAAATGGATTACAGATGAAGTAATTAAGGACCTGAGTAGTAGTAGCAGTAGGGTTCAAAAACCCTCCCCACTACAACATCCAGAGCAGTCATGGTTCACACACGCCTACGCCTAGGTAGCTAAATGCATGGACCTTAGCCATCATTTCTTTAAAATATAAACTCAGAAGATTGGCATTAGCACCTGTGACCATGAAAATTAGTTTCTGCCTTAGTCATGCTCTTGGAGAGCTTAACATAAAGCCATTTGATTGCATCAAGTAATAAACATGGAACACCGTAAACATGAATCTAGGGCCGTATTATTTTTCTATGCTCTGGATAGTTTGACCAATATGCACAATGTGATACTTAAGTCGAGATGTTAACATGCATAACATTGATCAATGTTATACAAGTTACTTCAGCTCTTCTGTTCTGGCGTATATAATGTTTGTTTAAAATTTAGACATACCTGTACTCAGATCATACATCAATCTTAAAACTCTTGCTTTCACCAGGCAGAAAAGCTCACGTTGTTAGATATCAATTTAGATATAACAGTTGGAAGCTTAGTTGCAATTGTTGGAGGGACTGGAGAAGGGAAGACATCACTTATATCAGCAATGCTTGGAGAACTGCCTGCAGTTGCAAATGCAAATGTTGTTATCAGAGGCACTGTGGCATATGTTCCTCAAGTTTCATGGATTTTCAATGCTAGTGTGAGTTTACAGTACAGATAAGCTGAACTTATTTTAATTTAGGTCTCTAATCTTGAAGGAAATCCTACAGACACAGTATATGGAACTTATACATGTTGGGGCATAGTAGTGAGTCCTATTCCTGCTTTCAATTGCAAGATTTTCTTGAACAATGCAGCTGCTTTTAAGATATGTTCATATGAGTAGCATTACTCCGGATCTGTTCATCTGGTCTGCATTTGTTTCTACTCTGGAGATTCTTAGGCCTTGTTTCTACAGCAAAACTTTGAACCGAAAAAAAATAATAACAATCATTTTTTGCAGGTGCGGGACAATATATTATTTGGTTCTGCATATGACCCCCAACAGTATTGGAAAGCTATTGATGTATCTGCATTACAACATGATCTTGACTTACTTCCAGTTAAGTGGAGCTTATGTTGTTGTAGTTACAATTTAATTTGGAAAAATAAAAGTATTGACTCATAAGTTTCTTCCCCTAGGGCCATGACCTTACTGAGATAGGTGAAAGAGGAGTTAACATTAGCGGCGGACAAAAGCAGAGTGTCCATGACCGGGCCATCTACTCTAACTCAGATGTATACATATTTGATGATCCCTTAAGTGCTCTAGACACTCATGTTGGTCGTCAGGAATTCATCTAAACTACCATGAGCCCACCTCAAGTCTTATGTCATACAATTTCTGCTGCAATATAGTGAGCTTGATGGATGCAATCTGTAGCAGAGAGACTCTTTCATTGTATATTTGTCCATAGTACAAGATGTCAATATATATACAAGCATAGGATCAATCTCTCCTAGAATCAAGTCCTATAATCAGCCCTATGATCATCCCTATAATTATATTTACCTACCATGTCTACAAAATATTGTATTGACTTACTATATCTACAACACAATCTTAATTCTAACTCTTTCTTATGTAAGGCTTATGCTATAGAAGAGAAAGCCTGATGGTTTTTGGATCACTCTTTTAAATTTGAAGACCAAACAAACAAGTGGAGGAGATTTTTCATGGATGTAATTTTATTGCTGGCATAATTTTACTGGCTATAATGCTCAGTGGTTCTTGAAACTTTAAAAATGATATTTTTGGGAAGATAATCTCCAGTTATTGCCAGGTCTTTAACAGCTGCATCAAGGAAGAGTTGCAAGGAAAAACAAGGGTACTTGTCACAAATCAGCTACATTTTCTTCCCCAAGTGGATAGAATATTTCTCGTGATTGAAGGTAGGATTAGAGAGGAAGGACATTTGAGGAGCTTTGCAGAAAAGGCAAACTTTTCCAGAAGCTGAGGGAAAATGCTGGGAAAATGGAAGAAATGGATGATGAAAAGTTAGAAAGCAATAGTCTTGACCACAAAAGCAGAAGGCTAGCAGATAATGGGGTGATTGAGCTACAGAAAAATGCAGGCCATGCAAGCAAAGGGAAAGTCAGCAAGTCTGTACTTATAAAGCAAGAAGAAAGGGAGACAGGCATTGTCAGTTGGAAGGTTTTGATGAGGTAATGTAGGGTATTATTTCAAGTTGAAGCTTTACAAAACATTTTGATAAGTTTTATAAGTGCTCTTTATAATAGTAAAGATCCCAAATTCATACTCACCTTATAGATGTTCCCATCCATTCTGACAGTACCCTGTGGAAAATTCACATATCGTTAAATACCTTATCTGGTGAAACTATGATTCACTGAATTGTTTGTAGCATTGGATAATCTTGAAAAAAAAAATGCCAAGGTAGATCATCCTGATGTAGAAATTTGAGACTCCACTTGAGTACAGCTCAGTTCCTTTATTTTCCTGATGAAAGTCTGGGTCCATAAGTTGTCCAAATTATTTGATGCTTTTCTGATTTGTAGAGTCCAATATCATGTAAATTTACGTGGCTGGGATCTTACTTGTTGATGCTTGATTAAAGAAAATTATGCTTCTGTCGTTTTTTCTCAATAAATATCTCTAATCAATTCATTTCAGTCAGAAGAATTATGAATGAACCCCTTGCTCAACTCTTTTTACCTTCTTGCAGGTACAAGAATGCATTGGGAGGCATATGGGTGGTTATAATACTCTTTACACGCTATTTATTAACTGAAATTCTTCGGCTTTCAAGCAGTGCATGGTTAAGTTTTTGGACAGATCAAAGCACTTCAAAGAACTATAGAACAGGATTCTACATTTTCATCTATGCACTTCTATCATTTGGTCGGGTCTGTTTGATCTTAGTTGACACTTTATATGCATACTGGTGCACAACTTGTAAATCTTACCATTTGAGAATCTCATTGGTCCCTTTTTTCTCGGACTTGCTTATCATTCGTTCAAAGAATTTGAAGTGTTCTCTTTCCTCCTGTGATTGCAAAGAGAATACTTGTATAACAGAAGGTTAACTGCTTCACAGTTTAGAATATCATAATAAAACCAAAGCAAACAAAAGGAGGGAGCAATTTTAAAATTGTTGATATGTCTACAATCTAAGGCTCATTTCATATTTCTTGCTTCAGGAAACTGTTACTCTGGGGAACTCTTATTGGCTGATCATTTCAAGTTGTCATGCAGCCAAAAGGCTGCATGATGCCATGCTAGATTCTATTTTGAGATTTCCAATGGTATTTTTCCACACTAATCCAACTGGAAGGATCATCAATAGGTTTGCAAAAGATTTGGGTGAAATAGATCGCAGTGTTCCAAGTTCTGCAAATGTGTTCCTTAACCAAGTTTGGCAGCTGTGAGCACAATATCCCTCTGGACCATAATGCCACTCCTTACCTTGTTTTAGGAGCCTATCTCTATTATCAGGTATGCTAAAAAATCTGAATGTTTTATACTCGACACTTTGTATGGCCTTATAAGTGCATAAATTTTGAGTTGGATAATCTAGCATGTCAGGTTAAAATTGCTTCATTTGGTTTGTGTTCTTTTGCTCCTTCAGCTAAGTTATATTTTCTAGCTGAGGCCTGGCATTTTTAATCTCCCATGAGCAGAATATGAATGAGTCATCTCTTGTTTTGATTAAAGCAACCCTTCTTTACTTAACAATTCAAAGAAAGTGGTTGTACAGGCAGTTGAGAAATTCTTAGGCTGATAATTTCAAGGGTTTTGCTGGAGAGTAAAACACAAAAAGATAACACTTTCAACATGGATGATATGGTTTACCACACTGAGGTCCACATAGAATATCTTGGGGGAATTGAACTTTCTTTTAGAGATTCAATGCTGGAATATGACAAGCACCAGGCCTCTGGCCCAATTAATTGTCGAAATCCTATTAGTGGAGATGCCATTATCCAAAGCATTATCAATGTGGCAGTTTAGTTTTCTGCTTGCCATCTACTTGAACTCGAGGGAAATGCTTGCGTACAAGTATTGTAGCCCACATAATACAATTCTTGTGGGGTTGTCAAATTTCGGCTTCCTGTTTTTATTGTTTGACATTTAAATCCCCATTCCTATTGACATGGAACTTTCATAACATATTTATGTGAGTTACATCATCTTGCCATTGTCAAGAAGTCTTTGGTTGTATCAGGCTTCAGAAAGAGTCATCAGAATTTAATTTCTGTAAGTCATTGAGCTTTTAGTTATGCCATCTTGCATTCTCAAGAGTCTTTGGTTTGTGTCAAGGGATATTAACTATCATAAACCTTGTGCAGAGTACATCCCATGAAGTGAAACGTCTAGATTCCATCAGCAGGTCCCCCGTTTATGCACAATTTGGGGAAGCACTAAATGGTTTGTCAAGTATTCGTGCATACAAGGCATATGACCGCATGGCAAACATCAATGGAAATTCTATGGATAATAGCATCAGATTCACCCTTGTAAATATTAGTTCAAATCGCTGGCTTGTCATTAGACTGGAAACGTTAGGAGGGATCATGATTTGGTTGATAGCAACCTTTTCAGTTTTGCAGAATGGACAAACAGAAAACCAGGCAGCATTTGCATCTACCATGGGTCTATTTCTCACATATACTTTAAATATTACCAATCTGTTGGGTGGTGTTCTGAGACAAGCAAGTAGGGCTGAAAATAGCTTCAATTCTGTTGAACGTGTTGGCACATACATAGATTTGCCTTCCGAAGCTCCAGCTATAATCGAGAACAATCGTCCTCAACCTGGTTGGCCTTCTTCAGGATCCTTCAAGTTTAAGGATGTTGTCCTTTGTTAGAGACCCGAACTTCCTCCAGTCTTGCATGGATTGTCTTCTGCAGTTTCACCAAATGAGAAGCTAGGAATAGTTGGAAGAACTGGAGCAGGAAAATCCAGCATGCTTAATTCACTTTTTCGGATAGTAGAACTGGAACGGGGAGAAATTGCCATTGATGGTTGTGATGTTGCAAGGTTTGGATTGGCAGATTTGCGGAAAGTGCTTAGTATCATTGCACAGTCACCAGTTCTTTTCTCAGGTAGCTGCGGCTAAAATCTTGAAACTGGAGCTTGTTAGATTAGGTTCTCCTGTACTTCATCTACTTAGACCCTAACAACAGATGAATGATTTTATTTCCTTGATTACTCTACTACTGTTTTTTTACTTGCAAAACTGTGTAACATGCCGTATTCAACATTCAATCCAGAGATTTTGCTAAATTGAGAGCTCTGCTGCTTAAAATTTTCTTGCATTCTTCTTGTACTTTCACATTTGGCACCATGTCATTGTGTGTATTGACATTGTAGACACTGTGTGAGCATTATTCCTTGTTGTACAGTATTTAGTGGTAACTATTTTGGGATTTATGTTTTGGTCAGTGAGTATGTGTGATTTCGACAAGTTTATGGCTTTGCTTCCATTTGCTTTTGGACTAACTACAAACATATCAGTCATACTGATGGCCCTTTTACCTCTATATAGGGACTGTCCGATTTAATCTTGATCCATTCAGTGAACATAGAGATGTTAACCTTTGGGAGGCTCTGGAGAGGGCACATCTGAAGGATGTCATCAGAAGAAATTATTTTGGTCTAAATGCTGAGGTATTTCCCTGCCTTCTGCTCTGATCTTTTTGCTTGCTTTATTGATGTGAGTTTGCCTGAAGCTAATTCAGAGTGAAGGTCAATGTAAGCTGAAAATTCAGATTGATCTGTTCTTATAAGCATTTTGCCAGGGATAGGTGTGATGGTTACCAAAAAAAAAAAAAAAAGACAATACAAAATTTTTGTTGCTAAAAATACTTTGGGTCACTAAAGTTTTAATTTGAACACTCTGACCTCTTAAGGACTGATACATTAACAAGGATAAAATTCCAGGGACTAGAATCTAAATACAACGCTAAATGTTAGGAACCTAAGTTCAAACTAAGTCAAATCTAAAGGGTGGTATTGTACAATCGCAATTTAACACTTTTTTGGTTTAACAACTTCAACACCTTTGATTTTGACTCAATCAAAAAGTTAAGAAAGTTGATAAAGGATCTAAATTGTGTCTGTAAAGCAAATTTCAGGCATAAATTTTTTGCAGTCAAAATTTAGTTGATGTAAATGTTTTATGTGGCAAACCTTTAGAGCGTTTCTGTAACTCTGCCAGAATTGGACGAGTTCAATTGGAGTTTGTTTAGACCAATAAGTTAAAAACTGCTGTTCTGTCACATGTTTTAGAATCCACATTTCAAGCTGACCACAGTTTCTGCAAATTGGAACATGTGTTATGCGACCCATCGAAAGGAAAGAGAAATGAGATGTACTGACCCATGTGAGGGCTTCTTGTGTCAAGGTTACTGAAGGAGGAGAGAATTTCAGTGTCCGGCAGAGGCAACTACTTTGTCTTGCCCGTGCATTGCTGCGAAGAACAAAGATTCTTGTTCATGATGAAGCAACTGCTGCCGTTGATGTTAGAACTGATTCTCTGATTCAGAAAACCATTAGGGAAGAATTCAAATCTCGCACAATGCTGATTATTGCTCACAGGCTATATACCATAATAGACTGTGACAGAATTCTTGTGCTCAATGCTGGTCAGGTATGCCATGTACTTTAATTAATTTTCTCAAAAATTCTTTTCTTTTACGTGCTATGAAATCTGAATTTATGAGAACCTAAATCCTGAAAAGAATTATAATTTGAAGAAAAGGTTCCTCTTTTAGTCTCAACTGTATACAAGTACTTTTGTTTTATATTAGAATGTGAGAATTCTCAATGCTCCCTCTCAGGTTTGAGAACATGCTACCCCAGAGGAATTGCTATCAAATGAAGAAAGTGCATTCTTTAAGATGGTTCAGAGTACGGGGCCTGCAAATGCACGGTATTTGCATAGCTTAGTGTTTGGGGGTAAAGAGAACAAATTGAGAAAAGAAAAGACCAACTGGCACGACGGACAGAGGAGGTGGATAGCCTCGTCAAGATGGTCTGCCGCTAGCCATTGGCCTCACCTCATCACGGAATGATCTTCACTGTCCAGAAATTCGAGATGACAACAATATCCTGAAGAAAACAGAAGATGCAGTTGTCATGCTGCAGGATGTCCTGGAGGGGAAGCACAACGAAACAATAGATAGTACTCTAGAACATCACCAAGTTCCTACAATTAGATGCTGTTCTGCCCTTTACGGAATAGTTGAAGGTATGAAAAAGTTTACATATGAACGCATACCCCACCTGCCAATACGTGAACTTGCATAAGTTTGTGCCTTCCTTTACAGTTGCTTTTCATGTCATTCAGTCCATTGGGTAACTTTTTCCATCAGAAAGGCACTAGAGGGTACATTTTATTTGGAAATTTAGATGATTAACACCGTATTTGCCTGATAATTCTGATAGGCAACTGGTTTCTTGTTTCAGGTCTTGCTTTGATGAGTAGGTTGGCGCACAACAGGCTTCGGCAATTGCCACACAACAGTGAAGAGGAATATTTTGATTGGGACAACGTTGATGTTGGTATTTAAGAATTGGAGATATTGGTACTCAATTAAGATACAAATGTGAAGATGCATTCCTTGAAGCAAGTGGGAGCCGTTGCAATTGGACTACACTTGTAACTCGGGTTTGCCTGAAAGGATTCCTCTTCAAAAAATAAAAAATAAATAATAATAATAATAATAGTAATAATGAAAACGGAATGTAAAGATGTTCTGATATGTAAAACACAGACTGGCTTTGTGAGCAAAATTTATGATCAGTCCTAACCTTAGTACAATCATTGATCCTCTAGCGATTGTGTAAAGGTCAAAGGAGCCTCCCATTTATTGAGCGGCCAACCAAAACCAGTTGCTTAACAGTTACAAACTACCAAAATTGTTAGCCTTCACCGATAGTGAGACAAAAAGTATTTGTCATCAGTTGCCAATCGAACCAAACAGATCATAATATTTTTGGGGTTAAAGTACAAATTTAAGTTGCGGCACATTTTACAAATTTGATTTGCAACTTGATTTAAATAATTTAGATTGTTTAACGATAATTTACAAATGTAAGTATACGTTTGGTTTTCTTGGCTTTTTATGAAGTCTATCTCGTCTTAAGTTTCTTAATCAACGATAACAATCAGGTAACGAACCAAACAGGGTTTGGCGCATCAATCCTACTTGGACGTGGATTCGATAAAATGTGAAATATAATTATAATAAATTGGAAAATAAACACACCGACCTATTAGACATAACAGCCAAGCCTATATATGTTTATATATTCTTTGCCTACACCTCAAGAAACGAAACTCCTAAACAGTAAAAAGAAAACCAAACACAGACAGGCACAAACAAAGGACTAGAGAGAAGCCCCTTCTTGTCTTCTGTTCCAGTTTGTTCTGTTTGTCTCTCAAGAAAGAAACTGTTATGGCAAATGGTAAATTGAAAAAGAAAGTAACACTAGAATTTTACGTAGTTCAGTCTATGTGACCTACATCCACAGGAAGGAGAGAGGAAATTTTTTATTAGTAGAGAAAGTGTGTTACAAGTTACAAAAGAGTGTGGCTTCTCTCAAATCTCTATCTGTCTCCCTTTCTCTCTCTTCTCATAACCCTATTATGCCTATTTATATAGGAACATGGGAAGGGCAAAAAGGTAATTTGGAATACAAGGCATATTCTAACAAATTTCCACCTTGCATTGTATTCTCTAAACACACAACAAAATAAAATCCTTCTATCTCTCCTCCAAATAGTTTCTTAGAGCTAGTCAATCAAAACGAACACCAATTAAGTTCAAGCAATGCTTGAAATTACTAGTTAAAATTGGTTTCGTCAACATGTCAGCTGGATTGTTTGCAGTAGCGACCTTCTTCACTGAAATCAAACCTTGAGATATAACATCTCGCAAGAAATGGTATCTAACATCAATGTGTTTGGTCCTCTCATGATACACTTGATTTTTGGTCAAGTGTATAGCACTCTGACTGTCACAGAATATGGTGGTTGATTCCTGTGATAAACCCAAATCAGTGATCAAATCTTTCAACCAAATAGCTTCCTTGACTGCTTCTGCTATTGCCATGTACTCAGTTTCAGTAGTGGAAAGAGCAACTGTTGATTACAATGTTGCCTTCCAACAAATGACACTGCCTGAAAGAGTGAAAATATAACCAGTTGTTGATCTTCTTCTGTCAAGGTCACCTGCATAGTCAGAATCCACAAAACCAGTAATCAACCTACTGTCTCTGCTGAACATCAGTCCTACCTCTGTAGTGCCTCTAAGATACCGAAGTATCCATTTAACTACTTACCAATATGCTTTTCCAGGATTAGCCATATATCTACTGACCACACTGACTGCCTGTAAAATATCTGGACGAGTGCAAATCATAGCATACATAATACTGCCCACTGCAATAGAGTATGGAACATGTGACATATATTCCTCCTCCTCTAGGCTATTGGGTGACAAAGAGGCTGAAAGTCTGAAGTGTGAAGCCAAAGGAGTACTTACCGGTTTGCAACTCATCATCCCAAAGCGATCAAGAACCTTCTCGATGTACCTTTTCTGTAAAAGGCGCAACTCTCCTTTTTTCCTGTCTCTGGTGATCTCCATGCCCAAAATCCTCTTTGCAGCTCCCAAATCTTTCATCTCGAAATCTCTACCAAGTAGCTTCTTCAAACTATTAATCTCAGATATACTTGTAGAGGCAACAAGAATATCATCTACATATAGTAGCAAATAGACAAATGATCTATTATGAAACTTCCTATGTTAGACACAACTGTCATACTCACTCCTTGAGTAATCATGACCTACCATAAAACTGTCAAACTTCTTATACCATTGTCTAGGAGACTGCTTTAAACCATATAGAGATTTCTTCAACCTGCAAACATGATCCTCCTTGCTTTCAATTTGGAAACCCTCTGGTTGATCCATATAAATGACTTCCTCAAGATCGCCATATAGAAAAGCAGTCTTGACATCAAGCTGCTCCAATTCCATATCATACATAGCAACCATAGCTAGAAGTACACGAATGGAAGTGTGCTTTACAACTAGAGAAAATACCTCATTGAAGTCAATCCCTTCTTTTTGGCTATAACCCTTCGCAACCAGACGTGCCTTGTACCTTGCATCTTCATCTCCTGGGATTCCCTCCTTCTTCTTGAAGATCCATTTGCAGCCAACAGTCTTTTTATTTTTGGGAAGTTTCACTAAGTCCCAAGTCTGATTCTTATGCAGGGACTCAATTTCCTCAGTCATAGCAATAATCCACTGGGAAGATTCGGCACAAGTGACAGCCTCTGAGTAGTTTCTAGGTTCATTATACTCCACCTCTTCTGCTACTGCCAAACAATAAGCAAAATCTGAGTATGAAAACCTGGCTAGTGGCTTGATAGTCCTTTTGGGTCTATCTTTGGCGATACTGTACGGTTGTGCCTGTTGAGTATCTTGAGTATCCTCGACTGTTTCTGAAGTGTCAACCTGAATCTGTTGACCTGACTTAAAAGGAATATCACTTTCAAACTCCACCTGCTGTGTGGAACTCCCACTATCTTCATCGTTTGGCCTTAAGACTTCCTCTTTTGGATACAACATAGCAGATTCATTGAATGTCACATCTCTGCTGATGAGAAATTTTGGAGACTTAGGGTCTGGATACCACAACCTATAACCTTTCACACCAGAAGCATAGCCAAGAGAAATGCATTTTTTAGCCCTCGGTTCAAGCTTTCCCTCATTAACATGAGCATAAACAGGACAGCCAAATATCTTCAAATCAGAATAATCTGCAGGTTTGCTTGACCACACCTCTTCAGGTGTCTTACACTCAATGGAAATACAAGGAGATCGATTTACCAACCAACAAGCTGTATTAACAGCTTCTGCCCAAAACTCCTTGCTCAAACCTGCATTGGATAACAGACATCTAACTTTCTCTATCAAAGTCCTATTCATGCGTTCTGCAACTCCATTCTGCTGTGGAGTTTTTACAACTGTGCGGTGTTGTACAATGCCTTCAATTTTGCAAAACTCATTAAATTCCTTATTGCAAAATTCAAGGCCATTATCTGTTCTCAGCCTCTTAATCTGCTTCCCAGTCTGTTTTTCAAGTAAAGTTTTCCACTGCTTGAAGGTTCCAAACACTTGACTTTTATGTTTCAAGAAATAAACCCAAACTTTACGAGAAAAATCATCAATGAAAGTGAGCATATAAGCAGCACCCATACCTTTAGAGAGAACCTGAAAAGGACCCCAAAGATCTGAATGGATGTAGTCCAATGTTCCCTTTGTTTTATGGATGGCTGTACTAAAACTCAACCTCTTCTGCTTCCTAAAAACACAATGCTCACAAAATTCTAATTTTCCAGTGTTCTGACCACACAAAAGACCTCTCTTACTCAAGGCAGCCATACCTCTTTCACTCATGTGTCCCAGCCGCATGTGGCACAACTTCGTCACATCTGAATCTGAAACTGAAGTGGAAACTGCAGTTGAGTCTGTGACTGTTGAACCATGCAAGAAATACAATGTGTCAATTCTGGCAGCTTTCATCAATACAAGAGCACCTCTAGAAACCTTCAGAACTCCACCTTCACACCTAATCTTGCAGCCATTCTTCTCAAGAGTGCCCAAAGAAATAAGATTCTTCGTCAAATCTGGAATGTTTTTGACCTCAGACAAGGTCCTAATGACACCATCATGCATCTTAATCTACACTGTACCAATCCCAGCAACCTTACATACATGATCATTACCTAATAGAACACCACCATTGATTGGTTTATAAGTGGTAAACCATTCTCTATTAGGAGTCATATATTGCGAGGCTCCAGTGTCCATGATCCAAGTATCTTGAAATTTGCCTTGGCCTTGAGTGACACAAAGCATATCATCACTCTCATTTGCTGCCACATGAGCTTCTCCTGGTGGATGATTCTTCTGATTACTGTCATTTACTTTCTGCTTGTTTTTCAACTTGTAACAATCAGACTTGATGTGCCCTTTCTTCTTGCAATAATTGCAAGTCAAATTCTTGTGCCTTGATTTCGATCTTGATTTTCCTGAATTTCAACCTCTCTCCTTTGATCTTCCTCGATCAATAATCAAACCAACACTCTGATCTGATGTTTCAGAAGATGTCAAACTACTATTAATTTTCTCCTTGGCCTGCAAATTAGTCTTGACATTCTCAAGGGAAATATCTAAAGTGTGAAGTTATAGTATCTCTAAAGTGCTTGTATGAAGGAGGCAATGAATACAATAGCAATAAAGCTTGATCCTCATCATCAATATGAACATCAATCTTACTCAAATCAGTAACAATCGAACTAAACTCTCCAATATATGATTTCAAAGAAGTACCTTCTGACATACGAAGAGTATAAAGGCGTTGCTTTAATCTGAGTCTGTGAGTCAAAGACTTCGTCATGTACAGACTTTCCAATTTTAGCCACGCACCAGCTGATGTTCTTTCACCGAGGATTTCTCTCAAAACTTCATTTCCCAAACTGAGTTGAATTAAGGATAGAGCTCTTTCATCCATGTCATCCCAATCTGCATCAGACATTGACTCTGGTTTCTTCTCCTTGCCATGTAAGGCCCTTTTTGTACCTTCTCGCGTCAGAATTGCCATCATTCTAACTTGCCACAGTACAAAATTGGTGTTTCCATCAAACTTCTCAATTTCAGACTTCACCGTTGATGAAAATGAAGAAGCCATTGCAACAAAACACCCACAATGAAAATTGAAAAATACAAATTTATGGCCCAAATCACAACAGTGTTAACGGCGTTAAAACAGTGCTAACGGTATTGACGGCGTTAAAACAGTTCTAATAGTACTGACGGCGTTAAAACAGTACTGACGGCGTTATAACAGTACTGACGGCGTTATAACAGTACTGACGGCGTTATAACAGTACTAACTGCGTTAAAACAGTTCTGACGGCATTAAAATAGTACTAACTGCGTTAAAACAGTTCTGACGACGTTAAAACAGTACTCACTGCGTTAAAACAGTGCTGACGCCGTGTCTACAGTGCTGACGCCGTTTGCCTCCCGTTAATCTACTGTGAAGAACGCTGATCTACAGTATCTCCGACCCGTTAGAACCCGATCTGCTCATTTTTTCCGTCAGATCTGCTCCGTTTCAACACCAAACGATCTAGCAGAAGCCGCGCAGTAATCTTGCTACTGCCCAACCCGACGTCCACTCCAATAATGGGAAGCAATTGAAATTTACCAGTTATCTGTCTTGCGCCCAAATCAAATTGACGAGAAACGAACAAGCGGATGAGCACTACTTCCTCATCCCCTTTGAATCTGTGTGTCCACAGTCAATGTTCCGAATCTCCTGCGGTTGGGTAGGTTGCCGGAGAGTGAAAAAAAATTTTTTCTTTGATGAATCGGTGGGGTGGCCAGAAGAAAGACAAAACCTTTTTTTTTTTTTCCGGTGGATCGCCGCGCAGTTGGGTGGGTGGCCGGAGAGAGAGAAAAGACAATTTTTTTTTTCTTTTGACTTTGATACTAATTTGTTATGGAAAATGGTAAATTGAAGAATAAAATAATATCAGAATTTTACGTGATTCAGTTTATGTGACTTACATCTATCATAAAGAAAAGATAAAATTTTTTATTAGTAGAAAAAGTGTATTACAGACTACAAAAAAGTGTGACTTCTCTCAAATTTCTATCGATCTCCTTTTCTCTCTCTTCTCTCTCTATTCTTTTTTTTCTTCTCATGACCCTATTATAGAAATATAAAAAAAATAAAAAGTTAATTTAGAATATAAGGTATATTCCAACATAAACCATCTTTTTGTTCTCTTTCCTTCTCAAACATCTTTCAACTATGTCCGGTTCTTTGATCTTCGATTCTGCCGCGGCCGAGAAGGCAAGAGAATTGGCTGAAGAGAGCTTCACCCGCGGAGACATCGACATGGCTCTTAAGCATGCAGTGTCAGCCATGGAGTACGAACCCAGATTACCAGGCATCGAAGGCTATCTCGCTGCCTACATGATTCACAAGGGAGTGATATCGCAGGCCACTTGGTACCAGGTCTTGTCAATCAGACTTAAAGGTTGCCGCCGTCCTCTCTCTAAGGTAGACGCCGGCACCATCAAGAAACACTACAAGAAACTGGCCCTCATGGTTCATCCGGACAAGAACGATTCGGTTGCTGCGGAGAGCGCCTTCAAGTTGATCAGTCAGGCTCTGGATGTTCTGTCGGACCCCATAAAGAGAAAAGCCTATGACAGGAAGACTGAGTCGTCGTTGCAGTCCAAGAAACGTCCGTTTTCTTCATCAAGAATGGATGGTCCCTTCGGTTCTTGGTTGTCAAGACACCAAGAACATCCCGAAGAGGCAGTTCCCACAAGTGAGGATTGTTGCCCTGGCACTGCCGATTCCAGGGAGCAAAAGCCCAGCATCAAAAGATGCAAGATCAGCAGGAATTAGGCTCGCTTTTAATGTTGTCTGAGGAAAGTTGCGGGATTTTCTTTTTTCGTTTTTTGGTTGACAGAATATTTGTAAACATGACAAGTTTATTTTGTAACGAGATTTACATATTTTTATCAATTTCTTTTTATTTTTTACTTGAATTTACTCTTTATTCGGTTTGTCCGTTTTTTCTTTTCCTTCTTTAATTTTCTGCCCCTTTTTTTCTTTTTCTTTCATGTAAATAGGTTAGAAATTTTGAAAATATTAAAGTTAAAAAGAATAACAATCTAAAATTTATATATATATATATATATATATATATATATATTCTCAATGAAGGCACTAATTTTTAAAAGTAAATTTTTTTTAAAGCAAGTAATTTTTATTGTACAAAAAACAGGATTTGTTGTACTTCACAATTGAAAATCTCCTAAACAAATTTGAGAGTACAATTATCGATAAGTAATTCTCATAATTCTTTAATTTGTCGTACCATGGTTGAAGACAAAACGGCTTCAAGGCCATGTATTACGGTGTCTCCAAGAGTTAAAAAAATAAAACAAAAATAAGAAAAATTTGAAGACATAAAGTACCAACTTCAGAAAATCAAGGTCATGGCGCTAGAAAAATTAGAACTAAAAATAGAATAATAGCAATATATGAAGATTAAAGAGAACTTAACTTTGTTTAACTAATCGTGACTTATAAATTCCTTGTTACTTAAATATAGAAATTGACTGCATAAAAAATGCACCAACCAATTTGCTTAAGTATAAATAGCGAGTGCAGCTGCTGCTACAATCTGTTATAATTTGACTTCATATCCTTGTATGCCAAAAAAATTGTATGGCGGAATCTTCTCACATTTCTCTTCAACAAGTATATGTGGTTTGCATTTCCAATTTCCAAGCGATTTAGTTTGTTGAACTTTCAAATACTTCACAACCAAAAGCTGCCTTGCCATGGGCTTGAACAGCCTTAAAGACCTAAACCGTAGTGCTTTTAGAATCCCAGCAATTCCTAGAATCCATTAAGGAGACCTGTTTTCAGTTTGTTCAGAGTCACAACACTAGTAGCCTCGACAGAGTTTAGATATGTGGTCTTCTCACCGTCCACATGCTTCTCTAAGGCTCCAATTTTTGCACTCTTAAGCGACAGATGATGCATTGGTCTCAAGCCCAACTGCATGTCCCCAGCAGCAACATTCAAATCAAGCTTTCTAGTTGATGAAGATGAGCATTGGTGCAGCGGATTTACTTTCAATGTTGTAACTGCTGTTATTTTATTTTATTTTTTAACTTCCATTCATATTTCAAAAGTAAGTTAAATTAATTAATATGATTGTCAGAATAATTTATAATTTATATTAATTTATTTTACTAAAATTTAGTTTAAATTTAAATTCAAATTTTTATTATTAACTTTTAAATTTTAAATAAAATCAGATTTTATATATGAAATAAAAAATTATGAATAAAAGTTAATATTATTTCTAAAATAGACTACCTAAAATTCTATTTTTTCTATTACTTTTTACTTTCTATAATTGCACAAGTTGAGTTACAAACCAAAACCTAGTTGCATGAAACATAAACCAACATTACTATCCATATCAGTTAGTGACAACAACTCCTTTTGCAATCTTCTCTTGATCTTATTAGATTTCTATGCAGGTAGTACTCACAGATTGCTCTTGATTACCTCAGAAAATGTCTGAAACATTGTATGTATACCAATAACATGTAGGAAACAGGGCAAGAATTACATTTCTAACAAACACTTCGTCAAGTACAATATCTGACCCAACTATATCAACAGAAGTCATTTGCTTTACATTTAAGGTTTTCAATACTTCAATATGCAAGTAGTGAATGAGACACAAATTGTAACAACAAGTGATTGTCCCATGGCAGATACCAACAACCAAAGGATAAATCTAATCATTAAATTTTCTCAATCTCACATTGCATACACACTCCCATCTCAAAAGGAGCTGGCACAAGTCAAGTTATATTTTCTTTTAATATGGAAGAACCAAAGTGGGAGGCTTGTTTTCAATTATGAAATCTTACTGTAAATGTCATGTCACCATAATCATGAGTTAGCATATAAGCTGACTCATTGCTGTAAAATAGGGAAAATAGCGGTTAATGGCCAACATTGCTATCTGGATTAGTCGTAAAAAGACACTTGGTTTAGAACTTATAACAATAACTTGAGATCATAGTTACCAAGGGAGAACTAGCATTCCACCTATCAAGTCTAAAACTTTAATACAGAGTATTAAAATAAAATTTAAGATTTTATAGAATATTAATAAGAGTTAAATTAAATAAAATAAAAATAAACATTTAAATTTAAATTTAAATAAATTTTATTAAAGAAAATAGATAATATGAATATTATAATTTACACTAATATTTAAAAAATTAGAATACAAATATTATTATAACAACATTTCACAAAATAAAGATTGTAATTATAATTAAGTGATATAACTAAATTAGAATTATAACTTATAATTTAATATTTTTTAATAAAAAAAAAAACAAGAAGAAGAAAACTGAAAATTGAAGCGACCTAGTGTAAGTAACTGCCACCCTCGCCTACGTAATAATGGACGAGTACAATTTTAATCCAAGACAATTCCCAATTTGTAAGAGAAAGGCTGGACCTCACCTTGTGTTCAAACCAGAGCACAAACAAAGGAATTGTTGGAATTGGTTGAAGAGACAACAAGTAACAAAGTTCAATTTGCTGGTTTCATATCAGCACGAATGTGTGTACTTCAAGCTGATATGCAGAAAAAGTTGTTGGTGTAGTTGTCTGTTTGACTTGTTTAATAACAATTGAGGCACATGGAGAGATGGTTTAAATTCAAGCTGAAGGAAGTTTTTAGCCCCCTTACATATGGCAACAAACCTCCACTACAATCAAGTATATTTACAAAAATTCAAAATTTGAATTTAAACCTAATGTTATAGGTTTAAATTCAAAATATTTCAAATTTAAAATAAACATATCATTATATAAAAAAGTTAAATTCAAAAAGTTGTTGGAGGAATCCCATAAGGTGGTTGCATAATTGCCATAATTGTCATGGCTTTCAGCTCCTATAACTACCTCTAGTTTGGCAGGAAAGTTGATTGATTGGATTTTGGAGGTTAGCTAATATGGCAATGCAAGAACACTATCTTTTTCACTTATCCTTGGTAGTGCTGCTTTGCATACATAGTTTCTGTCTTAATTCAATAAGTTTATCTTTACTTAACCCTTTGGTTAGAATATCTGCAAGTTAGTCTTGGAAGCAGCAATACTTTAATTCAATCTAGTGCTTCTCCTGCATTTCTCTTACAAAATGAAACTTTATGTTGAAGTGTTTGGTCTTCCCATGCATTACAGGGTTTCTTAAGATTGCAATTGCTGCTTTATTATCATAATAAATGACAGTAGGCTCATTTTGTTCCAAGTTGAGGTTAGCCATTACATTTCTAATCCATATTAACTTGGTTCATAGCTAAGGTAGCAGCAATATACTCTGCTTCAGTTGTGAATTGAGCCATAATAGGCTGTTTCTTCAAGTTCCAACAAAATACAAAAGAACCAAGGGAAAAAACATACCCTAAGATGCTTTTCATGTCTTCATTTGTGCTAGCCTAATCACTGTTAGAATATCCTTGCAATTTGTCATCCATTGAGTGATTAAATATTAATCCAAGCTCAGTTGTGCCTTTAATATACTTTAATACTCTTTTGGCAGCCTTATGATGCAATTTAGAGTGATCCTACATAAATCTAGATAACATGCTTACTACAAACATAATATCTGGTATAAAGGTTGAGAGGTAAAGCAAGCATCCAATCAACCTTCTATATTCATGTGCATCTACCTTTGGTAATCCATCTTACTTCTATAACTTTACCCCATACATAAATGGAGTTGTTGCTTCCTTAGAATCCTGCATTTGAAACTTCTACAAGATATGTCTTACATATTTGGCTTAAGTGACCAAGATACCATTCTAAGATTGGTAAATTTGCAAGCCTAAGAAGTACTTCATCCTTCCTAGGTCAATCATCTCAAATTACTTATTTAATTTAGCTTTGACTTGTTAAACAAGATTACTACTATCTCCTGTGATCATGAGATCATCTATATAAAGAGAAATGTAGGTTTTATGTGTTGCTTCTATTTTCACATAGAAAGTTGGCTCTAATGTACTCCTGTTGAAGTCAAGTTTAAGCAGATGAGTATGAATTTTGCTATATCAAACTCTATGAGCTTGTTTTAACCTATACAAAGTCTTTCTAAGCAAACATACTTTATCTTCTTGTCTTGAAACAACAAAACCAAGTGATTATTTAAGAAAGCTTTTCTCTTGGAATTCACCATTAAGAAAGGTAGATTTGACATCCATTTGATGCACAATCCATTAATTATGTACTGCAATAGCCAAGAGAAGTTTAATGTTATCTAACCTTGCCATAGGAGCAAAAATCTCATAGTAGTCCATTCTAACTTGTTATGTAAAGCCTTTAGCTACCAACTTGGCCTTGAATTTGTGCAAGCTCCATCTGGATTCACCTTTACTCTATAGATCCACTTAATTTCAATAACTTTTCTGTCTTTTGGCCTTGAAACCAAAATTCAGGTGTTATTCTTCTCAAGGGTTTGAAGCTCCTCTTGCATTGCAGTTTTCCAGTTAGGTAGACTTGCTGCCTCATTATAACTTGTAGGTTCTAAAAGTACTTCATTACATCTCTTATACACATCAAAGAGAAATCTAGTGCCTCTGACTAGTGGATTATCAACATTCTCTCCTTCTAAGAATTCATGTTCTTGATGTGTAGCCTATATTAGTTGATTAGTTGTGTCATGCACATTTGATTCAATCATTGCCTTTTACTAATTTCATCTCAGTGATTCATCAAACTTCAAGTCTATGTTTACAGAGATTTTATTAGTGATATGGTTGTATACCCTATACGCATACAACTATTTTAGCTTTTGGATCCAACTTGCTCCTTTTTACATAAGGCATATAAATGTAACATAAGCAACCAAATACTTTGAGGTGTGCTAGAAAAGGCTTGATACCAAACCAATACTTAAATGGTGTGAAATTTGTCAAAACTTTTATGGGTTGCCTGTTCAGCAAATACACTAAAGTGACTGCTACCTTTAACCAAAAGGTTTTAGGGAAACCTTTCTCTGTCAGCAAGCATCTGGTTATGGTAGTTATGGTCATGTTCTACCTCTTACTTATCCCATTTTGTGGAGGTGTATAAGGAGCTGTGTACTGTTGTTGGATTTTAGCATCTTTGCAAATTTGTTTAAATGATTCAAAAATGTACTCTAAGCCATTATTTGACCTAATGGCCTGAATTTGAAAGTCTAATTGCTTCTCAACCGATTTCAACAACTGGTATCAAAGCTCAGTTTGCTAGTTTCATATCAAAATGAATGTGTGTGTTTCAAGCTGATTTGCAGAAAAAGCTACTAGTGTAACTATCTGTTTGGCTTATTTAATAGCAATTGAGAAACACAAAAAAGGGGAAACATAGACGAATGAAAGACATGTGAAGAAATGGCTCAAATTCAAGTTGAAGGATCTCTCTTTTAAGTTTTCAGCCCCACTTACATATGACAGCAAACCTCCACTACAATCAAGTATATTTATAAAAATTCATAATTTGAATTTAAACCTAATATCATAGGTTTAAATTCAAAATATTTCAAATTTAAAATAAATATATTATTATATGAAAAAGTTAAATTTAAAAAGTTGCTGGAAGAATCTCACAAGGTAGTTACATAATTGTCATAATTGTTATGGCTTCCAACTTCTATAATTGTCTCTGGTTTAACGGGAAAGTTAGTTAATTAGATTTTAGAAGTTAGCTAATATGGCAATGTAGAAGTACCATCTTCTTTAGGAATTAGAGCCGAGGAAGAACCAAGACCCATGAATGATTCTGAAGAAAAAGTAGAGAAAGATAAAGTTTTCAACTTCATCTCTAACCCCAATTTCACCATCTCTTTATTCTTTTGCAATTAATATTTTGTATATCAAGTTAATAAATATTTTTTATTTTTAACATTTATTTGTTATACAATTTACTTTGGTGTTAATTAGATACAAGACATAATATATATATTTTTAGTTTGATTATTAATAATTTAAAATTTAATTTCTTATACATCTATCAAATATTATATCTTGATTATAATATATATATGTATTACATTAAATATTATTAAAATTTTTTATTTATATAAATAAATATTATTTTATTAATATCAGATATTCATTATTAATAAAATATTTTGAATCTTATGAAAGTACAAGATATTATCTAGCTAAATTTTAATATAATCAATTGCATATAGGATATAAAGAAATATTTAAATATGCGTATTTTTCATTAAAAAGTTGCATAAAGAAAATATTTGAATTATAAAATAGAATATAAAAACTATTATATTTAATATCATATTATTCATTTGAAATTTCAAAAAATATTATTGTTATATTAATAATTTCATATAACTATATTTATAAAAAATTTATTAATAATATAGTTATAAAAAATTTAATTAGTATTTTAATATTGTATAACCTAATATTTTTCTTAATACTAAAAAAATTTTATAAGATAAATTTGTCAATGATAATAAAATGACAAAAATAACTTTTGTTTAAAGTTAAATTACTTTTAATTTGATGAATTAATTTTTTTTATCTTTTATCTTAAACTTTTTATTTGATATATTTTTTAATGTAAAATTAGTATATTTTTTAATATTTAATGAATATAATATTTATTTTTTTGTTTTATTTTAAAATAATGATTATTTAAAAAAATATATTTTAATTATTATCAACCTAAATGAAATTTTTCATTATTTACTCAAACTAATATAATAAAATAAAATAAATATTGTAGATCATTGATAATATATTTAATATTAAAAATTCAATTTCAAATATTAAAATAATAGTTATATTATTTTAAAATAAAACAAAATTTTCATTATATTCTTTATATACTAATAATTATATTAATAAAAGTTTTACTAATTATAATTTCATTAAACTTTTTTATAATATTTTTATCAAAATTATTATCAAACAACATATAATTATTAATAACAACACTTTTATTTTTGAGTATTTTTACTTACAAAATACTTTTATTCACCTCACGATTGTTTAACTGGCATCATTGTCGAACCGGACTTACATGAACCACGTAATATGGGAACACATGCGGTGGGTCAATTTCTGCGCCTCTTGTTTCTCGTCAGTCTCCGTGGGCCGACCCTAAAAGTCTGCATGAACCATTCATATTTCCAAGTAACCACGACGTGGCCGCCGTCAACCCAACCAAGAGCCTGCCGGCATACCCAATCACAACCGGTCTCCAGCCAAATTCAAATGAAGGTCTCGTATCTTTGTTTTCTCCAGGCCTTGAGGTTGACGGCAACAAAGCCTCAGAATTTCTGCATTTCCTCGATAAAGGCTTCCCAAATAAGCTAGAGTTCCCCTCATACGAGCTGTTCTGAAAGGTGTCGACCTGCTCCCCTTGCGGTATAGGCCCTGTCAGGTTGTTTTCAGACACGTCGAAGGCAGAAAGGAAGTTCAGTTGCGTTAGTTGCTGAGGAATCTCCCCTGTGAATTTGTTCCGAGAGATCTAACGACTCGAGCTGCGTCAGATTCCCCAAGAATGTCGGAATGCTGCCACTGAGAACATTGTTAGAAAGATTCAGCATATGAAGCCCGTAAAGGTCCCCAAGGGACGTCGGAATCTCCCCTGTAAATCCATTACCCGAGAGGTCCATGGCGACGAAGA
Source organism: Bruguiera hainesii (assembly GCA_023213295.1). Lineage (NCBI taxonomy): Eukaryota > Viridiplantae > Streptophyta > Magnoliopsida > Malpighiales > Rhizophoraceae > Bruguiera > Bruguiera hainesii. The sequence continues at coordinate 5,842,587 of JAHOYR010000006.1, forward strand.
AGTTTAAAATCTTGTCGTATTGTTGTTTCCTTCTTTGTTATTTAACGAAATTTGGTACAAAATGTCTCCCTCGATGAAGCTTAAGCCTTTCATTGACAATGTCATGGATGTATGCATGTAAGCTATTGACTTGCATCCATTATCTTCATCGCATTCCAATTCAAAAACAACTGCGCTGGCAATCGGCCTGAAAAATTGTTCTGAGGTCAACTATACGCAACATGGGAAACTGGATTCCGATTCTGGAACTCCGAGCATGCCATTGAACCGATTGGACCGTAGAACAAGAACTTTCAGCTGCTCCGGTGCTGCCAACCAAATGGGGAAAACGCCGCTTATTTGGTTGTTTCCAAAATCTAAAATCTCTAGCTTTTTGCAATTTGCCAATGAGCTATGTACCTGCCCTTCTAATCGATTTCGTCCCAGCCTAAGCTCCTTCAAGTTGCAGGCATTTGGATGCATGGGAGGAATTCTACCGCGAAAATTGTTGCCATCAAGAACCAGTAGTTCAAGTGTGGCACTTGAACTCTCCAAGCATTGAGGAAGCACGCCACTGAGATTGTTGTTGGATAAATCAAGGTAGCCAAGATAATTGAGTCTACAAAATTGAGATGGGATTTCACCTGTGAAATTATTTCCAAGGGCAAGGTACACCTTGATTGTTGGCGGTGGTATCGGAGATGCAGCAATCACCATGTCCGCCTTAGAGATTCCAAGACTCGATCTTTGGATAGGCCGAAGGACTGTCAGAGGCAGAGCTGCTTATTATGAAGCTTTGTTTGAACTGCAGGAGGGCAAGGCGGTCGTGACCCTAGCAGAATGGATGACCTAGAAAACCGGCGGCCAAAGTAACAGAAACGTTACGAAGAAACGAAGACAAGAAGAGCAAGAAGCTTAAGATAATGCACATGGAGAGAAGTAAACGCGACTTCATGTTGTTTTTAGCTGATCTGTTCATGCGCTGCTGGTTATTCACAAGAGGGGGAATTGATTGCAATTTATAGGCACTCTACGTGAGAAATAGGTAAGTCGAGACTCCAAACGCCAATTTTAGATGAGCAAATTAATAGAGATTTAAATGATAAAATTAAAAAAAATATATATATATATTCAAATTTAAAGGATATAGTAATATGTTTTGAAAGATAAAATAGAGAGAAAAAATTTATAATATTTATTATTTATATATTTAAGAGAATGAAAAAATTAAAAAATATTTTTATTATATAATTTTTTATTATTTAATTAAAATTTAAATTGAAATTTTTTAATTTTAAAATTAATTTTAATATTATACAATATTTAATTTGAAAATAATAAAATTAAACAAATTACTTAACTCAAAAAAATAAAAATAATAAAATATCGACAGACACTCATTTCATCTGTCACCTTCTCTAAGAATTATTAGCAAAAACAAACACAAAAAAAAAAAACAAAAAGACACAAACTGCTGTCATTGGAAGACTTTGATCATCTATCAGTTTCTGTAAATTCCCTCGTAAGCATAGGCTTCAAACTGGTCCGTAATTTTTGTGAACCCATGCTGTACGTCGGCCTCTCCAATAACAATTTTATTGGCAACTTGGCATATTATTACTTGTAAATAAAGCGCATCAACGTTGACTGGAAGTCAGTCTAGGCAATGACTCACGCTCGTTCGTTGGAATTTTTGCACTGATGATCACAAACTACGGGTGAAAATTATTTGGATGACTAGAAAAATTTTGTTAAAATTAATTTAAATATTTGATAAGAACATTGGTTTGTATTAAGTTTTATTATTGTATTAAAAAAAAAGTTAGATAAAATAATAATTATTATAATTTTTTAGTATTCTTCTAATATCGAAAGATATTTAAAATATTATTTACTTTAATAAAAAAAGAATAAATCGAAGTGTACGGTACAATGAGAAAAAGTCTAAGTGGTAAGGGCCATAGTTTTGACAATTTGGACTGAACAAACTATGAAACTAAAACATTTGATAAACTAATGTTAAGTTTGGTCTAATTTTGTAAAATAATTGGTTAAGACATGAAACTAAATACTTATTTTACTTAGTTGACTTTCAAATAAAATAGCAAATAGTTTGGATTTTTACAAAAAATACTTTATTTTTTGAGTAAAAAATAATATATAATTATATTAATTTATTAGAACTATTTGTAATATTTATGTAGTTAAATTTTATTTTAATAATATTTTATTTATTATTTTATAATATAAACAAGGTAGATAGCATTTTTTATTAATTTATGCCCCGACCCTATTCTGATTTTCAATTATTCATAGTTACGACTTAACAAAATCGAAAATAGTTGCATGCAAGATAGATTGCAATATCGTGTATACGTTAAGCAAGTCCTACCACTAGCTTTCATCCAAACCCCAAAAAAAAAAAAACCCAAAAAAAAAAAAGGTGAGGGTTTAACGCGAGTTGCTTTACTATAAATCAAACGTTCAAAATCCAAGCAAAGAATATAAGAGGAATTCGCACTTGCCAATGATGTTGAAGTTCCTTCTCTCCACATGTCCGTACGAGAAGGAAGAAGTGAAGTCAGATCCATCGTTGCCCTTAAAGTGAAAAGTTTCCCAGTTCTATACAAAAGATAGTCAGAAGCAAGAGGAAATCGGGATAGGATGCATGCGACGACTTTCTTCGATTTGAAGTGGAGGGGCGGAATCTCTTTAAAAACTATTAGTAAGTTTTATTTAAAAAGAAAAACATTGGCGCATGCCAAATCATTAATTGGACTCATAACTCGAAAAAGTAAATTAGAGGCTCATTATTTTAAAAAAAAATATATATATATATATTTATTATTAATACAACATAATATTTATATATGATATATTTTTATTAAAAATATTTCAAATGTTTAAATTTAAACTTTTTAACCCCAAAAAATTGTAAAAAACTTAATTATATATTATTTTTTAATTTTAGTACTAGATTAAAGGTTCAAATAATATTTATAATTCAAATATAAATTTAAATAAAATTTAGTATTTAATAATAATACAAAGAAATTTTTTATATTAAATTATAATTTTTGATATTTAAAATGAAAACCAATTCAACCATAAATTAAACCCAAACTTTTCAATTTTTGTCAATTTTGACTTTTTTTTTTGCATTTAACTAAATTTTAATCAATTTAAATATTATATAATTTTTTAAAATCAAATCCAACTAATAATCTAATTAGTTATAAATCAATCAAACCAATTGATGTAATTCAATTTTGAAAATACTGATCACTTAGTGGACAAATTTATTGAGACATTATTGCCCATGCAATACAAATTGCGAGACATTTTGACTTCTTGTACTAAAATAAATAATGTATTTGGTATTTGTTCAGCCACAATATGAAATTATAAAAAATAGTCATGAAATAACACTTGCATAACATTATCTTTATATGAGAAAACCAATTAGGATCTATATAAAGAACATCAATCACATAAATTATTCTTTTAAAAAAAACTAATGATAAATTATTAAGATAAAAAAAATAATAATTTATACATAATTTTACAAATTTAAGAAAAATATATATAATTCAATTTTTAATCAATGATAAAATAATAAGTAAAAAACAAATCACATTATTTATTATTTTAAAAGATAACTAATTTATATAAATAATATGATATTTGTCCGTTGTTTTTCACTGAAATGATTTAACAGCTGAGAAATATGATTTTGAACTTGGTAACACTCGTAGAATGTTCTCCAAGTATTCTTTAGCCTGTAAAATCAATCAAGCCAAGAAGCGAAAATTTGAGGTGACAGCCGGCATCAATTTCCCATGCAGGATAGCTAAAGACTTAACAGAATTTCATTTCAGGAAATGATGTTGACAGTGTTTGTTTCGACACCAATGTCTGTTCGAGGTACGTCTACTGAAGGTTGGAAGTCCTGATATGATCTCCATACCAGATATGCTAACAAAATCCATGAGATGGTCTCTCGCATGCCACTGACAGTAATGCACCATTCTTCTATCAATTCTTTTAAATCTTTCTTTACAAACCGAAGGTGGAGTTTGTTCTACTCCTTCCTATCAATTTGGTCTCATATCATTCACTTAGCAATTAGCATTCTCAGGATACTAGAAGTATTAGATGAACCCGCAGCTATCTAGCAATTCAAAATTATCTACTTTTTGGAACTGGTAAGTGCCTATACGGTGAGTCATTTTCCAATGTAATAGTTGTGAATTTTTCTATTGAAACAAATTGCCCTGTTTAGGAGTAGATTATGTGATTACAGGGCGAGAAGAAAATGTTTTGAGGACAAACTATTATGTAATATTTGATATATATGGCTTATCAATTATGCAAGGTAAAACCAGACTGGTGGAAAATAATAAGAGAATTTAAAAAAAAGAAAAAAGAAAATTGATGCCCCCTTGTCCTGGAATGGGTAGCGTTTGGAAGGGTTCCCGTATGGTTTTGTTGATTTTTAACAGACCAAATCTTCTCAAGTTTCTTGACCAACAATGACAATCAGGTAAGGAACCAAACAGGGTTTTAGTGCATCAATCCTGCTTGAACGTGGATTCAGTATAATTATACCAGTTAAGAAAACATAACGACCTATTAGTCCTAATAGCCTATTTATATATATATATACATATATTCTTTGCCTGCACCCTAAGAAACAAAACTCCTAAAAATTAACGGAACCAAGGCACAAACAAACGACTAGAGAGAGGCCCTTCTTGTCTTCTGTTGTCTCACTATTGCCAGGTATCGAAGGCTATCTCGCTGCCTACATGATTCACAAGGGAGTGATATCGCAGGCCACTTGGTACCAGGTCTTGTCAATCAGACTCAAAGGTTGCTGCCGTCCTCTCTCTAAGGTAGACGCCGGCACCATCAAGAAACACTACAAGAAACTGGCCCTCATGGTTCATCCGGACAAAAACGAGTCAGTCGCCGCAGAGAGCGCCTTCAAGTTGATCAGTCAGGCTCTGGATATTCCGTCGAACCCCAGAAAGAGAAAAGCCTATGACACGATGATTGAATCGTCGTTGCAGTCCAAGAAACGTCCTTTTTCTTCAACAAGTGTGGATGGTCCCTTCGGTTCTTGGTTGTCAATGATAGGAGAAAGGGGCGGAGTATAAACAGCTTGAGAAAATTTGTAAACTAGCGAGAAAATGATTAAATAATAAAAATAATAATATAAATAAATTAGGTAAAAGAGTATATTAATTTTATATAAAATATTTTTTAAATTTAAAAATAAAAAAAATTTAAAATATTTATCAAGTATAATAAAAATATGTAATATATAAGTGCATAAGATATTAATAAATTAAGAAAAATACACAAATTATATATTATTATTTAAAATTCAATAAGTAAAATTTAAGATAATAATTTAATTGTTTAAACTAAACTTCTAGATGTCCCTTACCAATTATTCAAAGTTTAGTTTAATCAAATTATGGGTCAATAATTAATTATACGATTTATCAATTTTGTCACAGATAGAGAGTAGAAAGTTAGAATTGAAATATCATGGTTTAAATGAAAAACTTACCCTTATAATTTACAAAAATCCAATCTAACTATTTACAAAAAAGATATATATGTATTTCAACTACTAAATAAAAATAAGTTCGATTAAACCATAAACAATCATCCGATTATATAGTTGATCAAAATTACAATACAAAAAATTATTCATAATATATACCTATAAAAATTGAAGAGAAATATGACTTATTGTACTCGAAACCTAATTTTTACCATTCAAAAATAAGAACTAAATATCTTCTATCAAATATCTAACTTTCAGCTTGATTGGATATTGATATCATTTTCAAACGTAGATTAAAGAATACTACATTTTACTTCCTCTCTTTCTGCAGCCTCCTTTCTTTTCTCTCTTTTGATAGTTTTTTTTTTTTTCTGATGATCAGTTCTCTTAGGTTTTTTCTAGCCAAAAAGGATATTTATATCAATTTTAATTATTTTGAGTTGTACCCAAAAATAAAAAATAATTGGGCTATATATCCATATAGTAAGAGATTAATGAGTCCAACAATTCTCCCCCTAACTATATGGAGATATTGGTCATCTTAGCCAATGCACAACATAACTCAAATTTTTATTTTGGTAATGTCTTTTTCATCATAACAACAATATTATCATTTATATGAATTTTTTCATTTGTTAGATGTTTATAATTAAGAACATCTCGTATCTAATGATATCGCACGTATTGACATGATATAATAAAGTTGGATTTTTATCAAGATGGATAATACTCTGACTATTACAATACAACACATAATTTGATTGTTCAAAATTAAGTTCCTTTATAAACTTTTTTATCCAAAATAACTCTTTAAATATTTTAGTTGTTACTTCTATAATAGACAATATAACATACTTTTGTAATCGAAATTGTCAACTTACTGCTCTCTTTACAAGAGTAATCACATAACTTGAAATAAACTTTTTGAAGTCAATATTACCAGTCATATTTGAATTTGTAAATCCAATAAAAGTAAACTTATCACTCTAGAAACAAAGTTTCAAATCATGAGAATCTTATAAATATTTCATTATCTACTTCACTGCATTCCAATACTCTTTACTGAGATATGAAAGGAATTGACTAATTGTCCCAACTGCATTAGTTATATCATGTCTCATGCACATCATTACATATATAACACTGCCCACAACTGATGCAAAAGGAACTTTTTACATCTCTTCCTTCTCTTTATCTACAAAAGGACATTAGTTAACAGATAATTTAAAGTGTGTAGTAAGAAAAGTACCCACCACTTTAACCTTATCCATGTTAAATCTGTGAAACACTTTTTCAATGTACTATTTACGGGACAGGTATCCTGAGTGATTAACATATCGAAGATCTTCTTTATTGATCTCAAGTCCTTCATGACAAAGGAATTACTTAACTCTTATTTTAACTTGTCAATTTTAAAAGTATTATGACCAACAATAAGCATATTATTAACATAAAATCATTATTAGTAAATCTCTGAACAAAAGCACAATGATCAAAACTAGTCTTTTTATAACCTTATTCCCTCATAACAAACTCAAACTTCTTATACTATTGTCTTGGAGCTTATTTCAAACCATACAAGCTTTTCTTTAACCTACACATAATTATTTTTTCCTTTCACCTCAAAACCCTATAGTTATTCCATATAATTTTCTTCTTCCAAGTCACCATGGAGAAAAGTTATTTTCACATTCATTTGTTTAATCTCTAAGTTATGGCTAGCAGCTAAACTCAACATAACTCGAATGGAAGACACTTTCACCACCAGTAAGAAAATCTCTTCAAAGTTATCGCCTTGTTTCTAACTAAATCCCTTGATAAGTAATTTGACTTTATATTATGGATGTGAAATATTTTCTTCTTACTTTATTTTGTAAATCCACCAATTCTTCAAAGCCTTTTACTTTTAGGTAGTTTTACTAACTCATAAGTAGAATTATCATATAATGATTTCATCTCATCTGTCATGGCATCTATCTAGTGTTGTCTGTACTTACTTTCAACTGTTTTTTTATAGCACCCAAGTTCTCCCCCATTAGTCAACATTACAAACTCATCAAGAAAGTATTGAGTAGAAGATACTAAAATTCTATTAGACCTCCGTGGTTGAAATAGAGGTAAAGGTGTGTGCGGATGATCTTCTACAGGAGCATCAATATCACTTGCACCTAGCATATTATGATCTTATTGAACATTCTCATCATGTTCTTGAATATCACTATAAACATCAACCAAATCACTTAGAGGTGTCTGAGGAAAAGGAATAATAACATTATGATTATCATTAACTTAACGAGTTGACTTTTTAATGTCTTTAATGTTTTGATCCTCAAAAAATACAACATTTTTACTCTTTACAAGCTTTTTTTCAACTGGATCATATAAATGGTACCCAAAGTTATGTTCACCATAACCAAGAAAGATACACTGCTTAATCTTCACATTTAACTTCCCTCTTTTATCTTTACGGATATGAACAAAAGTCTTACAGCCAAAAACTCATAAATGGTTATAAGAGACTTCCTTACCAAACCAAACTATGTCCAGAACATCACCTTGTAGTAGAAAACTAAGAGACAGATTAATTACATGTGTCATTATATTTCAGGCTTCACCCTATAAGAATCTAGGTAATTTTGCATCTGAGAGAAGACATTTGACCCTTTTAATCAGTGACCTATTCATCTTTTTTGCTAAATCATTCAACTGTGGTGTCTTAGGAGGTATCATCTGGTGTCTTAGGAGGTGTCATCTAGTGTCTGATCTCATATTTTCTACAGTATTTATCAAATGGACCACTGTACTCACCACTATTATCAGTGTGGACACATTTCGGTTTCTTACCAATCTGTCTTTTAACAAAAACATGAAATTGTTTAAATACATCAAAAACTTGATCTTTAGTCTTCAAAGCATAAACTCAAAGTTTCCTTGAATGATCATCAATAAAAGTCATAAAATAAAGAACACTACCAAGTGAGCGTACCTTCAAAGGACCATATACATCAGAATGCATCAATTCAAACAACTCTAATTTGCTTGAAGGCGAGTGACTCTTAAATGTAACTCTATTTTGTTTCTCAACAAACAATAAAGACACTTTTTAAAATTGCAGTCTTTATGTCTGGAAGTTAGTTCTTTCTTGCCAAAAAATTTAATCCCCTTTTCACTCATGTGACTAAGCTGCTCAGGTCATAATTCAATAAAATTATCATTCTTTGCTGCATTTACAACATCTTTAAAGATAACAACTTGCATAAGATATAAACTAGAGTATTTCCTACCTTGTGCCATAACTAGGAAGCTTCTGGTAAGTTTCTACTAGTCATCACTAAAGGTACTGCAAAAACCTTCATCATCTAGTTTTCTTATTAAAATCAAATTTAAATGGATATCAGGGACATGTTTAACATCCCTTAATATCAGCTATGCTCCATTGATGGTCTTTGAGCAAATATCACCAATACTAATGACCTTTACTTAGCCATTATTACCCATCTTTAAACTTCTAAGATCACCAAAAGTATATGTTGTGAAGAATTTTATTCTTAAAGTCACATAAAAAGAAGCACCACTATCTATGACCTAATTAGTCTCATGAGATGTTAGATTAACCACATTCTAATCATTCTTCTTCCCGCAGGGTGGATGTAGTAGTAATACGATCATTACTCACATTCTTCTTCTTATGTTTATCACTATCATCTTTATTTTCTTTCTTTCACTTGTAGTATTTTTTCTAAATATGACTCATCTTCCCGTAATAATGACACTGAACATTCTTATACTTAGATCTTAACTTATTTTGGCTCTTACTTCTACCTTTTTTAACATTTCTTTTTTCTTAACTTCTCCCCTTATTTTCAGTAGTTAAAACGTTGATTTGGATGATGATAAATCCTGAGATTTCCTTCTCATCTCCTCATTCAACACACCACCTTTTACAAGTTCCAATGATAAAATACCACCGAAGGTAGAATTAATAAGAGAGATTCGAAAAGTCTCCCAAGAGTCAAGTAAGGTAGCAAGTAACCATAGCCCAAAAATCTCATCATCAAACTTAATACTTATGCTTGACAGCTGATCAATGAGATACTGAACTCTCTTCATTATATCTTAATTGCATCATTTTTTTTTTAACAAAAACAACTTGTTATTACCAGACTTTGAAACACATAAAGTCTTAAGTTTGCTTTATAAAGTCCATGTATGTGTCTCATTGCAAATGTGATTATAAACATTATCATTGACAAATTGTTGTATAAAGCCACAAACCTATTCATGTTCAAATTCTCATTCTTTATCAGTCTTAAATTCAGGTTTTGTAGTAGTAAATATAGGCAAATGCAATTTCTTTACAAATAAAAGGTCTTTCATTTTACTTTTACATATATGATAATTTGTGTCATTCAAACAAACCAATTTATTAACCTTCAACTCCATCGTTCAAATGAACTAAATACACCAACCTAACTCTGATACCACTCTAAATAGTTCAGAAAACTTCTCCCATTTACTTAAACCTGTGAGGAGATGATTGAATAACAAAAATGACAATGTAAATAAACCACACAAGAAAATACACCAATTTTACGAGGAAAACACCTCCAAATCAAAAGGAAAAAAAACCACAGGACACTTCGAGCTAGAGGTCAACTACACTATAATTAAGTGAGTATAATAGAGGTACGCAACCTCAATTACATCAAACAAATTGAACAAAATTCAATTTAGATTAAATGAGAGACTAATGAGTTGAGTAAGACAAGCCAACTATATACTATTAACTATAACGCAACAAGTAAACTTCAAGGCGATAATCCAACCGTTCAAAATAAACTCCCAGATGTCCCCTACCAATTATCTAAATTTCAACTCAATTAGATCACGAGTTAATAATCATCCACATAATTTACCAACTTTGCCACAGATGAGAGAGCAAAAAGTTACTAGAATTGAAAGGCCTCAGTTTGAATGGAAAACATATCCTTATAGTTCACAAAAACCTAATCCAACTGTTCACAAAGAAGATATATGCATCCTCCAACTATTGACCAAAAATCAGTTCTATCGAATCACAAATAATCCTCTGATTACATGGTTGATCAAAACTGTACGCAGAAAATTTCCCATAATATAGACCTACGAAAATTGAAGAAAAGCAGGATTTACCATACTCAAAACCTAATCTCCATCGTTAAAAACTACGAACCAAATATTCTCTATCAACTATCCAAGTTTCAATTTGATCAGAGATCGATGTCCTTTCCAAACTTAAAAACAAAGAATACTTCCTTTTACTTCCTCTTTTTTTGCAATCTCTTACTTTTCTCTCTTTCTATAATTTTTTTTTTCCTTTCTAATGACCGACTCTCCTAGGTTTTTTTTAGCTAAAAAGAGTATTTATATTTACTTTAATTATTTTGAATTATAACCCAAAAAATAATTAAATTATATATCCACGTAATAAGAGATCAATGAGCTCAACAATCAAGACACCAAGAACATCCTCGAGAAGTAGTTCCCGTAAGTTAGGATTCTTGCCCTGCCATTTTCGATTCCAGGGAGCAAAACTATAGACCCAACATCAAAAAATGCAAGATTAGTAGGAATTAGGTTTGTCTACAATGTTGTTTAGGGTCTTTTTGTAGAAAATTTTTTTTTTTGTTGACCGAATATTTGTAAACATGATACATATTTTCTATCAATTTTTTTTTCTTTTTTTTACTTGAATTTGCTCTCTATTGGTTTTGCTTGTTTTTTCTTTTTTTTTTAAACTTTATGCCCTTTTTCTTCTTTTTCTTTCATGTAAATAGAATAGAATTTTCAAAAATATTAAAATTTAGAGAATATAAGAAAACAAATAATTTTATATATACTTTTCTCTTAGAAATAATAGTAATAAATTAAAAGTATTAATTTTTAAAGATAATTGTTTTTAAAAGTAAGTAATTTTTATTATATAAAAAATAAGATTTATTATATTTAATAATAAAAATCAACTAAATAATTTTATGAGTGTAATTATCAATATAATTCTAATGCAGCCTCAAAGGGCATGTGTTATATTGTCTCCAAAAATTAAAAAAAAAAATTAAAGACATAAAGTAACAACTTTAGAGAATTATGGCCATGACATTAGAAAAATTAGAACTAAAAATAAAATAATGACAATAGATGGAGATTAAAGAGAACTTAGGCTTAATCTCGTTTAACTAACTGTGTCTTGAAGATTCCTAATTCCTGAGAGAAAGGCTAAGCACGAACGAAATAATTGAAGTTAAGGAAGAACCAATACCCATGAAAGATGCAACAAAAAAGGCAGGAAAAAGGTGAAGATTTCAACTTCATCTCTAGCTCAAATCTTACCGCCTATCTATTTCTTTGTCATTTATATTTCATGTATCAAGTACAAGATATAACATGCATATTCTTAGTCCCACTATTAATAAATCAAAATTTTAATTTCTGACACCCATCAAGTATTATATCTTTATATATATATATATATTACATTATATATTATTTAAAATTTTTACTTATATGAAGTAATACAAATAAGTATTAATAATAATATTAAATTTTTATTAGTAAAAAAATATTTTGAATCTTATAAAAAAATGAGATATTATTTATTTAAATTTCAAAATAATAAATTACACAAAAAAACATAAAAAAACATTTAAATTTACATATTTTTCAGTTAGGAAATTACATAAAGACATTTAACTTATAAAAGAGAATATAAAAATTATTATATTTAATATCACGTTATTTATTTCAAATTTTTAAAAAATATATTGTTATTATATTGATAATTTTATATAATTATAATTATCAAATATTTATTAATGATTTAATTTTTAAAAAATTTGATTAATATCTTATATCATTTAATGTTTTTCTTGATATTAGAAAATTTTCATAAAATAAAATTTTGTAATAATAATAAAATGACGAAAATGATTTTTGTTTGAAAATAAATTACTTTTAATTTGATATATTAGTTTTTTTGACCTTTTATTTTGAATTTTTAATTTGATATATTTTTTAATGTAAAGTTAGAATATTTTTTTAATATTTAATAAATATAATATTTATTTTTTAATTTTAAAATAATTATTATTTTTAAAAAATATTTTAATAATTTTCAAGTTAAATAATATTTGTCATTTTATACTCAAACTAATATATTAAAATAAAATAGACATTACAAATCAATAATATATTTAATATTAAAAATACAACTTTAAATATATTCTTTATAATCAATTTATATATTAATAATTATTTTAATAATATATTTACTAAATAATTATAATTTTACTAAATTTTTTATATTATTATTATTATCAAACAACATATGAATTTTGATAACAACACTTTTATTTTTCAGTATTTGTACCCACAAAATACTTTTAATCGCGTCATACTACTTTATCTGGCATCATTGTAGAACAGAATCAGGACTTATATCAAACACATAATGTAAACACAAGCTGTGGATCAGTTTCTGCTCCTCTTGTTTTTCGTCAGTCTCCGTGGGCCGACCCTAAAGGTCTGCATGAACCATTCATATTTCCAAGTAACCACGACGTGCCCGACCGTCAACCCAACCAAGATCCCGCCGGCTTACCCAATCACAACTGGTCTCCAGCCAAATTCAAATGAAGTTCTCGTATCTTCGTTTTCTCCAGGCCGTGAAGTCGACGGCGGCAAAGCCTCTGAATTTCTGCATTTCCTCGATAAAGGCTTCCCGCATAAGCCCGAGTTCCCCTCATACGAGCTGTTCTGAAAGGTGTCGAACTGCTCCCCTTGTGGTATAGGCCCTGTCAGGTTGTTTTCAGACACGTCGAAGGATGAGAGGAAGTTCAGTTGCGTTAGTTGCCGAGGAATCTCCCCTGTGAGTTTGTTCCGAGAGAGGTCTAACGACTCGAGCTGCGTCAGATTCCCCAAGAATGTCGGAATGCGGCCACTGAGAACATTGTTAGAAAGATTCAGCATATGAAGCCCGTAAAGGCCTCCAAGGGACGTTGGAATCTCCCCTGTAAATCCATTACCCGAGAGGTCCATGGCGACGAAGAAGTCTAAAATCTTGTCGTATTGTTGTTTCCTTCCTTTGTTATTTAAAGAAATTTGGTACAAAATGTCTCCCTCAATGAAGCTTAAGCCTTTCATTGACAATGTCATGGATGTATGCATGTAAGCTAGTCGACTTGCATCCATTATCTTCATCGCATTCCAATTCAAAAACAATTGCGCTGGCAATCGGCCTGAAAAATTGTTCTGAGAGAGGTCAACTATGCGCAACATGGGGAAACTGGATTCCGATTCTGGAACTCCGAGCATGCCGTTGAACCGATTGAACCGTAGAACAAACTTTCAGCTGCTCCAGTGCTGCCAACCAAATGGGGAAAACGTCACTTATTTGGTTGTTTCCAAGATCTAAAATCTCTAGCTTTTTGCAATTTGCCAATGATCTTGGTAGCTGCCCTTCTAATCGATTGCGTCCCAGCCTAAGCTCCTTCAAGTTGCAGGCATTTGGATGCATGGGAGGAATTCTACCGCGAAAATTGTTGCCATCAAGAACCAGTAGTTCAAGTGTGGCACTTGAACTCTCCAAACATTGAGGAAGCACGCCACTGAGATTGTTGTTGGATAAATCAAGGTAGCCAAGATAATTGAGTCTACAAAATTGAGATGAGATTTCACCTGTGAAATTATTTCCAGCGGCAACGTACACCTTGATTGTTGGCGGTGGTATTGGAGGTGAACCTTGTACATGTTAAACCCAAGGTCTAGAAAGAGGAGCTGAGTCCATGTAAAGACAGGTGGAGGGTGTTCAAAACCTGTGAGGAAGTTTCCTGAGAGGTCCAACTCCTCTAGAGTGTCTTGACTGATGTTCCATATCCATCTAGGTATCATGCCTTCAATTTGGTTGTGGGATAAGATCAGCAGCTCCAACAGATCTTGATCACGCAGGAAGAGTGGAAAGTGACCAAAATTGCAAGATCCAAGTCCCAAGGACACAAACTTTTGATGAGTAGTGTTAGGGATGGACTTGGCGGGAAACGACAACATGTTGTTTGACAAGTCCAGCTCAGTCAAGTGTTGGAGCTTAAAAAATGAGTCCAACTCTATTATGCCACTCAAGTTATTACGAGCAAGATCAAGAAATTGAAGACTACCCAGTTGGAAGATTGAGCCTGGAATGGGTCCCTGTAACATGCTGTTTGATTGACGTAAATAAGTCAACTGGAACAATTGGGAGACTGAATACGGAATCCCCTTTGCAATTCATTGCCAAAGAGCGACAAAACAGATGGTTGAGTCATACTTAAAAGCCAAGATGGGATTCGACCCAATATTTGACAGTCTAACATATATAGTTCTTCAAGTTGGGTAAGATTGGCAATATAAGGAGGAATCTCGCTATTAAGTATAACATTCGTAAGGCCTAGAAGAGTGAGTTTGCTCTGTCTACCAAGCCAGGACAGGGAAGAAACATTCGGAACCTCTAGAGGATTTCCCCCGAGGCCCAAGTGAACAAGCTCTGTGAGATTTTCAAATGATTCTGGAATTTGTCCGGAGAAATTGCCATATGCAGTGTCAAAAAATTGCAAAGAACGGAGGTTTCCAAATGAGGTTGGTAGTTCTCCCTCGAAACTTGTTTCTCCAAGACCTAATACCAGAAGTGGACTAGTTGAGTTAAATTCGGGTAAATAACCACTCAGATCCCTATTTTGTGTCACAGTAAGAACTTGTAGATTTGGCAGTTGGAAAACAGCCGGAGGAAATTCACCGTACAACTGACAACCTTGTAAACGAAGCGATGTTAAAGAGGATAAGTTGGCCAGGGAAACAGGCACAGTGGACGGTATGTATATGCCATCGAGATGAAGAACTTGTAGGCTAGTCAGGTTCTGCAATAACATCGGAAAATCCGGCGTCTTAAGCACTAATCGACCAATGGAAGGGACATCGAGGGATAGATCAAGAAAAACCAACTTTGACAATTTTAAAATATCTGATGGGATTGTGCCATAAAATGAAGAAAAGGAAAGGTTAAGATAAATTAGCTTGGAAAGATGGCCTAAACTTGATGTTATTTTCGACCGATTAAAATCATTGTCAGCAAGATTAATACTACGGAGGTGAACAAGACGAAGAGGCTATTGTTGGAGTTGATGGAACCATGGAGATAGCTGCTACTAAGGTCCAAACCGATCACATGATCGGTGCTTTTATCACACTCGACGCCATCCCAGGTGCAGCAATCCCATGTCCGCCTTGGAGATTCCAAGCTTATTATGAAGCTTTGTTTGAACTGCTGGAGGCCAAGGCGGTCGTGACCCTGGCAGAATGGATGACCCAGAAAAGAGGCGGCCAAAGTAACAGAAACATTATGAAGAAATGAAGACAAGAAGAGCAAGAAGCTTAAAATAATGCACATGGAGAGAAGTGAAGGCGACTTCATGTTGTTTTTAGCTGATCTGTTTGTAGGCTGCTGGTTATTCACAAGAGTGGGAATTGATTGCAATTTATAAGCACTCTCGTAAGAAATAGGCAAGCCAAGTGTTACGGATAGATTATATTAATAATCAGTTAGAAATTATGGAATATAAAGTTATAAATTTTAAGTTATATAAATATAAATATCATATATTATAATAAGTTATTTTTTTTTTAAAATAATTTTATAATATAGAATATTAGAATTGACCTATTTTAATATTTTTTATTAATATATTTGATGAGAGAAAATATTATAAATTAGTTATATTATAAATAGTGATATTTATATTATAAATAAATTAAATATAATTTAATTTTTATATCAAATAAAAGAAATAAATTATATAAAAATAAATATTATATATATATATATTTTTTTAAATTTAAAAAATAAAATATATATTTTTATAACTAAAATAATAGCTAATTCATAATGTTTGAGAGAATAAAATAAATTATAAAATATTTTTATTATGTAATTTTTTTATTAATTTTACTTAAAATTTTAATTTAAAATTTTTAATTTTAAAAATAATTTTAATATTATATATTATATATTTAATCTAAATATAATAAAATCAAATTAATTAAATAACTTTAAAAAAATAATAATAATAAAATATTAATTCGACAGGCATATGATATCTCAGCGTCGTGTTGTTGCTAGCCAAGAAAAAAGCATTAACGTTGACTAGAAGTCAGTTTAGACAATGAAACAAACCGTTGTCATTGGGAGACTTTAACCATTTATCAGTTCTGTAAATTGTCTCGTAATCAAAGGCCCTCAAACAGGTCCGTGAAACCATGCGATGCATCAGCCTCTCCGATAACTATTTTATTAGCAACTTGGCATATTATTCTTGTAAAAAAAAGCCATCAACGTTGACTGCAAGTCAGTCTAGATAATGACTCATACTTGTTGGAATTTTCGCACTGATATCTCAATCAGGAGTACAAGTTTCGCCTTCATTTTTTGTTTTTCAGTTTACTTTTTTTTTTCTTGTGGTACGGGATGCTAACATCTTTGTCATCTGCCACTGTTATTTCTATAAAACGACAGGAAGAAAGATTTCTGATGACTACAAGGCGATGGGCGGCGGGCGAAAGTTATTCGGATGACTAGAAAAAATTTGTAAAAATTAATTTAAATATTTGATGGAAACATTAATATATATTAAGTTTTATTATTTTATTAAAAAATTAAATAAAATAGTCACTCTAATATATATACATATATATTTTTAAAAGTCTTTTAGAATTTTTCTCGTATAAAAAAAATTTGAAATGGTATTTACATCAATGATAAGGTAAGGAACGAATCAAAGTGTACAGCCCAATGATAAGAAGCCTTAAATGGTAAGGGTGATAGTTTTAAAATTTGGTCCGAATTAATTTTAACTTTCGGTCTAATTTTGTAAAAAAAATTGGTGAATACATTAAATTAAAAATTCGTTTTACCTGAAATTGTGTGAAATTTTCTTAAAAATAATTTTTTTATAAGTAGAAAATTATATATAATTATATTAATTTATTACGACTATTTATAATACATAAACAATTAAATTTTATTTTAATAATATTTTATTATATAAACAAAGTAAATAATATTATTTTAATGATTTATGCCCCGACCTATTCTGATTTTGATTTATTCATCGTTACGACTTAGCAAAATCGAAAATAGTTGCATGCAAGATAGATCCCAATATCGTGTCTACGTTAAGCAAGTCCTGCATCCCCCCCAAAAAAATACAACGTGATGGCTTAACGCGATTTGCTTTACCATAAATCAAACCGTTAAAACCAAGCAAAGATTATAAGAGGAATTCGCACTTGCCAACGATGTTGAAGTTCCTCCTCTCCACATGTCCGTACGAGAAGAAGAAGAAGTGAAGTCAGATCCATCGTTGCCCTTAAGTGAAAAATGTTTCCCAGTCCAGATAGCCAGAAGTTTAAATAATATTTATAATTTAATTGTGAATTTAAATAAATTTTAGAACTCAATAATAATGTAAATAAAATTTTGATAATAAATTATAATTTTTTATATTTAAAATCAAAACCAATTCAATTATAAATTAAACTAAAAATTTTTAAATCTTTTGTATCAATTTTGATTGATTTTTCTGCATTTGACTAAATTTTGATCAATTTAAATATTATGTAATTTTTTCAAAATTGAATGGAACTAAAATTTTAATTAATTATAAATCAATCGATCGAGATCGATGCAATTCAATTTTCAAAACACTGGTCGGTGAGTAGGCAATTTGTTAAGACGTTACCATGCCTCTTGTGCTCTCCTAGTAAAAGTTGTGGGGATGGTGCAACATTGTGGTAATGCACTTCCTAAATGAGAGAAGTTTTTGGCCACATAAATACTAAACTAAGAAACCTGAGAAGACAGTCATATGGAGCTGGAACATTTGCCACCTTCGGCTAAATCCCTAAAGGCACAGAGATAGGTCCAAAGTGAAGTAAAATGTCAAAGATATGAATCTTAGTTCCCTCAAATTCTTATAAAATGCGTGATTTAATTTTGATATACAAAAAAAAAAAAAAGAAAAAAAAAGAAAGAGCAAAGAGAGTTTAAAGAGTGAAATACAAGATTTTTTTTTTTTTTTGCTGAGTTTTTATAGCTTTTTAAAAGCATTTTTGATATTTAATTATGT
Organism: Bruguiera hainesii; assembly: GCA_023213295.1. Taxonomy (NCBI): domain Eukaryota; kingdom Viridiplantae; phylum Streptophyta; class Magnoliopsida; order Malpighiales; family Rhizophoraceae; genus Bruguiera; species Bruguiera hainesii. Next base: position 5,861,331 of record JAHOYR010000006.1, read on the forward strand.
TTTAAGTTTACTCAAAATTTATGATGAACATCTATTTTAAAATTTAAGGGTTAATTAGAGAAGTAAAACTTTGTTTTTGGCTCAAATAATTTGAATATAAATTAGAGGGGCACTAGGCGGCTGTTACTTAGGGACCTACAAATAGCAACAACAAGGTGGCAACTCCTGGTTAAGGCAAACCCGCGAGAGGGAGTGTTTCGTTATTTTCCGTAGTTTGGCCTCGACTGCCATTTTAGTGTAATGGTAAAAGAAAAATGTAGTTGGATAAACATTGTTTTTACTTTTGGTCGAAAATTAAAAACAATATGAAATATATACTTAAAAGGACGAAACTTTTAATTGTACTCAAGAGTAGCGCAATTGAGAAGGTCGCGACAGCTAGCTAGGGTTTCGCCTTTCCTGTTTGTAATTGAAGGTACACTCTTTTTCTATTTCCCGATAATTGTACCGTGAATCTCGGTTTTTTCTTGGTTTTTTTTTTTTTTTTTATGTCCATTTTGATTGTCTCAATTGTAACAAATTAGCTTTCCTTTGATATCCAACATGAGTGCGACATCCATACCCTAAACTCTAAATTCTAAACTTTTCCTAAAATTAATATTCATATATTTATATATAATCAATATTTTTCTCTTCTTATTTATTATAAAAATTAAATCATATAAAAATTAATTTATTAATTTTTTTAATATATTTATTATATTTTTTCTCATTAAATTTATTAATATTTTCATTAAAAATTAATATTTTTCTTATTTACTCTTTCTATATAAAACATTTGATAAAAAATACTAAAATTAAGGTCAATTTGATTCTAATAATACTTGTCAAAATATCATTATTCTCTTTTTAAAATACAAAATCATTACTCTCTTTTCAAAATACAGTCTCATTGCATAAATCCCCAAAGGCATTACATAAAGGTCAATTGCAACGATTCTTAATGCACGACATTTACCAGCGCGCTGCATAAAATAGGAGCAGTGACAACAGTTCATATTAATTATAAGTAGTAGTTTTGGATCTACATGCGACGATCTTCGTTTAAAGAAAACGGGCTTTAACTTGCTATTACTGCAGTTTTTAATTAAATGAGTAGTGGTTTTCGTAATATGCTAACAGTTTTTAAATAATTATTATTGTTTTATGCAGCGGTTGTAGAGAATTCATAACATATCGACAGAGTACGCAACAGTTTTGAGAGAATATGCAATGGTTTATCATATTTTCTTTTTTAGTTCTCTCATGGTATATGCAACCTTTATTATTTACAAAGAATTTGCAAAGCTATAGTCTTTCTAACTGCTGTTTGCTTTTAGTTTTCTATAACTTCAATAACTAACACAATTTTTTAACTTCAACCGTAGAACTAACAAAAATTAGGATGTACTTGTCTCCTTAACAAATGTGAAATCCCACAGTAATTGACTAGTACCTTAATAACATTAGTGAATTCAACAATTCAAATGTATAAAAATGCACAATCCATTTGTATGCCGTGCTAGGAGGTCCATCTCCTTGGAACGCTTTGGCCATAAGTTCTTCACTCAACTTTCATCGTCATCATCATCGGAAACAAGAAATCAATTCATTATGTTCTTGCAAAATTTCTCCTACAAGTAAATTTTGTAAAGGAACATATAATTTTTATCATTCATTTGCACAATCTGCCATTAGAAAAAAGAGAAAATGCAACAGGACAAAAATTTTTGTCTAATTGGCATAAAAATCTATGGTGGCTTGGCCCAGGATTGCTTCATGATTTCTCTGAAAATGGCAACCAATTTGTATATGCTGCTTGCAAGGAATCAAGTGTTTTGGACAATGTGGCAACTAGCAGCTCTAATTGCTGCACAATGCCTGCAGATCCATATTGCTCTTACAAAGCATAACGTGCCACAAGACTGGCTGAACAAAACAATACAAAAGGAAAGGCTAGAACTTTAATGTTAGGGAAACAACCCATCATTAATTCTAGAGGCCTTCGAGCATCTCGTGACAAGACTTCATGCATCACTATGGAGTACTATTACGGAACAGAGTCACTAGACTGGCTATGAATTCCCTATCTGCTTTCTGCAAACGTTAACAATGTAAACTTCCAATGAAGTCTAAAATCCATGTAATAATGACATTAATTTAAAACATAAAACCTTTGACACAAGAAGATTCAGGCTAGCACTGCCATCCATTGCATTTGAAGAATCTATAAAATATGATCCACCAAGCCAAGATGCCTATACAAATGCCAAAAGCACAAAAGCCAACCAAATAATAATTGGTTTCTTTAATTATAAAAGGTAGATAAATTATAAATCATAAAAAATCAATGAAACATTACCAGGAGACTTGACTCATAAAATCACCAATTTACTTCTCTGTGCAGTTTGCTAGTCCTTCATCCAGATAAATCACAAAGACTTCTTCACCTGCGATCCACACCCGTCTATCACCAAGTTACGATTCAAGTGCAATAAGAAGGTAACATCCATGGTACAAGTTCAAACACTACACAAATGCATAAAAGTTAAGTACCAGACAGTTTAATTTAAGCTTTTTCCGAATTGACAACCGTGCTTCTCAAGTCACCACTGAACTTGTCACCCACTGTATGTAAAAGATTGTTCAAATACTAAGCAAATGAAGTATTCAATTTCTTTGATGAAATTTAAAGCAAACTGGAACTATGTAGAGACCCTTCGCTCCCGTGACTTCCAACAACAAGTGTTGGTCTATGTTGGAATGGGTGCTTCAGTCAACTGCAGCACAATAATAGCAACAACAAAATCTTAGTCTCAAATTCAGTTAACATGGTTATGTAAATCTTTTGTCTCTATTTTAATCTGTCATGAATTAGGTTAGTTGTGAGGTCTAATTGATCTAAATATTTCCTAATTAAATATTTTCAAGTCAACTTAGATCTTTGTCTCCCTCCTCTCACTATCTATTGAATTTACCCTCTTAATTGAAGCATTTCTTGGTCTATGTTGGACATATCCAAATTAATGCAAACATTACTTCCTCAATTTATCTCTAAAAGTTATTATATATATATATATATATATATATATATATTACTACAAATATCCTCATTTTTAATTTTATTGTTTTTAGAGTAACTACACACCCATCTCAACATTCTCATTTTGCCACACTCATTTTCTGAGTATTTTGTTGTTTCATCACCCAACACTCACTATCGTAAAAAATTACTGATATAATTTTCATTCCATAAAATTTTTCTTCCTATTAATGAGAATTTTGTGATCACACAAGCTTTTAGTGGCACATCTCCATTTTAGCCATCTAACTCTTATCTTATGAAATACCTCCTTTTTCACATTATCATCCTCTAAATAATAGAACTTAAATATCAAAATTGGTCACATCAAAAGACTACTAACCCATCTAATCTAATACTCTTCTTTACCATAATTCTAGCATTGCTAAAATTGCAATACATATACTCTTTTTTTGTAAGATTGAATCTAAAATTCTTAGATTCTACTATATCTCTCCATACTTCCAATTTGCAGTCTAATTCCTTCCCAATCTCACTTATCAAGATGATATCATTTGCAAATAACATGCAGTGTGACATATCATCCTAAATATGGCCTCTTAAGATATTCATAACTAGTACAAATAGAAAAAGACTTAAATATGACCTTTAGTGTAAACTAATTGTAATTGGAAAATCTAAAGACTAGCCTTCTATTGTCCCCACTCAAACAGGAGCTCCTTTATACATGTTCTTCCCTAAATTAATAAATAATGTGGAGATCTTACTCATTGCTCATCACATCACTTGCTTAGAAACTTAATCATAAGCTTTCTCTAAATCAATGAAAACCTTATGTAGATCTTGCTTCTCGTCTTAATATTTTTCCCCCAACTTCTTAAAGAGGAGCGTATCTTTTATAGTAGACCTACCTGACATAAAATGGAATTGATTGTTTAAGATAAAGACAATCTTTCATAGATAATACATTATAACCCTTTCCTAAAATTTCATAGTATGGCTCATTAGTTTGATACCTTAATAATTAGAGTAATTTGAAATATCCCCATTGTTTTTAAAATTTAGAACAAGTATGCTCACTCTCTAGTCATCAGACATACTCCTTTTCTTCAAGCTTAGTTAACCAAACTATTCCTTTTTCCTTAACACCTTTCAACTTTCAATTTGTATTACATCTAGTTTACATTATTTCCTTCCTCTTGTCTTTCATAAGGCTTTTTTAACTTCCAAAAAACAAATACCTCTAGTGTAAATTATCTTCTCTATAAGACCACTAAGGTCTTTAAAATTACCTTAATTGTTTTCCTTGAAGAGTTTATCAAAGTAAGTTATCTGCTTCTTTTTAATCTCATTCTCTCACTTGGACCTTTTATGCATCATCTTTGATGCCCTAACTTGATTAAGGTCCTGACTCTTTCATTCCTTAATTCAAGCTAGCCTATAAATCCCTTTCCTTCCTTCCTCAATTCCAAGCTTGCTATACAAATCATTAAAAGTATTCATCCAAGCTACTGCACCACTTTCTTAACCTCCTTTTTAGTTACTTTATAGTTTTCATATGCATTGTCATTCTAACACTTAAGGAGTCTTTTATACCACTTCTTTTTTTCTTTTAATGGCATATTATACCTCTTTACCCCACCACCAAGTCTTGTTGGCTAGTGGACCATTAACCTCGACCATTCTCAAGGTTTTGTTGCAAATGTGTGCATGAGATTTGTCATTGCCAACCACATGGTGTTAACATTTGCATGAATATCCTAATCTCTATCCTCCAACATCCTATTTTGGAACATCAACTTTTCTTATGGTTTTTGTAAGTTTTACCACCTTAATCCTACACTAATGTGTTCCTTCTCTTTTCCTTGTCTCACATTTAACAAGAACATATAAGACAATTGGGTGTTAAGTAAAGCTAAGTTATATGTTACAGTAAAGTCCATAATGGTTTAACTTTAAATGTTTCATTGTTTATACTTATACCTTCCATGCACTCTCTAAAAGCTTTTTATATCACTTTCAACATGCCCATTCAAGTCCTTTATAATGAAATTTTTTCCTTTAATGGAATTTACTATACAAACATATCATATAATCCCAAAATATCTTATTTTTTGCTTTAAGTAGTCTTACATATGAAGCATAAGCACCAATAACATTAATCACTTCTTTACTTAACACTAATTTCATTAAAATAATCTTATCTTTAACTCATTTTACTTCCATCAGCCCTTTTTTAAACTGACTATCTATAATAATCCTTACCCTATTCTTATTAGAGCTACTTACATATCAAAATTCAAAATTTGTACTACTTATTTCCTTACATTTATTATCAATCCATTTTTGTCTCTTGTAAGCAAGTTATATGTATCGTCCTCCTAATCATAGTATCTACCACTTCCATTAGGTTGCTTATAAGAGTACCAATAATTTATGTCCCTAAACAAATCCTCTTTCTATGGATAAACTTTTTTATCTACATATGTCTATAAACATATGAAGAACCCTTGTATACTCTATGCCTTGCCTAGATAGTAGCATGACACATTACTTACAAGTATAAGCGAATGTATGAAAAACTATTATGCTTTTAGCTTAAGTTGTTTAATATCTCAAAGACCTTAGTTAAACTAACAACTAAAAGCTTAACAGGTGGTGTAAATCCAAGTAAGAAGGACACAAAAAAGATCAAATTTTCATTATTTTGTTAAAATAACAAAAGAAGAATGACAAAGAAAGAATACCACTCGTATTGCCAAATGCAAATCTTACACTATAAAAGGGATAACTCCAAGCTTCGTAGTTGTTCATTGCATTGCAAGTGTCTTCCTCCTATTAATTTGTATACAAGCAAACATTATTCCTACCTTATATCAAATTATAATTGTAGTTTATAACCAAAAATGTCAAACTTATTTGAAACAATGTAGAATAAGTATATGACTCTAAAATAAAAGATGCCTTTTATTGTACATGATAGCATAAATAGAAATATCTTTAAGGTAAAAATAATATCCTTAGTTACCAATTATGTTATGGTAATTAGGAAAAGAAATTAAAAAAATTAACAAAAATTTCTAGTAGAATAAGAATATTAATTGATGAGTTAAACTACTGAAATTCATGATTTAGCATTGAATTGATGAGATTAATGTCAAAACCAAAAAGTAAAGGAGATTTAACCAATAATCAATGAAACCAAACTCATGAAAGCATAGTTAAATCCATTAATAGTTGGCTTTGTAAACTTCTTTTGTCTTACACTTTTCTCTAGACTTTTAATCTACCAACACCATATGTAACAAAAGATTTTAGTTCATAAGTTGATGGAAGAATAGGGGTGAGTGATAGAAAGCATAAAATGAAGCTTTAGGGTTCCAAAGAAAAGAAATAATGCATAAAAATGTAAGATTATTTGATGTTTTATGCTATCATTTTTATCCAAATCAATCCTACAACTGAAAGGATGCAAAAAAAATTGTAAGATGGAAATTCAATCTTACTTTAAGTTTACTTACCATTAAATCAAACCTACTCACGAAATAAAAGATTCAAAATTTCATATCTAATTATGCACCTTTTTGCTATTTGTTTTAAAGTTAATGAAGAAAATTTTGCATAACACCTTTAATATTGCTACAAAGTTAAAGAGCCTAAGGAATTTAAAGGAATTGCAAAGGAAATAAGAAATTTAAAGATGAATGTTGCATGTATTCAATCCTCAAACATAAAATAAATTACCCAAAAGTACCATTTACTATAAAGTTTTCTCTCACCAAACTCCTAAAAGATTATGTAAGGATATATGTCTTTTATATATTATCTTTCCTTTTAAAAAAGTATTTGCATAACCAACTAGTACAAGAAGTAAAACTATACAAAATGTTAAAATAAATGTATAAGTTATTATAAAGCATGCTAAAATGGATTAAAACTATATCATTTGTTGCATATTGACATAAGTGCTAACAGATGTTCAAAATAGTGAAAATAGCTAATCTTAATAGTCAAATAAGGAGAACAAGAGATTTTAATTCCCAAATTCATATGATTAACTAATTAAATCATTTTGCAATCAACCTATAAATGAAATTACCACCTAATAAAAATAAAACCCACAAGTATCCATCAAAAGTTAAAGTGGACAATCAAACATTGAATGTGGAGTCCTTATACAACCTTAACAACTACTACTTATAAGACTATATATACAAAATGGAATAAGATCACACAAATTGCCCCAGTTGAGCCTTAATAAGCAAGTCAAAATCAAGATAAAGCACCAAAGCAAACATGTTAAGGATTGGCTTAATGTGGACAATGAAGATCTAGAGTAAATTGTTAGGGCCCAAACCAATTATGGCTACTAATGGAATTGCTAAAGAAAGCTAGCTTTAGGTAGAGCTAATCTGCTTAGGAGGCATTCAAACAACTCAAGAGTGTCATGTGCCAAGCCTATGTTTTTCCTTCGTCAGATTTCATTAAGATGTCTATGATTAAGATGGACGTGTGTAATGCTGGGATGGGCGCTATATTGGTATAGGAAAGACACCATATTGCTACTAATGCTTAAACAAAGGGTTTATCCATTTATAAAAAAGAGTTGTTAGCCACAATCATAATAATTACCAAATGGTGGCATTACCAAGAGGGGCAGTAATTTGTCAAAAAGATAAACCATGAAAGTATTAAACATCTTATCTAACAACGCCTACATACCTATGTGCAACAAAAGAGGATTTGTAAACTACTAGAACTTAATTACATTATTCACTACACGAGAGGATATGAAAATAGGGTCACTGATGTTCTAGCATAACAATATGAGGCTTATTGCTCAATAATAATAACAGTCATTCCTAGTTAGTTGTAGGACATCAAGGGAAACTATAAAGGAGATATGTTAATAGAAGAGGTCATCACCATTACCAAGGTGACAAACCCTTCTCCAACCAAGCTTGAATTAAAAAAAGGCATGTTGTGGAAGAAAAACAAAAAATATGTGAGAATTGAGGGGGATTTATAGACTCAATTAATCAAGGTATTGCATAATTTAACAATTTGGGGTCATTTAGGCATTCGAGCAACATATGAAGGACTTAAGCAACCCTTATATTTGTTTAGCATAAAGTAGTCAATAAAGTAATGGGTACAATGTGTGAGATTTGCCAAGATTAGAAGAAGGAAAATATACCTTATCCAAGCTTTTTACAATAAACATGACATCAAATCAATATGGACTTTATAGTGGGATTGTCCATCTTTGAAGGAAAGATGTCATATTAGTAGTTATTGAACAATTCACTAAGTTAACCCACTTCCTTTACCTGATGCACCCATTTACAGTGGTCAGAATAATGAGGTTATTTTTCGATTAAATCTCTAAGCTCTAGAGCATTTCCTAATTAATTATGACAAACCACAACATCTTTACAAGCTAATTTTGGTAGGAAATGTTCAAATTAAAAGGAACTAAATTGCACCTTAACATCATATACCACCCACAATTCATGGACAAATTAAACGATTGAATCGATACATGGAGAATTACCTTCAGTGCATGTGTTTTCTAAGGCCCTATCATTAGCTTTAATCGTTACCATTGGCCGAAGAATGGTACAACACCACATTCCACTCAACCATTAACATGACAACATTTGAAGCATCATACAAAAATCCTACCTAACATCTAACCTCTTTGCTAACACTTGGAATAAAGATGACTTTACTAGTAAAGTTCTCTAAGGAGATGCAAGTGTTGACTACATTACATAAGGAGCAATTGAAGTAGCCTAAGCAAAGAATGAAGTTTTATATCAATAAGAATATAACCAACAAAGCTTTTAAGGTTAAAGACTAAGTGTTCTTTAAGCTTTGGCCCTATAAGCAGACTTCAGTGGCTGGACACAGTAATTTGAAGTTAGTATTAAAGTATTATAGGCCATTTAAGATCCTTGAAAAGGGTGGGAATCGTTGCTTATAAACTATAATTACTATAAAATAATGGAATCTATTCAATCTTCCTCATCTCTTTACTTAAGAAGTTTATGAAATCAAGTGTTTATATATCTTAACAACTTCTCCTAGTAAAGAAAGATAGTCAATTTTGGATAAAGCTAATTATAATCCTTGACTAACGCATTATGTAAAGGAAAAACATGACTGCCACTTAAGTGTTGATTCATTAGGCCAACATGGCTCTAGAAGAGGCCACATAGGAAGACTTCCCATTCATCCAATTCTAACTTCTAGACTTTAACTTTTATTGATCTTTGAGGAAAAGGATCTTTAGGGAGGTTACCATTGGGACCTAATCTAATTACAACCCATAACCCTAATAAATAAGGTATTGTAACAATAGGATAACATCTAGAGAGAAGATATTACAACTGTTGTACTAGTTATAGCTATAATTCTAAAAAGAATTGATAATGAAAAGGGTTCTTAGAATAGGTATAAAAAGGAAAGTCATTAATGATGTATACAATCTATTATGGAATATCAAGACTTAATTTCTCTTTAATCTTCTTTTTCTCTCTCATTTTCCTTCTCTCCCTTCCTTTTTTTTGCTTTCCCTCCTTTATTCTACCCTATTTCTACAATTTTTTGTAATTCTGCTCCATTTGGCTATTACATAAATTTAAAAGTATAATTGAGTCCATGCCAATTTTTGCCTAAGTAAGTTTAAATTTAAAAAGTTGAATTGAATGAAAGATTTAAGGGGAGAAATAAAGAGGAAGAGAGACATACATAAACTCAAGGATTTAAAAAAAAAAATTAAGAAGAACTTACTTGAAATTAAACCAAGTTTAAATGAAGAAAAGAAGTGGTAATGGGATGATAATAATAGCCATAATTGCATTCTTAAAAAATGGAAAAAATCAAGAAAGAGATGATATAATTTTATATTTCATTGTATATTCAAAAGGTGCAAACCTTAAAAAGTGAAGATGAAGGATAACTACCAACGGAAGCCTTAATAATAAGAGAGTAAAAGAGACTATTTAAAGTAAAATGAAAATCAAAAGGGTTAAAAGGTACTTTCTTGTTATGTTATAGTCAGTCTTTGTTTAAGAAAGAATGAAAAGATGTATAAAAGTCATTTATTTAGCTAGACAAGTCATACATCCTATTTTTTAATTAAAATTAAAATAACCATTATATAACCCTTAAAGTCACTATGAACATAATATATGCACAAAACTATTACATAATCTATAAAAAAAAAAAACCATTATATATGATTAAGAACTATGGTAAGCACAAAAACCAATGCTTTTAAACCATTCTATTTAGATGTATATGGTGACAATTAATAATCACTACATGAACTTAAAAGTACTTGTTTCAATGACTTTTATCAAATTGTTTAAGTATCAATTTAAACTACTTCATTAAATAGGATTATTAGCAATTTCGATGTTATCATTAAACCATTGCTATGAATATTTTATATTGCAGTGGATTAACCACCATTCCATCTAACATGGCTTTTAGAATTTTCATTGCAAGATATTTTTTAACTTGTATACTTTATATATCATACTTGCAAATAAAACTATACCACAACTTAGAGATTATATATGACACTTTCAATGTCTTAGAAGATATATACAATACTTTTATATAATTATATCATACCAAAGAGGATATATAGGTTAATTAGATCAAATTTTATGATAACTTAGAAAGATAATAGACACTATCATAAATTTATTTAACAATTTATATATTATACGTGACACTCTTATAATGTTATAAGATACTCTCTAATTTTATAAGATATTTTTATTATATTATTTGTTGATTAGTGTATTATTAACGCACTTTGATAAATTTATATAATACTTGAAAATTTATAAATAACACAATATATTCTTTTTTCTAATATTTACATGTACAATATAGATATTCAATTTACAATAATTATCAATTAAATTATAAAAATTAAATTTTGAGATCTGTAAAATTTTATTAGTGATTATATTTTCTCAAATTTTACTTACCCTTACTTAGTTATTCCCTATTTAATTAGAAGACCATTAAAAATAAAATTACATTGCACCACTTGATCAAAAATTTGCATATCATTAACTTTAAAACCTTGATGTTGTTATCGAATATTACTAGGCAATGCATTATCCATACATGATACTTCTTAAGTTCTATATTATCATCAACTATAGTTGAAAAATAAAATTCCTATAACTTTTAAATTTCATTTAAAACAAGTTTATTAGGTGTTCATTCTCTTTCATCAATAATTTTGTCTTCAATTACAAAAGCACAATAGATAAACCCTAACTTATACTGTAGAGTAACTTTTGATTAACTATAAAGAGCAAAAATAGATCTATTCATCGCAAGTTTACCAATTGTCAAACATGCAATCTTTGATATGACAAATATATATTTTTTTGTTCAAATAAAAATTTTATCATTATTGTATTTTATGATTATTTTCACATTATTTAAAAATTAAATTAATCATTCTAATTAAATAAAGATAGTACACTCCAAATATAATTTTTCAACTTATCACATGAATTTTTGTTTCTTTCAATCCCTTTGTCATATAGAAACAATTGACCTTGGTTGATATATTTTACTATTGTATATTTTTAAAATAAAATTATACTCTAAAAAAGTTACTTATATCTTATTATTTTTTTTGGGTTTTTTTTATTTATGAACTCTTAATTATTTATCCTACGAATATTTATAGAAGAAAAAAAATTTAACTTCATTTAACAGAAGAAATTATATTTGGACCCCTTCCTAAAAAAACTAATGTATAAGTGAAATTATATTGGAACCATTCTTTAAATAAAATAATAAACAATAAAACTGTCTTTATGGAAAAAAGAAAAAAAAAATGTTTCTAACCCTCTAGCGGTACTTTTTCTATTTTGCCCTACAAACGCTCATCTTACCCCCCTCAACTTGAAAAAATACACATAAAAACATTTTTCTTTTCCTGATCGGCTGCTTTTTAGGGGCACGTACTTGTTAACCTGTAGCTCCCTATCTCACAACTAACTAGTTTTTCTGAAATTATAATTGCACCAGGAGGGAACACCAGGTGGCTGTGATCCAGGGAGCTGCGAGTAGTAACAATGAGGTCACGGCAGCTTCGGGTTAAAGCAAGCACATGGGGGAGTGTTTGCTCATTTTATCATAGTTTGGGCTTAACTTGTAATTTTAATGTAATGATTAAAAATGTAATTGGGATAAACATTATTTTTAATTGTGGTTGAAAATTAAAAACAATATGAAATATAAAGTAAAGAGTAGTGCAAGTGAGAAGGGCACGACGGTTAGGGTTTTGCCTTTTCTATTTTCAACTGGAGTTATTTTCATTTTTGATTTCCGAGTAATTGAACCATAACTCTCGTTTCCCTACTTTTCTTTTTCTTTTCTTTTTTTTCAACGTTTGAATTGTTTTTCTTGTAAGAAATTGGCTTTCCTTTGAACCATGTCACCCACGATTCCACCCAACGTCGCTTGTAGAAAGGAATAGCGACGTAAATCACGTCCATAAAATACGACCATATGAGAGAGGAAAACAGGAGATGATTGATAAACATGTATTAGAAAGAAAGAAATAAGGGCTTTAATTGATGGAATTAGCAAAGAAAACAAAAGGAAAGTGTCGAAGGAAAGCGTTATCGTATGGCATATTCTTCAATTGGTACAATTTATTGTTAATTTGTGTACCACTGGTTTTGTTTCTGTAGGATTTGAGCTTGGCTTTTAATTTGAAATTTAGAATTTAGGGACAAGAGATGATTTGAAGAACCATCTGCTTTCATTCTGTGACTTGTTTAAGAATTTCACGAGCCTACCATCTAGCCGTGTCGTATGAAGCTACTAATATTGTGGCTTTGGAAATCAGTCATCTAAGTGTCGAAAGGCATGGTATTTATGATTGTTGTAGAGAGTTAGTTAAGAATTCTTGGGTCACGGCCAGTGGGTTAAAGTCTAGTTAGAAGTAAACGTGAAAATTCTAAAGTACTGTGAAGCTTGATATTGTTAGTTTCAATCAAAGTTGCTGATGGGAAGTTGGCAAATTGTGAACTTAGTATCAAGCTTGGGTCTATTTCCATAGTTGTACAACCGTGGAAATGAATGAGCAGACCCCTGTTAACGAATCGATAATTTTTTCATTTTAAATCTCGAAAACACAATTAACATCGTACAAGTTGTGGTATATTTTGTCATTTAGAGGACATGAAACAATACATTAATTTCAGCGAGACAATGTTTGGCTCTAAAAGTGACGAGATCAATCAAGTAGTAGTGATCATAAAGCAGTGGCTCATATGCCACGGAGAGATTTAGGGATGCAAAGGAGAGCTAGATGAAGGAGGAAGACGCAGTGAGCTTTTCGATTCTGACCCATTGGACTGTGAGTGATCGTATATATGTCTCTTTTCAGGGGTGGAGCAGGAAAAAGAACGAGTAGGAGGAATCGAACTGGATAGTTGAATCCTGTGCCAAGTAGTTTTCGCGTTTCAATAAATCCTCCCATAGCAAACAATGCTATGCAGACCCCATGATGTACTTGTAACTTTTGCAAGTTATTATATTTGTAGGACAAGGTATAGCCTGAATGCCTATGATGTATTGTGTATTAAATGTTGAGTGATTGTGCATGTTATAGAGGCTATTAACTTATTAATTGCTTATTATGGGAGTTAATGTGTTGTGTTTTGAAGCTTTCAAATACCCATTGCTTGACAGAGAGGATACTGTCTGTCGTTTGATGTTTGACCGAGGAGCAACAACAATGGGTTGTACAGATGGCCTTTCCTGGTATCGTCACTATAGATCTTATATGCGTGAATAGACAGTTGATTGAATGGTTAATGATGAGGTTTAATCCGGAGAAATGATCGTTGGAAGTTGGATCATGCTGGGAAGAGGGTAGTAGATTGATTGTTGTGTTTAAATTACATTGATATTGGCTGATCGATCAGCTGGAATGTGGGTAGTCGAATCATGGTATGAATAGCAAGCCATGGCTGTGACCACAAAGGAAGACAGGGCTGGAGGACAAGTGTTGGGCAAAGGCAATGTAAGACCCATCTTATTTTCCTTGTTCTTTAAAAAATACTTGAGTTTCTTAGTTGTTTTAGATGTTAATATTAACTAATAATGTAGGTTTTCGATATTAACAATGGGAAGCAACACCTATTGGATGATCGGAAGAAATACGAGTAAGAAGGGTGACAAAGTAGGATGGACTTTATTCTGGCAACGGCAAGGAAACTCAATAGACTTCAAAGTTTTGGTTAGCTTGTTTTGTATGGGTTTCTGATTTGCAGAATGTTTCACATAACTTGTTTCAATTGCAACAGGGGGATATGGCCGGGAAGCGTAGGATGAAAGACAAGTCTAGCTGGCTGAATCAAGGGAGAGGTTCCTAGAATGTTAGGACTTAACCATTCCACCAAGAAGAAATTCATGCATCTGACTATGGTCTCGAAGATTAAAGCTGAAGGCACTGTTGATGCTTTTGCGATGTCTTGTACAGCTGATGATGCAGGCAAAGCCGAGTCGGGCGGGCAATTGTGACCCAAGTAGTCTGTCTGGTTTGGCCAAGTTGTTGAATTATACCAACACCTTACCAAATATATATACGATATATATTTTTTAAGGGACTTCAACACTTTTGAAACAATATTGTCATAAGAAAAATCCAACGATGAGAAGGAGAAGAAGAGTACAGAATTTCAAATATCATTCCTAATGTCTTTCTCGGTTACAGATGAAGAGTTATATAGTCTCCCTAATACCAATCATCAATCAACGGATGAAAATTAGAAGGGTTACATAATCTGTTTGTCTTGTTCCTAACAGGCCAACAATCCATTTTAAAGGTATCCCAGCTAATAATATCGGCCACAGCAACAGATTAGCAATTCATTTTGCCAAGGACATAAGACTCTTAGTTCGCATTGCAGAGCGATGACTCCTTTGCCAGTTGTGGACCTAGGTTGTTTGGTGGCTGGGAATTCTGATATCTATTGGGATCTTCTTTTACAGTTTCTCCAACGTCAAGTTTGCTTCCGTTGTTGTCGTTGTCTAAGAAGGTTGTGGGTGTCAGGGGGCTTTTGGGATTGGAATGAAGAAATGAAAGGAAAAAAGAAAAACAAGAGAAATTGTAAAGGAAAAGACAGAAGTCAAAATGGTGAGTTGATCGATGTTGAGAGTTTTTTGTGTTATGAGATTGTCAATTAAATTAGTCAGTCGACATTTCTGTTGTCAACAAGGAAAATGGGTGCATGGGATATTTAATCTTAAATTTAAAGATCAAAATTAGGGTGGAAGATGATCAAACATAACATAAATTACATTTTGGTCACCCATGTTTAATTTTTTTTTGCAAATCATGAACATTCCATTTTAATGCGTTAAAAGTGGTTATCACCGTTTCTATTATTACGTATTCCAGTTCTTACGATTAATCTATCATTAAAGACATGTCGTATAGCACTTCATAAAAAATGAGTATGTGATATTTTATTAAAAAATAAAGTTGAGAGATGAGAGACGAGACAGACTTGAGGTGGAGGAGACAAGTGTGAGTAAAACATTACAACTTGCCACCTAAGCATTAGAAGTTTACTGAATAATTGGTGTCGGTCACATTAGTTACGAGGTATATATCATCTCAGTATTTAGGGTCAAAATTAATGATTTAAATTTTACTGACTAATTGGTATAATTTTCTTAAAGGTTAAATACAAATTTGGATCTTCAACTTTATCAATTTTTGTAATTTAGGCGGCATATTTTAATTTTAAATAATCTAGTTTGTGAACTTTTGAAATTTGGTCAATTTAGGCCATAAATTTTTAAAATTTGATCAATTTAATCCAACTGATAATCTTGGTTACTATTTGCTCTGTTAATGCTAATGTGACAAATAATGTAGTAATTTATGTTGACTTACAAAATTTTTACTATCAATTCAAGTTATTTCATATCATTTAAAATAAGTTTATTCATATTTTAATAAAAAATAATATAAAAATTATTTTCAAAAATTTCTTACAATATTTCATTAAAAATTATAGTAACAAACTCTTATTAAATTTAAAACTTTTTACTATATTTTATCATATTTTTTAATTATAACTTAAATTGAAAAATGTGAAAATTAATAAGTTATATTTAAAATTTTATAACTTGAATTCACAAACAAATTTGTATATTGACTTGAATTGTTATGTTATTTATCATTTTAACAATAAAAGATAAATAGTGATGGATAAAAGATAAAAAATCATTATTAATAATCTAAATTAACTAAATTTTAAGAGTTTGTGTTCCAAATTAACTAAAATTAAAATATAAAATTTAAATTGAAAAATATTAACAAAGTTAGAGACTAAAATTTTTTAATCCTTTTTTTTTATAATTTTATTTAGATGATAGTTTTGTTATTGGACTAAATTTGAATAATTAAAGAATAATTTTTACAATTGTTTTATTATTGGACTGAATTATTAGGAGTTTGAGTATTTTAAAGGTAAAAATTTGTAGGAAGACAAAATAATCAATAAAAGAAAGAGAGAATAAGAAGTTGAATATGAATAAGAGATAATATTATTAAGAGAAAGTAAGAGTTTATATTTTCACCAGTCAATTCGCTATTGAACAATCTAATACTTTTTTCTTATACTACCCTTAAAACTATCTAAATCAACTACCTCAAATAAAAGACAAAATTCAAATATGATAACAATAGATAGGATAATAAAAGAAATACAAATTCAATAACATTCAAATAATTAAGTTTTCTTGTTTTTGTCTCCAGGTGGTTCTCCCATCTCCTCTTTTCGGCCTTTAAGAAGATGAAGTTACTTTGTTTGGCATTGGTGACCCCATGTACACCTTTTTCCCATGATTTTTTTTTTCTTCTAAGTTTGTAAGCTTGCTTAGAACTATTAACGATCGATTTGGCTACTATTTAAAGTCTTGTCCAAAACGGTTAGTGTGCTTCATAGATTGGTTTCTCTTTAAGATAGCATCGACACTCACTTCTTGAAGAGTTGTTAACCCAAACACTTAAGGTAATGTAGTTGGCTTTAACATTTTGATCATAAGTCTAATTTCATCATTAAGCCCACTTAAAAAAACTAAAGACTCCAGAGCTAAATTCTTAATCAAGATAAAGGTTGGAATTGTGCTTGATAATCTCATATTGAGACTATCTAACTGAGGTAATGGAATTCCTTAATAATATTGGGAAAAAAATCAATCTTTAAGTTTGCAACACAAATCAATTTCAAGAAAAGACCATGGAAAATGAGTGTTATTTGCAACCCATCCTTCAAACTATATGTCAACCTTTCCTTCAAGATACATTGGTGTAGGGATTGTCTCCATCAAAGAGCATGAGTTTTACTTTGGGTGTCTTTGCTACTAATATTGTACCTCCACTTATGGAACTTGTTCCCTTGAAACTATTCTCATCGAAATTCAAGGGCTAAACTTGTGGTGATGGCAGAATGCCTCAAGTTACTACCATAAGTAACACTTCAGTCATAACGCTTTGGTTTTTGGGTTTTAGAGAATCATAGGAATGAAGAAGTTTCATAATTCATTTCAATGAAACTTGAGAGTTATCCAAAAATTAAAGTTGTGTTAGAAAGGAATCCAATGGTTGAAGCTTCTTAACCACTAACTAAAGTTGTTGATTAAGCTTTTGGACTTAAGCATCAAGTATCTTAAGACAAGTATTTTCAACTACAATATCTATATTTGGAGTTAGGCAAACGAAAAAATGAATTAGCATAAAATTAAAGTGTTTTAGGAAAAGGAGAAAAAGAGCATAATGGAATGATCAATAACTTTGATACTAAATATTTAGAGTCTTAGTACTTAAGAATGAAAAATTTATAGGAAAACAGAACAATTGGTAGAAGCACAAGAAAAGAAAAAGAAACAACATATGAATAGGAGCTTGGAATTTTACTAAACATTTAGTTGCTGTAAAATCTAATTCTAATGTCTTTCTCTTATACTATTTTTAAGATTTTCTAAATTAACTACTTCATATAAAATATGAACTCAAATAAAATAAAGATAACAATTTAATTCTCATGCCTTTCTCTTATACTATTTTTAAAATTTTATAAATCAATTATTTTACATAAAATAAAAATAATAATAGAATGAAAAATTATTTATATATTAATTTATATTAAAAACATAAAATTTTTTAATTTTTTTGTACTAATTTTTTATTTTATCACTTATATTTGACAGTAAATTTATTAATTTTTTGAAAAGAAAATTAATCTTATAATTTATTATATATTAAAAAATATAAAAAATATATTATTATTTATTATTTATATATAAATTTATAAAGAAAGTATCCAAATATATTATATACATTATATTATTCATGTGTGTACACACACGTGCACACACACACAATATATTTGAATTCATATACAAATGTGCATGATGGTAACTACTGTGGACTGGGCATGTTAACAAAGTGCAAAAGTTTGATGAGTTGTGCTCTGAGTAAAAAGGGAGATAATAGAACCATTGACTTCCTTGCTAGTGACATCTATGGCAAATTAGTTTGCAACCAACTTGATCTTTCAATGTCAACCATTGCTTCTAGTTTTGTTAAGGCTATAATTGAAAAGAAGGAATTTGAAGACTATAATCCTACAAATATTTCGCTATCCCTATTGCAAATAAACTCTTATAACCTTGGGTAGAATTTATACTTGAATGGTCTACACTTTGGGCTTAAACGAATTTACTTTAGAGGGTTTTTTATACGAGACTGTGTATATACCAGGGATTCCTTGTCTTTTGCTATTCAGTTATTGTCCAAGGAAAAGCTATAAGCAATGTTTCTATGCCATGAAGTGCAACAAGTTCATGAACGACCTCTGGGAGATCTAGATGAGAAGATTGCACCAATGGAAAAGTTTGTGTTGAAGAGAATTACTATGTGGACATGAGTTATTCAAATGACATGACTATTGCAGTTGATTTTGTTGCTGCAATTTAGCTTTTGTAACAATATTTTTCTTGGGTTCTTTCTTTTGGCCAAATTCCACTGACCTTAAGGACAAGGCTGTTTTCTAGCAAAGGGAAATATAATCTCAAAGCTAAAATTTCAAAGAGGAAAGCAAGAGCAAATTTTCTTGTGGTGGATGCATGGACAGATAATGATGTTAGTTTTGTCAAAGAAATGAATGATAATTACTTCCCAATGATTATTTTTCTTGAAGATGTACCAAATTCACTTGTTGAGATGGCCTTTCTTATTACAGGAAGAGAATTTGGTTTTGAGTTTTATAAAAGGACTCAATCTAATGTGTTGATCCTAGAAAGATTCTTAGGACAAGTGATGAACAAAGAATTTCAAATTCTGATTTTGTGGGGAATTTAGTAGCAAAAGGAAGCAAATATTTTATTTTTCATTTACATTGGTACAAACAGAGAATAATCAACATTGTGTAGTACTTCAGGGATACAAACAGACCTTTTTTGCTCCTAAAGTACCAAAAGGGATTTTTATATGTGTCTCAAGATCAATAATATTTGCCATTGAAGCTGCAATTGATCCATCAGTTTGTATGTCATCGACAATGTTTGCAAGAAGCAAGTGTTGAGCTTGGAGCTTTGGCATAACTTGTAGCTGGTCTGGACATGACGTTGAAGGTTGAAGCCAACTTTGGCCAAGCTTGCATGTTACTGGTCACTCTAGCTAATTTGATCATCTTATTGGGTTTATTGATCTCTTTCTATGTGGATATATAACCCAAATATTTTAGAGTCATAACCCAAAATAATTAAAATAGGTATAAATACCCCTTTGGCTGAAAAAAAAAAAAACCTAGAAGAAGAGAAGAGAGTCAGTTGGCCGAGAGAAAAAGAAAAAAATAGGGTTGCCAAAAAGGAGAGAAAAAAAGGAGGTTACAGAAAGAGAGGAATCAAAAAGTAGCATTTTTTGATTTTACATTTGGAAAGGATATCTGTGTCCAATTAGCTTAAAACTTGGATGGTTAATAGAGGGAGTTTGGTTCTTATTTTTGAACGATAGAGATTGAGTTTTGAGCACAGTAAGTCCTGCTTCTCTTCAATTTTCGTAGGTTTATACTCTGAGCAATTTTTTGTGTGCAGTTTTAATCAACCGTGTAATTGGAAGATTGTTTGTGGTCCAATTAAGCTGATTTTTCGTCAATAGTTGGTGGACATATAGATCTTGTTTGTGGATGGTTGAATTGGGTTTCTGTGGACTGCAAAGGTAGGTTTTCCATTCAAACTGAAGCCTCTCAATTCTGGTAACTGAAACGGTGTGGATAATTATTGATCTATGGTCCGATTGAGCTGAAATTCGGACCTGAAATTTGGACCATTGGTAGGGGACATCTTGAGGTTCATCTTGAACGGTTGGATTACTGCCTTGAGGTCTATTTGTTGAGTTATAGTCAACAACACGTAGTTGGCCTATCTTACTTAACTCATTAGTCTTTTGTTTAGTCCAAATTGAATTTTGTTTAATTTGTTTGATGTAATTGAGGTTATACACCACTATTGTATTCAATTGATTATAGTGGAGTTGACCTCTGGTTCGGAGTGTTCGTGTTTTTTCCTCTTTTTTTTATTTGAAGAGGTTTTCCACGTAAAAATAGTGTGTTCTTTTACATAGTTTATTTACATTGTCATTTTTGTTATTCAATCATCTCCTCACAGGTTCAAACAAGTAGGAGAAGTTTATTGGACTATTTATATTCCGTTGTGCCTCATCTCCCATTAGAGTGGTATCAGAGTCAGGTTAATGTATTTATTTGGTTTGTTTGAATGATGAAGTTGAATGTGAATAAATTGGTCTGTTTGAATGACACGAATTATCATATATAGAGGAGTAAAATGAAAAATCTCCTATTTGCGAAGAAATTGCATTTACCAGTATTTATTACTACGAAACCTGAGTTTAAAACTGATGAAGAATGAGAATTTAAGTACGAACAAATTTGTGATCTTATACTGCAATTTGTTGATGATAACGCTTATAATCACATTTGCAATGAGACACATGTATGGACTTTATAGAGCAAACTTGAGACTTTGTATGCTTCAAAGTTTAGTAATAGTAATAACCAGTTATTCTTGTTAAAAAAAAATGATGCAGTTGAGATATAATGAAGGGAGTTATATTACTAACCACTTAAATGAGTTTTAGGGTCTCATTGATCAACTATCAGGCATAGGCATTGAGTTTGATGATGAAGTTCTCGGTTTATGGTTACTTGCTACCTTACCTAATTCTTGGGAGACTTTTCGAATGTTTCTCGCTAATTTTACCTCCGGTGGTATTTTATTAGTGGAACTTGTAAATGGTGGTGTATTGAATGAGAAGATAAGAAGGAAATCTTAAGGTTCATCATCATCCAAATCAGAAGTTTTAATTACTGAAAATAAGGGGAGAAGTCAAGAAAAAGGAAATGGTAAAAATGGTAAAAGTAAGAACCGAAGTAAGTCATGATCTAAGTACAAGAATGTCTAGTGTCATTATTATGGGAATATGGGTCACATTTAGAAAAAGTGTTACAAGTGGAAGAGAGAAAATAAAGATAGCAGTGATAGGCACGAGAAAAAGAATGTAAGTAATGATCGTATTACTACTACATCCACTTCTGGTACTGGTGACCTCATTATTATTTATGATGAGAATATGATTAACTTAACATCTCATGAGACTGATTGAATCATAGATAGTGGTGTTTCTCTTAATGTTACTTCAAGAATGAAATTCTTCACAACATACACTCCTAGTGATTTTGGAGTTTTGAAGATAGGTAATAACAACTTAACAAAAGTCATTGGCATTGGTGATATATTCTTAAAGATTGGAAATAGAGTACAGCTGATATTAAGGGATGTTAGACATGTCTTTGATATTCGTTTGAATTTGATTTCAATAGGAAAACTAGATGATGAAAGTTTTTGCAGTATTTTCAGTGATGACTAGTGGAAACTTATCAGAGGCTCCTTAATTGTGGCACGAGGTAAGAAATACTCTAATTTATATTTCATGTAAGTTGTTATCTTCAAAGATGTTGTAAATGCAGTAAAGAATAATAATTCCATTGAATTATGGCATAAGCGACTCAGTCATATAAATGAAAAGGGGATGAATTGTTTGGCAAAAAAGAATCAACTTTTAGACATAAAGAGTGTAATTTTAAAGAAGTGTCCTTACTATTTTGCTGGGAAACAAAATAAAGTTACATTTAAGAGTCACTTACCTTCAAGGAAATCAGAGTTGCTTGAATTTGTGCATTCTGATGTATGTGGTCCTTTGAAGGTACGCTCATTTGGTGATACTCTTTATTTTGTGACTTTTATTGATGATCACTCAAGGAAGCTTTGGGTTTATGTGTTGAAGACTAAAGATTAAGTTTTTGATGTATTTAAACAATTTCATGCCTTTATTGAGAGACAAACTAGTAAAAAACTGAAATGTGTCTGCATTAATAATGGTGGTGAATATAGTGGTCCATTTGATGAATACTATAGAAAGTATGAGATCAAATATCAGAGGACACCTTTCAAGACACCACAATTAAATGGTTTAGTAGAAAGGATGAACAGAACGTTGATTGAGAGGGTTAAATGTCTTCTCTCAAATGCAAAATTACCCATATCCTTTTAGGGTGAAGCCTTGAATACAGTGACACATGTAATTAATCTGTCTCCTAATGTTCCGCTACAAGGTGATGTTCCGGAAAAAGTTTGGTTTGGTAAGGAAGTCTCTTATGACCATTTACGAGTCTTTAACTGTAACTCTTTTGTTTATGTCCTTAAAGATGGAAGAGAGAAGTTAGATATGAAGACTCAGCAGTGTATCTTTTTTTGTTATGGTGAAGATGACTTCAGGTACCATTTATATGATCTAGTTGAAACAAAACTTATATAGAGTAGAGATGTTGTGTTCGTTAAGGATCAAAACATTGAATACATTAAGAAATCAACTCCTCATGTTAATGATAATCCTGCTGATATTGTTCCATTTACTCAGACATCTCTAAATGATTTGGTCGATGTTCATGGTGATATTCAAGAACATGATAAGAATGTTCAATAGAATCATAATATGCAGGGTGTAAGTGATTTTGATACTCTAATAGAAAATCATCCGTATATATCTTCACCTTTATTTTAGCCACGAAGGTTCAATAGAATTCCAATGTCTTCTACTCGGTACTCTCCTGATGAGTTTGTGATGTTAATTGATGAGAGAGAACCTGAATGCTATACAAAAGTAGTTAAAAGTAAGCACGGGTAGCACTAGATTGATGCCATAGCAAATGAGATGAAATCTTTATCTGATAACTTTACTTATGAGTTAGTAAAGTTACTTGAAGGTAAGAGAGTTTTGAAGAATCGGTGGATTTACAAAATAAAGTAAGAAGAAAATACTTAACGTCCACGATATAAAGCCAGACTGGTTGTTAAAGGATTCAGTCAGAAACAAAGCGTCAACTTTGAAGAGATCTTCTCACCAATGGTGAAAATGTCTTCCATTCGAGTTATGTTGAGTTTGGCTGCTAGCCATAACTTAGAGATTAAGCAAATGGATGTTAAAACAACTTTTCTCTATAGTGACTTGAAAGAAGAAATTTATATGGAACAACCATAAGAATTTGAGGTGAAAAAAAAAAGGATTATGTGTACAAGTTAAAGAAAAACTTGTATGGTTTGAAACAAGCTCTGAGACAATGGTATAAGAAGTTTGAGTCTGTTATGGGGGAGCAAGGCTATAAAAAAACTACTTCTGATCATTATGTTTTTGTTCAGAGTTTTACTGATGATGATTTTATCATTTTACTACTTTATATTGATGATATGTTTATTGTTGGTCATAATACTTCTAGAATTAACAAGTTAAAACAAAAGTTGAGCAAGTTTTTTGCCATGAATGACTTAGGACCAACAAAGAAGATTCTCGACATGTCAATCGCTTGGGATAGGAAAAAGGAAAGGTTGTACCTATTCTATAAGCAGTACATTGAAAAGGTACTTCAGAAGTTTAACATGGATAAGACTAAAGTGGTAAGTACTCCTTTTGCTACACACTTTAAACTATTCATTAACCAATGTCCTTTCATAGAAAAATAGAATGAAAAGATGCAAAGAGTTCTATTTGCATCAGTCGTGAGCAATTTGATGTATGTAACGATATGCACGAGACTTAATATAGCTCATGCAGTTGACACAATTGGTTGGTTCCTTTTAAATCCCAGTAAAAAGCATTAAGATGCAGTGAAGTGGATAATGAGATATTTACGAGGTTCCACTGATTTAAAATTTTGTTTTAGGAGTGATAAGTCTATTCTTACTGGATTTATAGATTCATATATGATAGATAATATTGACTCTAAAAAGTCTACTTCAAGTTATATGATTACTCTTGTAGGGGGAGTAGTGAGTTTGCAATTTTGCTTACAGAAGTATGTTGCATTGTCCACTATAAATGCAGAGTTTATTGTAATAACTGAAGTATTTAAAGAGTTGCTTTAGATGAAAATGTTTATGAAGGAACTTGATTTTCAACAATCAAATTATGTTGCATTATGATAACCAAAGTGTCATCTATCTTGGTAAGAATCCAACTTTTCATACTAAATCAAAACATATTAATGTGCAGTATCATTAGATACGAGATGTTCTTGATTCTAAATAGTTAGCACTTGAAAAGATTCATACAGATAATAATGTTGTTGATATGATGACAAAGACATTATCAAGATAGAAATTTGAGTTATATTGTACATTAGTTAGGATAACCAATATTTCCATATAGTTGGGAGGGGGAGAATTGTTGGGTGTATTGATCTATTCCTATGTGGATATATAACCCAAATATTTTGGGGCCATAATCCAAAATAATTAAAGTGGGTATAAATACCCCTTTGGCTGAAAAAGAAAAAAAAAGAAAACCTAGAAGAAGAGGAGAGAGCCAGTCGGCTGAGAGAAAAAGAAAAAAATAGGGTTGTCGAAAGAGAGAGAAAAAAAAGAGGCTGCAAAAAGAAGGGAATCAAAAGGTAGTATTCTTTGATCTTACGTTTGGAAAGGATATCTGTATCCGATCAACTTAAAACTTAGATGATTGATAAAGGACATTTGGTTTTTAGTTCTGAACGGTAGAGATTAAGTTTCAACTATAGTAAGTTCTACTTCTCTTCAGTTTTCGTAGGTCTATACTCTAAGCAATTTTTTGTGTGGAGTTTTGATCAACCGTATAATTGGAAGATTGTTTATGATCCGATTGAGTTGATTTTTGGTCAGTAGTTGAAAGACACATAAATCTTATTTGTGGATGGTTAGATTAAGTTTCTGTGAACTGCAAGAGCAGGTTTTTCATTCGAATTGAAAACTCTCAATTCTAGTAACTCTCTGTTATCTTATTTGTGACAAAATTGGTAAACTGTGTGGATGATTATTGATTTGTGGTCTAATTAAGCTGAAATTTGGATAATTAATAGGATACATTTGTGAGTTCATTTTGAATAGTTAAATTATTATCTTGAGATTTACTTATTGAGTTATAGTTATCAGTATGTAGTTGATCTATCTTATTTAACTCATTAGTTTCTTATTTAGTATAAATTAAATTTTGTTTAAAAATTTATTTGATATAATTAATATTATACACTTCTATTATATTCACTTAATTATAATGAAATTGATCTTTAATTTAGAGTGTCTGTAGTTTTTTTATTTTTTATTTATTTAAAAGAGTTTTTTTACATAAAATTAATATATTTTTTTATATTATTTATTTGTATTATTATTTTTATTATTTAATTATTTTTTCATAAGTTTAAATAAGTAAAAAAAATTTTATCAACTATTTATATTTCACTGCATCTCTTCTTCATTGCTGGCTTCCATAACGTTGCAACGGCAACAGTTGTGGGATCTTTCTTTGCTGTTTATACTATCAATCAACCCCTCTTGCTGAGAAGTAGGTCCACACTTCTCAAGCCACAATTGCTCGAGTCAATCCTTGAAGACAATAATTGATTCATGGGAGGAGTAATGTCAGCAACTTATTACAGTAAGGTTGGGCCAATGGGCTTTATTGGAATAATATTGGACTTTGTTAGGGGTTATGATACTTTCTTAGCAATTTGTTAAATGCCAGGACCGTGGTAACAAGATCACAATATATATATATATATATATCGCTCCTGGAAAAGAAACAGGCCAACTGCTTTTGAAGTCAAAATCCCTAATCACCCAACAGGCTGTTTCAAAGGTATGAACTTTCTTTTACTTTGAATTTCCTCAACACAAGACTGAAAAAAGAAAAAAGAAAGAAAAAGTACAGCCAATTGCCATGGGCTCAAAGTTTCTTTTTCGGATGCGGGGTTGCGTTTCTCAATCGTTAGCCAAACATAATGACCGAGTCCTCAGCGCCACCGCCGTTGCTCAGAGTCACGGTCTCACAAGCCGTCGCCATCTGTTTCGGCTCCAACCGATTTCAACTGTTTCCAATGATAATATCGGCCGCACCAGTACCCAAACCCAAACTCAAGGCAAACCCAAGACGCCGTCTTCTTTGAAGGACGCTGAGCTTTCTAAATTCTCCGCTATTGCTGATACCTGGTTAGTCGTCGCTTACTCGTTGGTGTGGATGCTTTTTAGGACTTTTTCGATAATGAAATCAAATCTTTGTAAAAAAAAAAAAAAGAAAAGTGCAGGTGGGAGAGTGAAGGGCCGTTTAAAGCATTGCACGCCATCAATCCTACCAGACTTGCTTTTATCCGTTCTACTCTCTGTCGACATTTCAGGTGTAATTTTTATTTTTCTTTGTTGTTTTTCTTTGTTTTGCACGTAGAAGAGGAAAAAAAGGATGTATTCTGCGTGGTGGTAATTTTCACTGCACAATTTGATTGAGAATGTGTACGTTTGCATGGTATGCACAAAGAACCAAATGCATTGTATCTGATTTCATTTCTTCAATTTTATTCGTGTTTGACGCAAAATATGATAAGTTAATGTCTGCACAAACTAGTTAGAGATTTTTTTTTTTTTTTTCGTTTTTAGCTCTTATTGAAATATTTACCTGTTTTCCTAGGAAGGATCCACTGTGGCCTAGGCCTTTGGAAGGACTAAAAATACTTGACGTCGGGTGTGGTGGCGGAATTCTTTCTGAGGTACCACAATTTCTCATGCTTCCTAAGTCTGATTCCCTGAAGATGTTCTGTAGGCCAGTTTCTTCTGTTCCTAGCTTCTTGTATGAGAGTTTTCTGTTGCTAGTGTATGTGATTGATGAAATGATATTTTAGAACAATCCCATCTGCTAGAGCTGATAAGGAGAATTATTCAACACTGTGCAACTTGATGAGTAAATCTAAAAAGTCCTTGAAGGACTTCCGCATTCCAGTAGATCACTTACGTAGTTTTCAATTAGTGGCCTGATTTTATTGTTACCATGTGCCTATGAGCCATCAACTTAGGTTTTAATTGTGCAGTAAGTTTTTGCCACTTTTAATTTTGCACTATGTTTTGCTACTTTTCTGATTTAGATTGGTGGCACTAGCATGTTGTTTTCTCAAATTGTAACCCACATAGTTTCTTACCTGCACTTCAAGTTACATTGTTTTCTCATCCATATTTCAGTGAAAAAATGAGATGACAATGGCATCATGCCTAATAAAATTCTGGTTTGATTTATTCATATATCTACCCAGTTATTTTTAAGACTAAATAATCATTACGAACATAATTATACAAGGAGGATGAACTCAAGATTTTAAGTTTAGCACACATTTTTATTTAAGTGTTGGCCGTAAGCACCTTATAATAGTTGGTTTACATGATAGAACCACCAAAAAATGGTGGTCCCTAGAGCACCCTTTTCCTAGACAGGACCAAGTATTCTGAATGCATTTTCTTAAACTATGGTCCCTAACTCATCTCCTTTTCTATTAAATTATAACTAAATAATTCATTATTACAATTTCTTTAAAATATTTCAAAAACTCAAATCCTAAAATGCCATCATTTTCTTATCCTAATTTAATCATATATGAAAAAGACCATATCAAATTTGACTAGCATTCATTACAGATACTTCCACTATTATAGTATTCAACACATTCTCAATTAATTGAAACAAATTTGTGCCCAATTTCTGGTTCTACTTGTATGATATACAGTCATTTCCCCTGTGCACACTGCCATCTTCTTCCTGAAATAGATTACATAGGGATATGACATATTACACATTCAAGGCCTAAGGTCTAGAAGAATACAAGCCAAAGAATAAAAATCACTGCAAACAAAGTGAATATTAAATACCATCAAATTGACAGCGGTCTAATGTTGGCATTAGCAGTTTCACATTAAGCAATTGGCCCTAGGAATACCCTGGTCACTCACAGTTGTGCCAAGCCTTCAAGCTTTAAAAGTGACAAATTTTCAAATCATAAGGCATTGAATTTATGTTGCAAAAAAAAAAAAAAAAAAAAAACTACAATAGCAATAACAAAACTTTAATTCCAAATTTATTTGGGGTCACTTACATAAATTTTTTTTAACATTCTATTTTATTATGAATTAAGTCTGGTGTAAAATATAATTTTTTTAATCCTTCCTAACCAAAGTTTCACAAGCTAATCTAGGCTGTCCTCTCCCCTCCTCGCGCCATCTATTTGGATTTGGTCACCCTTCTTTATTGGAGCATACATGTCTAAAGCAATGCAAATGTCTCTCCTTCAATTTATGTTCACTTGGTACACCTACTTTACTATGAATATTCTTATTTCTTTTTCAGTCCTTCCTAGAGTGACCACAAATTTAACTGGGCATTATCATCTATGATAGACTCATTTTTTTGACCATGTTGTTTGATGGAATTTACCTTTCATCTTAATGGGAATTTGGTGGTCACACAAAACTCCAATGGCACATTTACATTTTAGCCATCCAGCTTTTGTCCTATGAAGAATGTCTTCCTTTATATTTCCATTTTTCTGAATAATAGAGCCTAAATAATAAGGTTGGTCAAATTGAAGGTCTTCTGCACCATCTAGTTTAATAGCTTCTTCTACTGCTTTCCTAACATTTCTAAAATTACAATGCATATATTTTGCTTTTGAGAATTAATATCAGATTACAAATCCATGATTCTTATTCGCTTCTCTTGCTTCTTAACAGACTGACAGATTTTTCATCATCTTACAGTCAACATAGATCATACCTTCAAGTCCAAGTTCCAAAGCAAAAACACTTCCATGAATCTTATTAGCTTTTTGATGGCATTTGGTTAAATGTGAAATGCATGAACTAGTGATGGGCTTAGTATATATTGTTTAATAGCTGCTACTAGATGAATAGGATAGATTATCATAGTAATTCTATCAGGCCAGATTAAGAGAAATGAGTGGGGAGATCAACTGTAAGTGTGCAAATAAGATCAGAACAAAATTTTTGTGTTTTTGTCTCATAAAACAACTCATATTCATATGAAAATCAACTGTGTTCAAGATTCATGAGAGTATTTGGACAATTTTCAGGACAAAGCAAAACACACAGAATAATAAGAGGAATAAAATAAACTAAAATTGTTCCTTGTGTAAAGAGAGGAAAATAGCCATTTTATTAGATATAGATGGACCTGTAAAAATGACCAACATCATCCTTAGGGCCACTATCTTTTTCTTTTCCTTTTTTTTTTTTCTCTTTTGAGAAAAGAAAAAAGTTGCAATGATATATATTAAAATCTGGGCTATGTGTTTGAATTTGGGATATGTGTTTGGACGGGCTCTGCATATAGTCTGTAATTTGAGTAAATCTAGATTGGCATGGGTTTTCTCTATGTATTGCTTTGTTATTAGAGATGGTTTCTCTTTTCTGTCTTTGCCCTTCAGCCTTTAGCTCGAATGGGAGCTGCTGTCACAGGAGTTGATGCTGTGGAGAAAAACATCAAGATTGCACGTCTTCATGCTGTATGTTCATAATATTTCATCAAAACACTTTTTATATCTGTATATGGGTGTTTGTGTTGAAGGGCAAGTCATAGTGTAACGGGAAGTTACTCAATTATAACCTGTTATAGGTTCAAATCATGGAAACAACCTCTTTTTGAAAATATGGGTTAGGTTGTGTGCATGTTACCCTTCCCCAGACCCCATAGTATAGGAGCCTTATGCAGTGGGACACTCTTTTTACATGTTGGTGTTGGAATTTGTCAGTGTAATTTCTGTAGAAGATGACATCTCTTCTCCTTCTGCTTGTAATTTGCAATTTACTTCATTTTACTTAAAGCAATAAAATTTCATACACTTGCCAGAAGAACAAAAACTCCTCTTTTATACGACTATAGCTTGGTATTGACTGGTTAGATGTCTATGGTAGGACATAGATATAAATAAGTCCTAAGATAATATACCTGATGTTCGATGGATAGCTCTTCCTTGTTCCTGCCTCGTGAAAAATTGATTTCTTTTGAATCCCAACCTCAACAAAGCTCTGTTAAAGCCATGGGTTTTAAATATTCTCCTAATATCTGATGAATTTGGCACAAACTTGGGAAGCGAATCAACCATGCTTTAAGATTTGGATTGAAATGTTTCTTTTTCTGTCATCTTTTCTTCAAATCAAAGTCAAATAAATAGAAAGAGGATTCATATCTGAAATTCCTTTTCTATAAATTCTCTTCATAAAGGGTGTCTAGTGCATGAGAATCAAATGGTGTAGGGTCTGGAGGGGAGAATGTGTGTGATGCATTTTCCCTATTTATGTGGAAATGATGTTTACATGACATGAATGACTTCCTGACCACATTGGAACAACCATATTGCTACAACGAACTTCACGTTGTTCTTCTTGTTTTTATCCTTTTACTGGTCTGGTTTTAAGAACAGCATAAACTAGGGAGATAAACCAAGAAACCCGTTTTTAAGTATGTTCTGGGAGCTCATCTTGTTCCTTTTCTATTCTTTACAAAATTGACACATTTCAAAGGCAGGACAGGATGTAATATGAAGGGTAATATCCGGCCCTAGGTAGCAATTCACTGCCTGTTCAAGACAGAAGCTTATGTTGTAAAATAATATTTCTCTTCGAAGAATGCATCTATTTGTGGTTAAACATGTGTTGAAAGTCAATTTAGTTGTTAGGAAAGTACTGTGAGTTAAAGAATTTCTGTCAAACAGCAATATTGATGGTGGCTGGAGGAGGATTCTGCTAAGAGAGCTGACTGCTATCCTTATGTGTCTGGCAAGCAGACAAATGGTTTCTGATTTTAGCTTCATTTACTGTGTATTTGACTTTAAATTATTGCTTGTATCCGACTCTCTGTACAATACTTACAATGGATATAGTTGATCATTCCTGAGAGGACCAGATATATGATACATCATACACTACAGTTTTTAACTTTGATGGAGGTTATCAAGGGACATTATATGCCTAGGAATATAATCATCAGTATGCATAAGAATATACATAACTATTAGGAATCTATTTATATGAATTATGGATTTAAAACTCATTGCTGTGTCATTTATGAATCTAATGTTAACAATGTTGCCCTGCTTATGGATTTCATACTTGTACCCTAACTTTCATTTGCCATCTCCTTCCTTCTTACTGAATATCACTGTGTTAATCATGTGCCCCTCATTTGTGGTCAATCCAGAGACTGTGTACTAAATTTTCTTGAAGCTTGTTGCACATACTTCCTTGAATTTATTCTTGCTTTATCCTGTGATTGATTCAAGTTATTTGATGGTCATCTCTCTCTCTCTCTGTCTCTCTCCTATTCTTTATACTGTTTCTTTAATGGATGAAAACATATACCATTTACATATCAGCATAGATTCTTGAACATGCTGATGTTGCAGCTAGGATTAAGGATCTTAAGTTGAATTTGGGCTCAGCCAACTAGCAAATGGATTATGCATCTGGAGTTACCAAGATAGTTGAGAGAGAGCTATTATTTTCTCACTGTTTGAGTTCAATATGTGATCTATTTATGGGTTTCATTTGATAGTTTAAACTTTTTGGTGGAATGATTTCTTAATATGATATGAACACCTTCATAATTAGGAGGTCATTAGCTCAAATCCTGCTCCCCTCACATTTAATTTTGAATTAATTATGAACTTCTAGAGCCTAATTGTGAGGATGTGTGTTGGATTTTTACGTAATCCATTCATGGGCCTCACCTAATAGCTTAAGCTTTGTGATGGAATGGTTTCTTGACACTTACTATTAAATTAAAATGATTAGAAAAAGTGGAAGAAATACATGCAAAAGGCTTTTATTGAGATATTTCTTTTTCTTGGTCACTGCCCTCATCACAATTTATCGATAGTCTGAAGTTAATCTTGGATTCCAAGTTTATCTTCACTTAAGATTCATCTTGTTGCAAAGTAGAACTCCTAATGCTGAGAAACTTACTTTTATTTTTAATGGCTTACACTATATTTTTATTTTGGCTGATTGTATGACCTTTATCTATCCGCACAGGATTTAGACCCAGTGACTTCAAGCATTGAATACTGCTGCACAACAGCTGGTACGCTCCAACTCTATTTGTCTCTAGTGTTGGTTAACATTTCTAGTCATCTGATTCCCATTATTGGTTTCAAATTAGTATTCCTTTATAAGTAAAATCAATTCTGTTTTTGAAAATGAAGGTGGATCCTCTCGTGAATGGTGGAACTAATTAGTTTACAATCTTCTTTCATTATGTAGTTTATTTACACTAATCATAGCTGCAATATTTACTAAAAGTTATATTCTTGGAACATCTTTATATTGTGTAATTATTGTTCCATCTTTATGCATTACTTCGCATGCACTGATATGTCTTCACAATAAAGCTATTATTTTTGTGTTTATGTACATGCTCGAAAGCACATCTAGGCCTTTTTTGTGTTATAATTATGATCCATATGCTTCTCTACATGCAATTTGCAGTGGAGTGATAAGTTTGAGATAGTTGTGTAATGGTTGTAACACTTTGTCCCAGTAGAAAAAGACATCAAGACATTAAAGTAGAGTTGTATTCATGAAATAATTTATAGTCAATGTTCATGTAAATGTGGTAGAGATAATGCCAATATGTTCTTTATGTAGGTTTACAACCACAGAGCTTATTACATTGGCATATGGGTGCCTTAGGTTCCTCCTAAGAAAATGTATTTACCAATCTAC
The DNA here is from genome assembly GCA_023213295.1 of Bruguiera hainesii. NCBI lineage: Eukaryota > Viridiplantae > Streptophyta > Magnoliopsida > Malpighiales > Rhizophoraceae > Bruguiera > Bruguiera hainesii. The sequence continues at coordinate 5,894,581 of JAHOYR010000006.1, forward strand.
CAGCCCTACTCGGGTATGCACATGCAATTTTGTAGCTAAAGAGTAAAGATGTGTTGAGAGTTCACAAGACAGAGAATGTATGTGTGTGTACCACATTGGGATATACTTGTAATTTACAGAAGTTTTTTTTTTTTTCATTTATTGAAAAGAAAATTATAAAAGATTTCCTAATCAAAAGTTTTATAGTTGGCATACTGGTTTTATTTAAATGAAAAGATGAACACTTCTAACAAAGGTTGCTTGCGGCATGGCACCTGAATGGGCGGCATAGGGGTATTAATCTTTTAAGGGGAGGCAAATTGGGATTGCTAATCAAGCTTTTCAGCTCTTGAGCCAGCCTCTTGGTTCTATTGTTAATGCAAAGAACAAAGGGATCAAGAAAAAGCTAGGTCAAAGAATTATGGAATTTGAGTTAGGTCCAGGTTTCATGTATATTTTGTAGAGTATACTCAACTCACAATAGAGTCCACTTTTGATGGTGTTTGGAGTATGTATCCATGTGGTATATGAGTTTTGATTTAGTAGATACAGCAGAGTCAATCATCAACACAACTCTTTATCAGATATATCTAGTTTTACAAGTTTGACATCTACTGCAATGTGAGTTTGATGTAGACCCTTACCCTCTGAAACTACAACTTAATGGCAGAAAGGTTGGTTCAAGAGCAGAGGAAGTTTGATGCTGTGATAGCACTAGAGGTATTCTGTCTCTCTCTCTCTCTCCCCACTCTTGACACCCCCTCCCTTTTTTTTATTCGCTGGATGTTGAATTTATTTTTGATTTTGGACCTACACTCTACCTTATCCCTTAACAGAAATGTTTGTAAGATGTCGAGTATTATGTACTTATCAAAAAAAAAAAAAAAAAGATGTAGCATGCATGTGTATTTTAAATACTGGATGAGAGATTTTTTGATACGTTTCTTTATTGCCAGTTTACTTATACGTTTTCTGGTCCTTAAATGTGTGAGTGTTTTCAGAAAGAAGTCTACAGGTTAATACTACCATTTTGACCATATTGTGCATGTGATGGAAAATGGAACAGAAAGTTAATAGAATGCCACCAAAAAGAAAGGCAAAGGATTATCAAGTCATTCGCTTAGTTTGAGGTTTCCTGGTCTATTATTTTTTCTAGTGTTTTATGGGACTTTTTAGCGGGGTGCATAATTATTGGTTCTAGTAGGAGCCATGTGGATTTGTTACCTTGACCATATCATGAATTAGGGATTTTTCCTAGATTGATATTTGAAGCTTTGCACTTCTGATTTATGTGTGGAAAATTTTTATAAGGTTATTTAAGTTGGGAGGATGAAAGGCAAGCCTTAGTGTGACAATAAGGATTAAGTACAAATTTAGGTTGCAAACTTTATACATGTCAAATTGGATTGCCAACTTTCAATTAGATCAATTTAGATTGTGAGGCTTCCAACTGTTATCAAAAGATGTTGTTCCTGTTATCAAAAGATGTTGCTCATATTCCAATTGCTCATATTCCTTTATATTCTACTACTACTTTATACATTTCCTTTATAATCCCACAACTTGTGTCACCTCATTGAATAGGAAATGGATCATTGACTTGGGTGCATCCAACCACATGGCAGGTTTCTTATGTAATATTGTTTTTTGTTTTTTTTTCACTAATTTGCTGAGTGTCACCCTTGCTAATTATTCCTCAGCAATTGTCAAAGGTTTTGGTGGTGCAAAACCCTTAAATCCACTGTCTTTATTTTCTGTGTTATATCTGTCAGATTTTTCCTTTAATTTTATTTCAATGAACAAACTTAACAAAGAGCTTAATTGATGTGTTTCCTTTTTCCCAAATCATTTTGAATTCTAAAATCTTATGGTGAAGAAGATTATTGGTACAGGTTGAGAATTTGGGAGACTATTCATTTGATGATGAGCCTATTGCATATTTTGGGGCCTCAACCTCCTTTATATATCCATTATCAACTAGGTCATCACTCTGCTTCTATTATGAAGAAATTGTTTCATGATTTAGGTTCCTAGTCAAACTTAGACCGTGAGTCTTGTCATTATGCTAAACATCATTGTACTACTTATAGTCTTAGAGTCAATAAAAAAGTTTCTGCTCCTTTTGAGTTGATCCATTTGAATACTTGGGGTCCATGTCCAAATGTGTCAAAATTTGGGTATTGATATTTTGTCACCTTCATGGATGATTACTGTCATGTCACATGGTTTTATTTAATGAAGTCTAGATCGAAAATTCTCTCTATTTCTTCTGCATTCTGTGTTGAAATTTCAAATCAGTTTCAAACTTCTATTAAAATCTTCTACAATGACAATGCTCCAAAATATTTTTCATCTCATTGTCAAAGTTTTATGACTTTACATGGCATTATTCACCGATCTTTATGTACAGACACTCTAGAATGGGGTCACTGAGCAGATGAATTGTCATCTCCTCAAAATGATGTTTCACACTCATATGCCAAAATATTTCTGTGGGGATGCAGTATTAACTGCTTGTCATTTAATTAATCAATTACCCTCTTCTATCCTTCAAGTGAAAATTCTTTATTGAGTTATTTTTCCAAGCCAACCAATGTTTCCCCTGGCTTCACACATTTTTGGGTGCACTTGCTTTGTTAGAGATACTTGTCTTGATCAGGGTAAACTTGTTTCAAGTCTGTGAAATGTGTCTTTGTAGGCTATTCTAAAACTCAAAAAAGATATCAATGTTTTACTCTAATTGTCATAGTGTCAGCTGATGTCACCTTTTTTGAGTCTTCTCCCTTTTATCCTGTGTCCTCTGAGTCTTGGAGTTCATCTAGTACTGACGGCCTTCTTATTTGTCATCTATATTCTGTTACTTCTACAGAACCTATCGTCTCTACAAATATTGTACCTATTCACCAAATGTATACCCGTGGACCTCAGGACATTGCTTTTCCCATTAATTATCAAGAGCAAGTGAGTCCCTCTACCGAGACAGTCCTCTTGTCTAAAGATTTTGTACAAGATGATCTTTTGAGTGATTTGGATTTACCTATTGCTCTTCATAAAGGACACCAGAGTTGTACTCAGCATTCTATTACCCAGTTGGTATAATACAGCCAAGTTTCTCCCTCCCTTCATGCCTTTATTTGTTTTCTTCATACATACTTTGCCCCTAAATCAGTTGTTGAGGCTCTTAGTCATCCTAGTTGGAGGGAAGCTATGGAAGAAGAATACATTCTCTTGAAACCAATTACACATGAGATTTGGTTCTATCATCTCCTGGAAAACACACAATTGGGTGCAAGTGGGTGTTCATAGTAAAATTAAATTCTGATCGGTCTTTGGCTAGGTTGGAAGCCCAATTAGTGGCGAAGGGATATGCTCAAGTTTATGGTATTGATTGTTCTTATACCTGTTTTTTGGTTGCTAAACTTGCTTTCGTCAGATTATTTATCTCTCTTGCAGTCATTAGTCACTGGCCTCTATATAAACTTGATGTGAAAAATCCATTTTCATATGGTGATTTACAGTAAGAAATACACACGGAACAACCACTAAGGTTTGCTGCTTGGGAAGTCTAGTAAAGTTTGCAGGTTGAACATATCTCTCTATGGCCTCAAATAGTCTTCAAGGGCTTGGTTTGGCAAGTTCTGTGAGGTTATTACTCAATTTGGTCTTGCTGTCATGTGATCATTCTGTATTCTCATGAACCTCTTATGCAGGCAGTATACTGGGTGTATCTGTGAGTGATATTGTGATAACTAGAAGCAATTATGCAGGAATAGTCTTTAAAACAATTTCTTTGTAAACATTTCCAAACCAAAGATCTTTGAAAATTGAAGTACTTTTTGGGTGGTAGCTCAATCTAAGCAAAACATCCTTTTAAGTCAAAGATGTGTTGGATTTTTGACTGAAACAGGTTTGTTGGAAGCAAAGCTGACGAATTCTCCAATGGATCCAAATCTAAAACTTGTATCAGATGATGGAGATCTGTATGAGCATCTAGATAGATACTGATGAATATTTACAGCCTTTGTTGTGAGTATAGTGAGTTGATTCATGCCATCCCCTCAAGTTCCTCATTGGCATGCTGTGCTACGGATTCTCAAGTACTTGAAGAACACAGTGGGTCTAGGTTTGTGGTATTGTGATAATGGGCACAACAGAGTTGAAGGGTTTTCTGATTTGGATCAGGCTAGATCTCCCGATGTTAGAATGTCTACTATTGGCTATTATGTATTTGTTGGAGGCAATCTTGTCCCATGGAAAAGCAAGAAACAACTAGTGGGGTGTAGGTCTAGTGCAGAATCAGAGTATAGGGCTATAGCTCAAGCTACTTGTGAATTAATGTGGGTTAAGCATAATATTGAATAGCTTGGAATTAGAAGTACAATTATGAGATTATGGTATGACAATCAAGCTGCTATTCATGTTGCCTCAAATCTAGTGTTCCATGAATGAACTAAGCATATAGAGGTTGATTGTCACTTTGTTAGGAGAGAAGCTTTAACAAGGATTGATTGCACCTACTCATGTTAAGACAGGAGAACAAGTTGCAGACATTCTTACAAAGTCATTAAATGGAGTTAGGATGAATGTTCTTTGTAACAAGTTGGGCATGATTAACATCTTTGCTCTAACTTGAGGGAGAGTGTTAAGAGATTTGTTGTGTGTGTTTCTATGTAAATAGTTGTCCCACATTGGATATGTACATATCTAGAGTGATACACTAGTAATATGAATATAGCCTTGCTCCCTTGATAGGGATTGAGAGGTTTTCACCATATTATCTTTGTTTACAGGTACTTTATAGTTGTAGATGTTATTCATAGCATGCAAAATGTTTATCTTTCAATGGTAGGAACAGAAGCAGATGACTGAGTAGGCAAATTCATAAGGTGTGCGGGATTTTTGTGTGCTGTATGCATGCTAATGTGTAAGGAGTGGATCCTGCAATGCTGTTGGTTTTCAAAAAGGAAAAAGACATGATACTCTATGAATTTCTTAAGCGTCAAAATGGTGCTTAATTTGTGATTGAAATTCCTGTGTTAGTTTAACCCAGGTAGATTTTGGGCTTATAACTGTCAAGGTGGTGCCAACAGAAATGCGGCACTGCTCAATTATCTTTTGATGTTGAGGTTTTATGACCCCATACACAGGCCTAAACTGTATAGCTGCATATTCAGGATTGCAATAATTAGTACAATGGCCTAAAATGCTGCAAATCTATAATGTGTCAAATTTGAGCCCTGCTGAATATGGTCCCTTGTCCTTCTATTTCAATCTTTTACACTTTGCATTCAGCTCATCTGTAAACTGATAAACTTCATTCTAGGTAATTGAGCATGTAGCAGATCCTGCTGAATTCTGCAAGTCGCTGGCAGGATTAACTGATCCCGGTGGAGCTATTATGGTTTCAACTATCAACCGCTCTATGAGATCATACACTACTGCTATTATTGCAGCAGAGTACATACTTCATTGGGTATGGCTTTTTCACTTTGCCCTGCAATTTAGCTTCAAAATGATGTCTTGTTTGCTGTCTGTTGTCTTGTAAATGTCTTGACTATTGCTGGCGGTGCTTTCATTACAATCTCTAGGTTTGCTGCTCAGTGGATAATTTTTCTTCTGATGCTCAAAATTTGTTCATGTTTCTCTCGGTGTTTTATCAATTTCCAAGAGCAAAATCCTAAATTTTTTTCCTGTGCTAATTGACCGTATGACCTTTTGGCCCCTTTCCCTTTGCTGGGTGGTTGCTTTTGTTTTTTTCTCCGTTGGGTGGTGTGTTTGGATTGATTTGGTCTCAATGAGGATATCAGGCAAGACTGTCTAATAACTATTAATCAGCAGATTCCAAAAGGAACACATCAGTGGTCAACTTTCCTTACACCGGATGAACTAGCCCTGATCCTGAAACGTGCTTCTGTCAATGTAAGACTGATGCTTGTCACTTCCCGTAGGCACACGTTTGTTACTCGGTATTTGTTAATAATGTGTTTTGCTTTTGAATTGGGTTTATCCAGGTTAAAGAAATGGCAGGATTTTCTTACAACCCTTTGACTGGGCGGTGGTCTCTCTCCGATGACATTAGTGTAAATTTCATCGCTTTCGGCGCCAAAAATTGCCAATAGAATAGAGACACCAATGTACAATTTTCCGGTTACTGAACGAAATTTTTGTTTGCATAGCTTCAAAATTAGAGTTAATAAACTGAAGTTTGCTCAATTTTTTCTGTCATTGCTATCTAGGCATGATTTATGTTTAATTGTCATCATAATTGATGCTGGATGCAGGGCACAATGATTGAAAACATTTGCAGAATCCAAAACCCAAAATCCATGGTGATTAAATAGAGTAAAACCGTATTTGAGTCGACCAATATAACTGCTGGGAAAATGCATCCATACGTCATTATTTCTTTTTAATTTATTATGTATATTTAATTATATATATATATATTGTAAAAATTTTATGTATATAAAAAATTTGTAGATTTTTATTAAAATTAATATATAAAAATAGTAAATAAATCATAATATCTTTAATGTATTCAAATATGTTCTTAAATTATATATTATTTTATTCTAATTTGGTCTATTTGATTTTTTCTTAAATTTTTAGTAGCCTATCACTTAACTTGTAGAAATTATATATAAGTCTTTAAATTTGAATAACATTATATCTTATACAAATAATTACTCAAATTAAATATTTTTTATTTAAATTTAATTTATTATTATTTTTAGTAAATTTTTACTTAATTTGCATAAATTATGTACAAAAAAATTTCTAAATTTAAAGAGTATTAGGATTAACTTAAATAGTTATTCAAATTGAACTCTTTTTTTATTTAAATCTAATTTATTTTAACTTTTCTTGAATTTTTAGTAATTTTTAACTTAACTTACAAAAATTATGTAAAAAGTCTTTAAATTTTAATAATATTAAAGCTCACTTGAACCATTACTTAAATCGAATATTTTTTTATACAAAGTTACCTAATTTACTTTTTTTTTTAATTTTTAGTAATTAATTACTTAATTTGTAAAAATTATGTAAAATGTCTCAATATTTGAATAACATTAAGATTTATTGATGCAATTATTCTAATCATATGTTTTTTATTTGTTATTTTTTGAATTTTGATGAATTTTTGAAAATATTATTTTTTTTAATAATAATACAAATTATTTGCTAGTGTTCAAAAAAATAAATAAATAAATAACATTAATATTCATTTTTACAACCACACAAATTGATTAATTTTTATCAAATATGATATATTTTATTTAATTTTAAAATTAAGTAATATGTTGCTAAAATTTAGTTAACAATAGATTTCAATTAAATGATCACTTATGTCATAAGTTTTTTTATTCAAATTAAAAATACAATATACTATAGATTGATAATTTTAAATTTCAATCTTGGCTATCAATTATACAACATAAAGAGTTGACTTTTTGTGAATCAACCTTAAGCATTCTTTTTGAAAAATATGGTCATAGCATATAAAACTCGATTTTAAAATGTGGTTGTAAGATAGTTAAAATAATTTTTTAATTATAATTCTTAAATTTAAATAGTGGAGATTTTATTATTTATATTGTACAAGTAAGATCTCATATTACATATTCATTATATTGTAAATGATTTACTCATTTCTACCTTACCAATATAATGTGGTTATCAATTTATCATTATGAATTCTCACTAATATAATATTTGTAAATTTTAAGTACCTATATTAATAGAATTTTGTGAAATGTCTTCGTATGTTAAGTTTAAACTCTAAGAACCTTTTAAGAGGCCAACATATAGTGCAAAATCATCAATTTCCCTGCATCAATTTCAACCACACGATCAATTCATTATATTTGCATTGGATGACCTTTAAATTTACAATGAATTCTTTGAGTTAAGTTTCCTAATAAGCATAGAAAATGTCATCTCTTAGTTAGTGTTGCCATTGATTTATAGGCAATGCTCCTAGAAACAGATATTATGCCCCTTAGGATATACTACTTGGAAATTAAACCTTAAATATAAAATGTTTTATTTTAAAACTTCGATATTGATCATAGAGACTTGTATGGTCTTGCATAAAGGTGAGAGTTGATGATGTAGAAAGTATCAATCCACATTCACTTATAATAGAATTGATGAAAAAAATGCAACAAATTCAGCTTTTTAAGTTTAAATATTTACACTTGTAGATAGGAAGTCCTTTTATTTTTTATTGATAATAACATGCAATAGAACAACATCACTCTAAAAGGCACAATTAAGGTAGTTGTTGATGTTGTTTGTTATTTACAATACCTAACAAATATTGTACTTGCTAAAAACTTTCTTTACTTTGGTGAATCATGCTTCAAAGTTTCCACAAGATTCAGTTGGAATGAGAGATTTGAGTAGAGCCTATAAGTATGTTTATGAACTGATCTTTTATTAAACCAAAAAAACAAGAAAAAACATTTTAAATATCAATTTTCAAAAGCCAAAAAGTGTTGAAATAATTATATGTAATGGTAGCTTACTCGTAAGTGTGCTTGATTATTTTGATTATACGTTACAATAAAGTCACTTTCTTTGTTAAGCAAATAATGAAAAAATTGAAAGAAAAACATAAAACTAAACAATTTTAAATAATACATTTAATGATAAATAACTCATTTTAATCATTTAAAATCTCATAAATATTCTCCTTATCCTCATTTAAAGTCGTAATGGGTCAATTATTATGTGGCAATATATATTTATTGAGTACATAACTAACCATTTAACCATCTTGCTTATGTCGAGTTCAATATAACTTTAGTCATCATATATAAGAAAATTGATAATTGTTCAAACTTATTAATAAAAGACTCTAACAAGAAGGTGAATACATAAGCAATTCATATTAACAAAGAACTTTGCCATACATAAAGGAGGTATTGTAAAATAAAGAGACTAAAGAAGACATATTAGAGAAAACTAATAATTTGGCTTTTGAGTTATTTCACCAAAAAAATGTCATAATAAGTATTTAATCAATATTCAAAAATTTTCTAGTTATTTTAAATTATATTAGATAAATTATTGTTCTTTAAGAATGTGAGAATTCTCTTTCACATCTAAATATCTTATATCCCATCAAAAATTTTATTAAGTAAAATAAATAGCAAAAGAGATAACAAAACATAAATCTAAAATACTAAATATTTTGCTTCAAATTTTTTACAATAAGTTTAAATTTCATACCAAATATAAATATGTAGAAATCATGATCAACCATGATAGAAGTTTATTTCAAAAATAAAAAGTTTTAATAGATATTTAGTGAGTATATTTATGAAAATTCAAATTAAAAACTTTGTAAAAGTTCTCTTAAATAAAATAGAAATTGCAGTTGTTTATTTAAAGCAAGGAGATAAAGCCCAAATTTTGGGGCACACCAATTTTCTTTTAATATGTTCAAATATTGAAAACATATTGAAAGATCTCAAAGTGGATAATGTTTACAAACTATCTAAATAGATTTCACTAACTCATAGAAAGTTATAAAACAAAAAACAAAAATAACATTAAAGAGAAATTTAAGCAAAAATATTTATTTGATTTTGTCAATAATGTTTGTTTTAAGGTATTAAACATGGAAGAGGAAAGCAGAAGAATCACTCTTAGGCAATGGTGTTATTACAAATACTTTTTTTTATAAGAATCACTCTTAGGCAATGGTGTTATTACAAATACTTTTTTTTATCTTACCTCTTGGAACGAGGACTACAATAAGACCCAATTATCCACGAGCATTATCCACAAGCATTCTACTATAAGTCACAAATAATCAAATATAACATTGCCATTGATCAATAATGAACACATATAACAAGCTATAAAACTAATGTGTTATCAACATTTTTTTTAACTTGTAAAAAATGCAGCCTTTGACATCGGTGTGGAGAGGAGGAGACTTGTCTTACTTTGATGCTTTTAATCACAACTACAATAAGAAAACCCCATATATATATATATCAGAAAAGAGATTTAAATGTCACTTTTCATAAAGTTGATATTTTCCAATGACTACTAATTAAAATTTAACGAGTCTTGTGAAACTCAATGCTATTTTGTATTAGAGAAGAATGTGGAGGTGAAAGTAAGCATGTCACTTAAATGGCAGAATCGACCTCTTGAATTAATAGATTACTTGTGGAGCCTTTGATCCTAATAATTAGAGAAAATGAGGGTATCCCTCGATACTTTGAATATGCCTCCTCCATACTCTAAGGTCATTGTTCGAATCCTAAAATCCTTTGGTGTGATGTGAATGGGTTCTTCATCTGGTTTCTCAGCCTCTTTAATTAGAATTACTTCCTTAAGCAAGTTTCAACGACAAAAACAAAAATTAATAAATAAAATTACATAAACCAATTCTTATATTACATTAAAACGTACCCTTATTTAACGAGACGAAACTCAAGTTAAAAGAGGCAACATGACTGACAACAGCGATACTGCCCAATTGCGTAGAGATGCCGAAGACAAAGTCGTAGTGGTTAGGGACTTCCAAGAGTGCGTGAGGAGCAATGAATTCCTGCTGAGTAGCTGCTACCGTTGAAGATGCCATTGTTACGTGGCTAAGCTAATTTGGCCTCTCGAGCAAAACGTTCACAATTATTCTTGTGCGGATAGGAAACAAACAAGATAGGATGGGAAAACGAAGAAGAAGAAGAAGAAGAAGAAGAAGAAGAAGAAGAAGTAGAAATAGGAATATAAACAAAAAATCCCTGAAGAAGAAGATGATGATGGCGAAGAAGATGAAGGTGGAGCAGATAATAATAACAATAATAATAATAATAATAATAATAATGAAAATGGTGTTGCGATTGAGTTTAGTGCTTCTGTTCCCGATATTCGCCTTCTAGCTCTTCTCATTACTTATCGCCTTCTTAGCACTTATCTTTAGCACCGCCACCACCCCTTTTTCCCATATCAACTCCTGTTTTTATTCCTCCCGGTGTTGGATTGTTTCCGGCGGTAAGCTCCTCTCTCTCTCTCTCTCTCTCTCTCTCTCTCTCTCAACTGATGAAGTAACGGTATGGGCGTCGGACAATATGCTGTTAGACCATTGTTTCTCTGGTTTATGTTGGTAGGCTATAGATAATTTTATAGAGGAATTATTAGCTTGGAGAAGTTATCGAGTTGCCGTATACTTCCCTGTGGCTATCTTTTGTATCACATGACGAGAAGCAAACTTGCTAGCTTTTGATGGTCGAGTGCGTGCCCCTATATATGAGTTATGTGGATAAATGTTAATTTCTTATATCTAGTGATAAAAAAAAATGGCGGAAGACATAATATCCAGATAACTTTGAGAGTTTTCAAATGCGCCCCATTAACCAGATACGGGGATATATAACTTTCTACCCTTTACGCAAAGGGAAGATGAGGATGCAAATGGGAAAAGTTTTGCTAGATTTATAACTGCGGCATCCCTCAGTTCTGATTAATCAACTCTGCAACACTTAAGTACATGAGCCTATATAGACACAAAGCATAAAGGGTCTTGCTGTGCACATACATAGAAGAGGTTGGCAGCTGTTGAACTTACTAATAGTGAATCAGAACTTTTATAATGGTTAGTAAGGGGACAAAGCAAATGCTTTCAAGCTCACAATATGAATGGCTCGGGTCATTTAAACATGATTCTAAATGTCCTTTTGATTCAAGTCAGTTGACTTTCTTATGTTGTTTCCCCCAAAGATTATTAAAGGTGATAGTAGGATTGAAACTTCAATGGGAACTATTAATTGTTTTCTGCATGGCATAAACCAGTGAAGAAAATGCACTTCCCACCACTATTTAGTTCATAGTTTGACTTTATGGCATTCACCTCTGGTTTTATGCAGCCTCTCTGTGTGAATTATTTGCATTTGAGATTTCAAACTTTTTTCTTTTTTCTGTTTTCTCATCTTCTTCAGGTGTGGATCTCAGATATTCTATAGGGTGTGAACTTGGACTCTTTTACTGTAAGGCCAAGAATGCCTTCTTTCCTTTTGATAGAAGTAAATTTCGATGTCACTACGATTACTACTGGGTTTCCATATTTGAGATGATTCTATCTTTGTTTCACTTGTGCATGTACCTTTTATCTGAACAGTAACTCTGACTTTGATGGATTAATATAGGGCATTAAAGAGTCAATGTTGTCCTTCATTACCTTACAGTTAAGATAAAGTGAGACCATGTGGACTGTGGGGTTATGCTGTGAGAGAACTTGAAACTGTGAGATATTGAAGAAAGAGATGAAAGACATGGAATAAACGGTTTTGTGAAACTAGATCTAAAGAATTAGGAAACAGTAGGAGAACCATATCCAGGAAAACGAGAAAAAAAAAAAAAAACGTACACAAAGAATGGATCAGAATGCTAAGATTGATGAACCGAAGGAGACAAAAGAGAGTAAGAAGTTGACATGCAAATCTGGATAATCTATTACCACAATATAGAAAATGAAGCTGCAAAAGGATGGCATTTGACTTTTTCATGGCTTTATATTTTAAGCTTTAATACTGTAAAAGGAAAAGCAGAATGGCACCTGCTTATAAAATGCTTCTTTATTATTTTGTGGTTTGACTCCCTTTGAACTAGCTATTGGCTTTATGTTTTCAGAACTAGCTATGTACTTTCTTCATATCTAGATTCTTAATTACAATCGCAGATGGAATATAAAGATCACAGTAGGGGTCAGACTCCGATGGCATTAGCAGAGACTCCAAATAACGCCCTTCCTCTAACTTGCAGGCCTAACTTTAGGATTGTATGGTTAACTAAGGATAAATTTAAAGTAGGTATTATGCTTTGGACTTGTTCTTTTAGTACAGGCTACAACTTCCATCATCGCTAAATGTTCGAAGCTTTACCTATAGCTGAGAAATGGGTAAAGTGATACATTTCACCAACTCATGTGCACATGCACACTTGAGTGGATGCGCACACATGCTCATGCACACACATAGACGTAAACACACATTTGGGTTAATTTATCTAAAGCTTTATGTTTTGCCTATAATCATTATCATAGACTCGTTCTGCTCATCCTTTTGTCAGGTTAATGAAACTTATGAGTGTTGCTATATGCCTAGAATTTCCGAAATGAGCTTATACCATGATGGCTTTTCTCCTTGTCAAGCAAGAGGTCCATCTTCATTTGAGATGATTGGACAGAATTTCATCCTGTGAGGGGGCATTTCTTCTCTCCTGTTTTTCTTATTCCCCGATTCATGTAAAACATTTTGGAGAAGTGATTTACTAGCTGTCGCTGCTTAACAAAACAAGGAAAAAAACGAATAGATAAGTTAAATGCTGTGTGAGTTGTTGGCTTGTTCAATAGTCCTTAGGTGTCTGCACTTGTGCTATAATTCTGATTACATCTGGAAACTTTTTCCACAGAATTGGTTTGCAATACAGTTAATTATGTCAACAAACCATTTTACTAAAAAGTTTAAATTATTAGGTGAGATCCAGAATATGAATCATATATAGCTCACTTGTGCTGTATGCATGAACAAGTCAGACTCACTTAGGTCCAAAGTATAAATAAACTAGAAATTTATAATTAATTCACAATTAAATGGGAAGGCAGTATGATTCGAATTCACAATCATTTGGTTATAAGCTATTGGGTGAGCTGCACGATTTAGATTATATGTTATACTCCAACAAATTCTTACCATTTTTTTTATGTTAATTCCATGCTTGTTGGTTGCATGTTTTGATTAATGATTGTTATTATGGTTCATCATTCATTTGTTTGCTAAGAAGTGCATGATGCAGAGCCCATTGGAGCTAGAGAATTCCAGAAGATTTGGAAGGCACATGCTCTTATTGATTATTGAACAAGTGAAAAGAGCATTGTCCTCCCAGGTCTCTCCCTCTTCTCTAATTTCCTCTCTCTCCTTCTTCCCATGTCTACCCCTTTTTTACTCTGTTTTTCCATCCTGTCCATCCTTTTCCACTCCTACTACTATTGGAGGTGCGAGTTCTAATGATCAGATTGCAGGCAACTGTCACCTATAGACTACCCTTCTGTTTCAATGACTCTAGGAAATGAATTTACCAGAACTGTCACCTATTGACAGAGATAATGTTATGCTAATGTACAAAGGAAGACAATGTCTATGCTAATCTGAAAAAGGAAGACAATGTTTCTGCTAATCCATTTTTTGTGAACCCAAAAATAAATCCCATTGCCTGTTTTTTTTTTTGTTTTTTTTGGGTTTTACAGTCCACTGGTTGGAGTTTTTGGTTTATTGTGAGTGGATGAGATGATGAAGTAGGTGATTGAAATCTGGGAAAGGTGTATCCGGAAGGCAAGTCTACAGTAACATTCTTTGTGTCCAAATTGTAAAATTGATTTGTTTCATTGCATCACATGTTTGGATAAAATTCATGTGGAGCAACTGGTATACATAACTGAGAAAATTGTCTTCAATTTATAGGTATCATAGGATATGAAGCAATTCCGATTGATTATGATATTTGTATCGTCTCATTTGAAGTTCTGGGAGCTGACGACAGAATATAACCCATTATATGTATTTCCTATGTGAACATCTGAATTGATAATGGAGACGATTGATTGATTGCTCTTCACTCCCTTGCTCTTTCACCCCTTACCCCTCCTTTATCTGATGCTGCACATTTGTAATTCTTTTTTGCCTCGATGGGCTACGTCCATGATGCTCTTCATTGTAAAGACGCAACTTTGAGAACTATAACCTTTCTGCAGAATAGGACCTTGTTCATTGTTAAAGCCTTAGCGAGACAAAGACCCCAAATGGTTTATAAGTCATTGTTCAATAGCATGGTCCTGATGTACAGGTTGGTTGCTCTTACCCAATTTATTGGGCTTTAGTGACATTTATACACATTATTAGCAAACAGATTGCTGCCAAAGTATACTGGTACAACACAGCCAGGCTTGGCAAGTTTTTCTGCCACTGTAAGCCATGGCCATAATTTCCTTGTATAATTTGAAAATTCTCGCAGCTCCTTCCATAGATGCTGCTTAGATGAGAAAAAGATGTACAGTAATCAAATGGAAACTGAGGCCTACATCTTGCTTGTTTCAGAAAGGATCCTCTCAATTTCTTCCAGTAGGCGTTCTTTCTCGTCTGCCAATTCTTCATTCTGTTTCTGAAGCTCTTCTATCTGCTTTGTCTGCTCAGAATCCTTCCTGAAATGTTATTTCAAAATGCATGGCCAATAAAAACTTAGTAAAGTTCAAAAAACAGAACAGAAGGAGTTAAATTGTGAGTGCATACCTTTGGTAGCAATACCTTTTATGTGCTTCTTTCACCTTACAGGCTAGACATCTAAATTGAGAATGAAATAATGCTGAGTTATGTCATTACCTATTCATGAAAGACAAGTTGAGCTTAAGCGATCGCACTTCCTTCTCAAGATTATCACAGCGCTTCAGGACTGCTCGCATATCAGATGGAACTGCTGGTATCAAATTTCTTTCTTTTGCCTCAGCCATTCTGCGTAACCAAGAAACTTACTGTAAGTCAAAACATTTCAAACATAGCCATCCTCTATTTCAAATATCGGACTGCACTGAAAGAGTTTTAGGATATTTCTTTCTGTTGCATTCTTATTTTTTATTCCAGGACATCAATAATGTTTGACACCATAGAACATATCCTAGTTGCATGTTCAGCAAGAATCAGCCTAGCCACTATTCAGATACATGAAGTGAACGAGGAGGCACTCCTGTAAGGAAGATGAAGAAGAAGAAGCAGCTGCTAATGTTTGAATAGCACTCTTTGTTTTAAAAAAGAAGGTTTGACATGCAATTTCAATTCATGAAAGGCCTCATACAGAACAGATTAGATGTTGCATCGTCTGTTTGATCACATTCACAGTCTTCTAAACAAACCTGCATGGGAGTAGCTCTGAGTAAAAGAAAACGGAAAGGAACGGGAAGGCCTAAAATGCCATTAGCTGATTCGTAAAAAAAAAAAAAAAAAAAACTCATTGCCTTACCTTTTACAGATAAGTTGGCTACTCATCATTCTATTTTACTGATAATTTTTCCCAAAATAGAGCAGATTTTTACAATAGGATAGGATGCATGTAGCTAATCTCAACTAGTTTGTGATTAGAATTTAACTGACTAAAGTTTAACAGAAACTACTAGTCCAAGATTAGCTCTTAAGGAATGCAATGCAACTTGGAATCCCCATGACAGTCCAGTGAAGCATGTGACTTGATTAGAGTCCCTTATTCTGATACGTTACAGATTCATGTAAGTTGAGGAAGAGGGTAATGGAGTTGCTGAAGCAGATTTTTCTGCAGTTCTTGTTAATCCCAATAAATGTTAACAGTCCTAACCATTTTCCATGTAGTAGTCTGAACATTAGGCATTTGCTCTTGATTTGATTTCCCTAGCTGCTCTTTTCAACTAGCCTAGCTTGGTTGGACACAAGATCAAAACTGTTGGAGAGAGGCTAAGGATTCAAACCACAACTCACTAAAAAAACATCATGAAAGGTGAGCCTTTTTATAACAATAAAATTATTTTACTGTGACTTAGAGGTCATAAGTTTAAATTATAAAAGGAATATCTTGACCAATGACCAACTAGTGAATTATTTCTTGAATCTTGAAGCAAAAATATCAATAAGACATTAATATTTTCAAATGGACCAAAAAAAAAAAAAAAAAAGCTTACTTTCGCGAGCGCTCCACCCTGCGCTTTTTAGTTGGATCCACCTTGTCCACTGCATTAACTGCTGTTTGTCAGAGAAAATAAGTTGTTTCTACAATTCTACGTTAATGCCTTATACAAACTCATCTCCAGGCAATGCAATAAACATACTTGAGTAAATAAAGTTTCACAAATTGCTGCTTTTTACTCATTTTTCCTAATTAAACGAAAGGAAAAAGGCAAAGAATCACAGATTTTTTACGGCAGAACAAATGAAATCTTAATGGTTGAAAAAAACCACAGGTCGGCAGTCCCATGGCAGTAAACAAGGTACAGATCAATGGAGATCATGTTCAACAAAGTGCATATCAAGGTACAACGCCCCTCACATCCCAACAGATGGCTGATCCATATGGTGGATTGTATTCCCTTCTTAACTCGCAGTTCACATGTTAAAAGCATTCTGAATGATTAGCAGCAATTCTGAATTTATTGTCAAATGATAAGCACAGAAAACTAAAACTTCTCTTCTTTTAGCGCGACCTAGTACACCAAATCTAAATGTCGTTCCAGTGAAGTGGCAAGGATAAGATGATAACCTGAACCTGCTGATGTCTCGGCTCCGTACCACACTAGACCTCCCCTCTGCAGCATAATTCCAGGTAAGAGCAAGGGAAACAAAAATTTGGAGAATGATCTGATAACTAAGTAGAAGTTTTTACTCTCCAACTAATGTAGAAGAATACCTTCTGTTCATCTCGCAGATTGTCAATTATCCGCTCTCTAAAATCTGCATTTCAATATACGATGCTCGAATGAACATAGGAAGTAAGCTGATCTAAAGTTCCAAGGAAAACATTGTTCTCTGTTGCTCAGAAAGAAAAAATTTTTGGTTTTCTATTTTGATGACGGATCATTCTTCCGTACATGCTAAGTGTAATGCTGCCATGCATTGGGTAAACCATGGCTCAAACGCTGAACGAGATGCCATCAACTTCGCCAATTGTTTGCACTCGAACAGTGGTGTGATTCGGACTCAGATAGATGCATCTATCCTGAGTTTGACCATTTGATTGTTGGTTTGGCAGTTGAAATAAATGGTTGGATAGATTTCTAAATTGTTTTAGTACAAGTTTCTTGGCTGAGTGCTGAACCATGTTAGATTTATTTGCTCGTGATCCATGTAATGAACATACATAGGAAAGGTTAAAAAAGGAAAATGAAACTACCTCGTGACTTTGTATTCAACAGAACAAGGCAGTCCTAGTGTAACTAGGTTTGGCCAGGGCAGTATTGCCCCAGCAGGTTTTGGGATAAAATAATTGCAAAGCAACAAGAAACAAACAAAAGCCAAATGAAGAGGAACAATGCTGTCCATTGTAAGGATGAAAGAAGTCATTGTATGAAAAATCCCAAATGTGATGTTCCCAAGACTCTGTGCCTAAAGCAATGGCTCTAGATAATTGTGATGGGTGTGCATGAGATGACCGAAGAATATTAACCGTTGTTTTACTGATTTTCTGGTGGCTCTGTACACTTTTTTAAGATTTAAAGTTGTACCTTTAGCTCCAGGGCCAGTGCCTGAATTCCTCCTGTTTCCAGCTTGTTTCCTCGAGCTCTCACAGATGCTTAGTGTTTGGTTCGAGTTGCTAGGACCATCACACGCATCAAAAGCAGACGAAACCACTGGTGCAGCAGCAGAAGATTCACTTTGAGAAGGTTCTTGAGACACTGTGATTAACTGGATGGGGTTGACAGGATTGCCAAAGCTGTCCGGGTCGAGGTTTATAGACCCCTGAAGAGTTTGCAAAACCGCATGATTGCTAAGTTGGCTGGGGCACATCTCTTGAAAAGTTCCCGGAATCTCGTGCATGTTGTTCCCAGTCCCTTGATCAAAACCAGAGATGCCTGCAATTTCTCGGGCATGACAAAGTGCATTGGAACTCTCTTCAATCGTTTCTTTCTCAATCTGGTTACCGAGCTTTTTTCTTTTTAATGTACCCTTCAGCAAGTCCACAACAGAGGAAACTCTATCTACATTGCCCATCTGTAGAGCATTAAAAGTGGATGAAGATGAATGGGAAGGAGACATGAATGCCTCAAATTGATTGTCAATATCATGCATAGGGATGTCAGTGAAACCATCTGGATTTGAAAATTCCTGTTTCAGATTGTTTAAGCCAACCCCAGAAGCATTTTCTGCTGCTTCCATTCCTAAATTTGTGTGAGAACCTTGCATGGCAGCATACTTTTTCCTGGGAAACATGCACACATAATTAACCTATGCCTAAAATTTTCCTCTACAATCAGATAAATGAATTACAATGTGCCCTTTTGAAACTACCTGCATCAGTCAGTCTGATTGGCAAGCTCAAAAAAGGGGGAAAAACAAAACAAAAATAAAAAGAAGAATTCTTTGGGCTCTCAATCATGCCCCTGAAATTGTAGGAACCATTTCTGAAGATATTTCTTCAAGGAATAAAAATAAGCACCGATGCTATGAAAAGAAAATGTAATATAAAGTCTATTTTCTGTTCTTTGGATAAGATAACGGAAAAGGAAAGAAAGAAAATGAAAAGTAGAAGAAAAAAAAAAATCTAGTTATCCCATCGCCCTTAATCTTCCCCAATTTGGAAGGAAATGGAAGAAAATGTTGATACCTCAGTTCAGATGATCGGCTTCTTGTCATGGGTTGTGAACTACGGAACCAGGCCTGCATAGAAGTTGAAGTATCATATAAAAACCTATGCAGATTCCTCGACTTGAAGTTTCTGTAGATGAATAGATATAACCTACCTTGGCCAGATAAAAATCACTAGCCTGCATACTTCTTTCAACAGCACTCCTGATGAGGGGGGGAAAAATATCAATAACATCTAAGAACAAACATTCTTTAGACAGCTTATGCGACTTCCATGTAATAGAGTGGTGCAGATAGCAGAGGGGGGTGGCAGAAACCTGATTGACTGTTGATTGAGATTAGTGGAGACATCATCAGCTAATGGAGTATTTTGTGTAAATACGTCATTACTTCTTTTCCTTTGTAGTGTTCCCCCTTGTTGCTGGCTAGACGTATTGGCTAGTTCAGACGAAATCCTACAACATAGATCTACTGGCGTTAGCTAAGCTTCCTTTGATACACATTGAGCTTACATCATATACAACCATTCAATTCAACACTGCGAATTCAATGGCCCGTGGAGGCTGAGGAACAAATTAATCCAACCTTTTAGATCGACCTATGTATGATTCATAACTGAAAACAAATTAAATGCAGTGAAATATCAAAATATTTAGGTCCATTCTCCACTATTTAACTTTCGGGTGTTGGATTTAGAAAAACAGAATTATTGGCTATGAAAAACCAATTTCTTGAATCAACACTGTGAAGTCTGGATATTGTTGGCAAGATAAATATATGAAGGTTTTGGAACCCAAACTGTGTAAAGTAGATGACTATACAGCAAGATGTATAGCTTCAATCCACTCACCTCCTTGATGCTTGTCGTGTCCGATGCACTATGCTTGATGAATAGCCACTACTCTGAAACCAAACGATTGAGCCTTAAGACAGAAACACATATTTATGAACTAGGCAAAGTGAGGGAGATGACATGTTCTACTAAACCATAATGTTTTGTTGGCTTTATCTCTGTTTTCTATCAAAGTACTCTTAAGTGCCCAAGCTCATTAGTTTATCTATGGATAGAAAAAAACAAAAACAGTGGTGTTGAATGACACATTACTTCCTAGCTTGCACTGCAACGGTTTTTTTTAGATGCCTAGCTTGCAAAGAAGGAATAAAAAAACAGAAAGAAGGGCCGGGCTCCTGAGATGCATGGCTGTATCAGACAATCTTACAAAGGCTATTAGCAGGAAAGAAGATTGTTGAACAAGTTCATGCTCAAAAAAGATTTAGATTTCCGCTTGCCTCTCCACTGGTAAGCCAGCTCTTGAAAAGCTCCTCACTATCTGTACGAAAATTCTGAGAAAGATTTTTGAATCCTAACATCTCCATTGTGGGTGCAGGCATGCCCATCGAGCTCTCCATCAAGGATTTGATGAACAATTCTTCACTTGTGTTCCTATATAGGTCCGGAAACCCTCTTCCCTCCATCTCCATCGGATGATTCTTGTCCGCCTGACCCCTCTGAATCGAGCTCAACTGGTGATGATGGTCACTACTTTCTGGCTTAACAAAGCAATTATCATCTATTAATCTTCCTTTGTTTCCTTCATTGACCATATTACCTTCTGCCAAAGCTAAGATGATGTAACCTTGAAGAAATATGAAGCCTGACAAAGAAAGAATGACCAAAAATTTTCTTGACCCGGCACAAACCACAATTTAGATGCTGAAGTCCCGGCCAGGATAAGAAGTACTACAAAATTCAACAAAGAAAATTTCAAAATTTGATTGATAAGGAACACTTCCTATGCAAGAAATTAAGAAAGACAGCAAAAAATATGCACTTGGTGGTTAGCAGAGACAAGGTTTCTCTACCCCATCAACCAAAGAATATGTAACTCCGTTAACCGGCATTCAGTTGACTATTGCATTTGTTCCTGGGTAGGAAGATGCTACATCATGACGAGGCAGGCATATAATAATACCAAGAACAAGAAAGAAAATAATAAGAATGAGAAGAGTATCATAAAATTAAAAAATTAAAAAAAAAATAAAAAAAAGAAAAAAAAAATGAGCAATTTGATTTGGTGAGAGCGCCCGCATACAAACACATACCCTCAATCACAAAACCATGCTGTCCTATTTAATGTGTGTCTTTGTAATTGCAAATATTCATGCAAGATGGATACCATAAATTCAATAATAGAGATCAAAAACAAATAACATTGATATTTAGAACACCAAGTAGAATAACGTAGTAGTAATCTTAATTTCATTTATCACAAGATAATTGTATCAAGGAAAAGAGTGGCAACAACCCTCCCTAACAAAATCAAATTCAACAGGACTTTGATGATAACCGAGGCACTTGTGCTTTGAATTTCATGTGCATATGTGGAGTTATTTATTTATCTTCAATAGGCAGGTAAATGAAAAAAATGGAGAACTGTCTTTTATTGTAATTCATAGTGCAATAGACCTGTAAATAAACAGAAAAAAAAAAAAGGCATTAGGAGGAAATTTAGAAATACCCCCTGTCCCCCAATGATGTATGAAGACTCAAACCTTGTGTTATAGAGTATTGGACGTCATAAATTTCATTAAAATTGTTTAGAAAATAGTGTTACACTTTATCATTTTATTTATTGACAAATGTGTTGTAATTTTCACGCACCAAGTGTTACTCTACACAAAGACGACACACCCCACTCGTTATCTCCATAGACTATTCCATCTTAAATGTATGCATGTCATTGTACTTTGTGTTCGGGCTGGTCTCCATGTATGTATGTCACAAACACTATAGTTGCCAACAGAAGAATTCTACATTTTACTCAATAATGACCCACGCGTATGGTATATTGTAGTTTTGTATGAAGTGAGTACTCTTTGCTCACATAAATGTACTTATTTTTAGAATTTTATTACGTAGTCACCTAAAAAGAATATACAAATTAGACACGTACTTATATTATTAAATTTTAATTATTAGTTATAATTAATCTATTATTCATCAAAAAGTATGGTAATTGACTCATTATTTGTCAAATAGTGAACCAACTACAACTAATATTTAAAATTTAATACTATAAATTAGTATTTAAGTTTTTTTTTGTTATTTTTAAATTAAGTGGTAGAAGATGTATGCCTGGTCTACTTCATATGGCGGGCATAAATTAATTAGCCCCAATAAAAATTATGACAGTGGGGCCTATTAAGCATCCAATTACTTAAGATTCCCTTATATCACTTATTTGTCTTTTCCTCCCTAAGTTAATTAAGTCAATTGAATTCCTTCAACGCTTGCAATCGTAGGAACAGAAGAGAAAAAAAATTCCTTAAATATTTATTTAGAAAAAATTTAGGTAGATACAAAAATATCTAATTCCTTAAATGTTTGTTATGTATACTTCCATAAAATTATAAGAAATAAAAAAACATAGAGCAATAATTTATTAATATTAGAATTATCTCTAAAATTGAAAGTCTCAAATTCAAGTTTTTGTCAAAGTCGATTCAAAAAATTAAAAAAAAATCTCATTGGTTAAAAAAAGAAATGTGGAGGGAAATTTCAAATTAAGATTTGGCCAATCATTTTCATCCGGCATGAGTATTAAATAGGGGAGTTAAAAGAAAAACAAAAGAGCAGTTGAATGAGGTTGATTGAGTACAATGCTTCGTGACGCGTGTATTTATGTTGTTAACTATTCCTAAGTGACCCACTGAGCTAATCAATGAACTAATCACGGATTAAGTCTATAATAAATTACTCAATAAAATGTTTGCAAGCTTGGACTCAAGCGTTGCCGATGACTAATGTAACGTCGACCGACTAAATTAATTTACTCAATCGTGGCTTCAAGGAATATAATGCATCCTATATTCAGTCCGTGTGAGAAAAAGGTTTTATGTCATACCGAAACGGTCTATATGGGATAAGCGGTGCTTAAGGAGGGTACATGATAATATAAGGTTGAATGGAGTAGGTGTGGAGATCTGGTCATGGAGTCTTGGTTGAGTTATGCACAAGAAGAAACAGCAAAAGGGTTGAAGGTGGGTTTCCAATGAGCACTCCAACAATCAAATTACTAAAGATACAAGAATTTTTAAGTATAGATAAAGAGAGTTGTTCATTAACAGTTATTTGCCTAATTTATTTATTTGTGGCTGACTTATTTTGAGTGTGTAAAGTTTAATAGTAATGTGACAAATGTACAATTCTTCTTACTTGTGTCTTAAGTTCGTTCATCACCAGGTGGCCAGTAGTCGATTATAAGTTTCCCTATTAACATCCTTGAAGATCTTAAGTTTGAATCTATTAAGTAAATTGATATTTCAAATTCGAGTTCTCTTTAAAATAAAAAGAAAGGAGGCTCTAGTGAATATATTGATATGTGATATGATGTGGGTTAAGATTATGTTTAGTTACACTTAATTTATTATTATCACTTTTTATGTGTTGTTATATTTATTGTTAATAGTTTTATTTAAATAATATCTTTTTAAAATTAATGTATTCATGAAGAAAATGTAGAAAGAGAATATATAGAAATAAAATATAAAGATAAAGTATAGAAAAAAAGTATAAAAAAAGAGAGGAAAGATAAAGATAAAAACTAAAGAGTAAATATAAAGAATGTAAGAGATATTGTAGAGAGAGAAAATGTACAAAAAAAAGTGTGGACAATAAACTAATTAATATGTTGCTAACAATAAGGTATAGGTATATTGCTTTTTACTTATAGGCTTGCTTAGAAATGGTAGAGACAATAAGTACTCTTAGAATTTGTAGTAAGCTCACTTGTAGTCTTCTATTCACTAAAACTTCATTGCTTTTTTCAAAACTTGGAAGAAAGGGAGTTGTTTATCGTTGTAATATGGGATGATTGATTTAGATGGACCAACATTTTGGTAAAAACCTATATGTCCTTGGTGGTTCAAGGGGATAAGAGCTGCTTGTTGGTCTGGATCTTTTCTATGTTCACCTCTATTCCCCTATATGACTCTAAAAACACTAGGAATTTACTAGGTTGTACTCCTAACACTTATTTTATGGGATTAAGTTTCTTGTTGTATTAGTAAAAAGTGTCAAATGTCTCTTTCAAGTATATTATGTTGCCTTTTAGAATCTTACTTTTAACAACCATGTTGTTGATATACACCTTTATATTTTATCTTATTAAGACTAATAATCAGATTATTATGATCAATAGGGAGATTATAGTGGGATCATGTGTTATAATTCATTACTTTATATTTTAATATGTTCCCCATACTTAATTGATGTGATTACTTACTAGATAAATATTATTTTTACTTGGATAATCATTATTTTGATTTATGCTTACTATGCAAATGTATTTGAATTTTAATTTTGATTTAAGCTAATAACGCTATAATGATCATGTTTTCTATTAAATCTTTATTTATAAAAGGTACTAAGTAAGATTATGAGTTATCTTAAAGAAAGTTGGAAAAAATTGTGAAGATTCATAATAGGCAAAAATTTGAGATCAATTAACCTATAACATAATTAGTCAGCAGTCAAAAAAAAAAAAGAAGTCAAAAAGAAATAGAGAATTTAAGTTAGTCAATCAGCCTTGTAATTGTGGTCAACTAAACAAAAAAAAAAACTATAAAGAGAAAAGAAATAATTTAGGTTGGTTAACCAAACTAATGCCTGCAGCTAATCAAAGAACAAAGAAAGTTTCAAGTTTAGAAAGAAAAGTTATAAAGATTTCAAACCAATTAACCTAAGTAGTGGTTATAGTTAACTAAAGGTAATTCAATAGGTAAAAGTTTTAACATTGTAAAAGTTATAGAGAATTTAGGTAGATCGATTTGACTAGCAATTGTGATCAATCGATAGGACTAAAGAGTTAAAAGTATAAAAGTTTAAAAAGTTGTAAAGATTTTAAGTTGGTTGACCAATCTAAGTACTACAACTGATTGATCCTTTAGAGATAAAATTTCCTATTTTGAAAATTAATTCTCTTTATATAAAAGAGTCAATCTCTAACAACTAATTTGTTGTCTTTATATATAAGAGTGTTGCTGAACTTGTTTGTAAAGTGTGGAAAATATGGAAAGATATTATAAGTTTTGTATTAAGTTTAGTGATAGATCAAAGAGAAAAAAGTTCAAGAGTAAGAGTTTTAGAATGAAAAGTTGAGATTTTAAAAGAGTAAAAGTGCTCAGTTAAAATTGTAAAAATAGTAATAGTGCTTTAGCAAAAGCTAATAGAGCATAAGCCCATAAATTATGAAGAATTGTTAGTTCTTGTAAAAGCTTCGTGGAAGCTTTGTTGTGGTTAAGGTCAAAGTGATTTAGTATAAAGGATTGTCTTTACCCTACAAAAGAAGAAAAAGTTAATAAAGTTAAACTCTCAAGAGATGAACCTTAAGGAGTGAATGTAGGCTTCTAATTTGATCTGAACCACTATAAATAATTATAAACACTCTCTCTTCCTTTATCTCATTTACTTTCAGTCATTTACATTGCTTGCTTTGTTATTGGTTATCTTGCTACTATTCTTTAGAGTTAAGATTGAGTATAGGTTAAGTGATTAAACCTTAAGGAGTGAATATGGGCTCCCAATTTGATCCAAACCACTATAAATCATTGTGACTACTCTCTCTTCTTTTATCTCATTTACTTTCAATTGCTTACATTGTTTGCTTTGTTATTGGTTATCTTGTCATTATTATTTGGAGTTGAGATTAAGTATGGGTTAAGTGATCAAACCGAACTAACTTAAGTCACCCTCTTTTTTGAGTTACCCTAAGGACTAACAAGTGGTATTAAAGTTCAGTCTTTATTCCACTAGCGTAACCTCCTAAAATTGATTCTTGACATTTTTTGTACATATGTGTTATGTTAAAGGAGGAAACATCCTTAGATCCCGCCATTTTTTATGGTTTTAACTATAACTACTTGAGAGATAAGATAAGTATATACATCTAATCTCATAATTATAAATGGTGAGAAATAGTTATGAGTGGCAGTAAAAAAGCCCTAGAAGCAAGTACTTATGGAAAAAAAGTGAGTCCATTATAAAGTCCAAAAGATTTTAAACCCTCAACTTTGAAGCTACTTACATGCTTTATTATGGTTTAAATGTTAGAAATACAATAGGGTATCTTCATGTTAAACGATAAAGGAGATTTGGAACAAGTTTAAAGTCATTCGTAAGGGTATTACACAAGTAAAAGATACAAAAATCAACTTGCTTATGCATGAATACAAGCTTTTTAAGATAAGAAGTGATGAGATAATTTCAAAGATGTACATGAGGTAACATTATTAATCCACTTAACAACCTCGATAAGGACATCGAGATGAGTGATCTTATAAATAAAATATTAAGATCAATTTTAGAGTCTTAAAACTCTAAGGTAATCACTATCACTAAATCTTAAAACCTAAACACCTCAAACTTAGATGAGTTAAAAGGGTCATTATTGACTCATGAGATGAACTTTACTAAAAAAGTTACTGAAAAGAAGAAAAAAGTTGCTTTTGAAGTTTCCTTTTCCAAAAAAAAAAAAGTGATAATGATGATGAGAGTGATCAATACACTTAAAAAGATGAAAAAGAGCTTGTCATACTGACCATAAGGGTCACATAACTTTAGAAAAAGAGAAATAAAATGGCTAAATAACCTTCAAGAGCCATCAAGACAAAGATTAGATCATTTGTTACAATTATAACAAACTTGTTCACATTGCTCAAAATTGTCATACAAATAAGAAAAAATACAAAAAGCTAGAAAAGAAAGTCCTCAAAACTACTTAAAATGACTTAAGTGACATAAAAAAATGATTTTTACAAATGTTGAAGTCAACTTGGCATTCATGGCTATAACGGAGGAGGTAAACTTTAACTATGATACTTCTAATGATAATGAGTCTTTGATTGATGAATTGTGTAACACTCTAGATTGCATGGATATGAAACTTAAAGGCATAACAATGAAAAATAAGGATCTTTATACTAAGAATATTTCTATGAAGTATAAAGTTGAATCCTTAAAAAGTGAGATTACTTCCCTATAAGTTAAGAATATCTATCTAAAAAATAAGGTTGAGTCACTTATTTAGAAAAATAATGTGTTGGACAATGTCTACAATAAAAAAAGACTCATAAAGCTTTTGGATCACAATATTCATTTTAAGAAAGAAGTTTCTAAACTTCAAGAGTGTCTCGCTAAGTTTGTTAAAAGTAAAGATAAACTAGACATACTACTTAACTCTCAAAGGCCTCAAGGTGAAAATAGTGGTTTGGGATATGTGTCTCATGCATATCAATTGAAAACTTCTAAAGGCAAGACAACTCATATTCACACATATGCACAAGTATCTAGTAGTGCACCACATAAAAATGCTTATGCATTATATCATAGTAGAAAGGTATCATACAAGTATGCATATATGTACATAAGACATACAAAAGCAAAGTATCTCATAGGTAAGTACACTCTCATGATAGATGACAAGATATGATACATATGCATATAAATACCATGCTAAAAATTATATTAGATGTTATTTTTATGGTGGCTACAACACATGCAATATTTGTGTAATTTGAGATTAAAACCTAAATAGTTATCCATATATAAGTATAAAAGGCACTAAAGCTAACACTTAAGGACTTAAGATAATTTGGATACCTAACTCTAAATGAATAGTTTGTAAGTACATCTTAAAAGTAGCATAAAAAAAATGAATGGTATCTAGATAATGACTGTTTTAGACACGACATAGAATTCCAAAAACTTTATTTTCTTTAAGAAAATTGATGATGAAACAACAACATTTATAGACAATGCCAATAATAAGATTATTAGTATTGGAAAAATAGGTAAGGGAAAATCCTCAATGACTAACAATATCTAAAGTCAAAGGACTTTAGTTTAATTTATTAAGTATTAGTAAATTGTGTGATAATGGTTATAAAGTATCATTTACGCAAAATTCTTGTCATGTTGCTTGTTCCAAAATAAATGATTCCTTATTTATTACTAGGAAATCAAATAATATGTATATTATTGATTTATACACTTTGATTAACCAAGATGTTGAGTATTTTGCCTCTATTACTAAAGAACCATAAATGTGGCATCGAAGGTTGAGTCATGGAAGCATAAAGCAACTATCAAACGTCAATGAACACAACCTTGTTAAAGGTTTTCCAAAAGTGATATTTGAGGAGGATAAGGCGTGAGACACATACCAAATAAGTAAACAAAGCAAAAACTCTTTTGAGAGAAAAAAGGTAGTATTCACTTTTAAAACCTTACAACTATTACATATGGACTTATTTGCTCTTATTTATGTTTCATCTCTAAGTGGTAAGTCATATACAAATGTCATTGTAAGTGATTATAGTATATTTACATGTGTTGCATTATTTTTAGCTCACAAGGATGAGTGCTTAAAGACTTTTAAGGGCTTTTGTAAACAAGTCTAAGATGAAAATAGGTACCATGTCATTTTAATTAAAAGTGATCATGGCTATGAGTTTAACAATCAAAGCTTTGGGAACTTTTGTAATTTTCAAGGTATCTCTTACAACTTTTCATTTATAAAAGAATAAAATCTTGCAAAAGATGACTAGAACTATATTAAATAAGTATAGCCTTCCTTAACACTTTAGGTAGAAGTAGTCTATATTGCTTGTTATATGTTTAATAGTTCTCATTTATCTAACTCTTGTAATTGCAAAGTCCTTTTATGAGTTTTGGAATGGGATAAATCCTAGAATAAACTTCTTACAAGTCTTTGGTTATAAGTGTTATATTCTAAACATGCAAAACAACTTAGATAAGTTTAATTTTTAGGCAACTAAAGGTATCATCTTAGAATACTCTTTTAGTAATAAGGCATATAGGGTGTTCACCAAGGAGTGTTTTATTATAAAAAAGTCTATGCATATTGTATTTAATGAAACTAACCCCTTGTCTCTTGAAAAAAAGAGTTAGTTGACTTTGTAGGTATAAGCACAAGCTTGGAGAAGGTAAATGAGTCATCAAGGAAACAACATTCTAATGACTTTCAAATAAAGTAAAGTGAACTACTCGAAGTGAATGAGTTTAGTCTTTCAAAAGATGATAATCTTAACATTGTTATTTAATGAGTTCTAAAAGTATGGAAACATGTTAGAGAGGCATTTTAGGATCAAATTATTTGTAACTCTTTTAATCCTTTAAGGACTCAATTTGTATCTAGGAACATTAACATTATAACATTTGTTTCACAAATAAAACCAACACATATAGATGATACATTAATTGACCAATCTTAGGTGCATGCAATGGAGGATGAACTTAACCAAGTTAAGAAACATAAGGTTTAGACTTTTGGTACCAAGACCTAATGATTATCCCATTATAGGAATCAAGTGGGATTTTAGAAATAAGCTTGATGAAAGTGGCCAAATTGTAAGAAATAAGACAAAGTTAGTTGCCAAAAGTTATAATAAAAAAAGAAGGCATTGATTATGATGAATCCTTTACCCCCGTTACTAGGTTAAAAGCCATTAGAATGTTATTTATATTTGCATTACATAAGAATTTCAAATTATACTAAATAGATGTCAAGAGCACATTCCTCAATGGCTATATCATAACTTTGAAAGTAAAGAATTTCCATATCATATTTACATGCTTTTAAAGCTTTATATGTGTTAAAGCAAGTGCCAAGAGCTTAGTATGAAAAGTTAAGTTCCTTCTTGGTTAGTAAGAGCTACATTAGAGGTAAAATTAACACTACTCTTTTTACTAAATCTAAAGGTAAGGATTTAGTAATTGTTCAAATTTATATTAATGATATTATATTTAGAGTTACTAATTAGTCATTATCAAAGAGTTTGCTAGTGATATGGAAACATATGGGAGAATTGAATTTCTTCTTTAGACTTTAAATAAAGTAAAGAAAGGATGAAATCTTTAGCAACTAAGCCAAGTAGACAAAGGAACTATTAAAGAAGTTTGACATAGATGATTCTAAACTTTACAACACTTTAATAACCACTTTTACAAAGTTGGATAATGATGTAAATGGCGAAGTTGTAGATGAAGAGCAATATAGAGTTATGATTAGTAGTTTGTTCTATTTTACTACTAGTAGATCAAACATGATGTTTGTCATCTATTTATGTGCAAGATTTCAATTTAACCTAAGAAAGTCACACCTAATTGCCCTTAAAAGAGTGTTTAGGTGTGTGAGAGAATTCATGAGTTTAAAACTTTAATATCAGAAGGGATCAACCTTTGACTTAGTTACTTAAACATAAACTTTACGAGAGATAAAATTAAAAGGAAGAATGTCATAAGTGCATGTTAGTTCCCTAGCCAAATCTTAGTATTATGGTGTAAGAGAAAGTAAGGTTCATTTACTCTTTTTATAGCTAAAATAAAGTAAATGGTAGCAAGAGCTTATTATACTTAATTGTTTTAAATGAAGCAAACCTCAGAGGACTTTAAATTGTATTACTCTTATATGCCTATTAAGTATGATAACATAAGTGCAATCAATTTGACTAATAGCCCTATACAACATGCCTAAACCAAACACATTAACCTAAGAAATATTTTATTAGGAATTATGTGTTCAAAGAGATATGTTCTTACAATTTGTGAATAGTGAAAATCAATTAGTAGATATCTTTACCAAACCTTTAAGTGAGGATAGATTTGTGACCATTAGAAAGAAATTAGGTATGATTAAGTTATATGATTGTTGTGATTTAATATGTTTTTATGTGTTTTGTGGCATGGTTATATATATGTATATGTTTATTACTTCTATCCAAGTGGGATTAGTCAAACAATGTAAATGGTTAACCCATGGCTCACTTTGGTCGACCAACGTTGATTTTTAAACTAACATTATAAGTTTTCATATATGAAAATCTGTCTTTTTAAAAAAAAAAATTGCTTTCCTTTTTTAAATCTAAACCTTAGAGCCACTAATTTCTTTGAATTTAACCTCTACAAGGATTAATCTCTCAATCCCATCATTTATGGCACCAAAATATAAATCATCTTAAAAAAAAAAAGAAGCTAGATACAAAGAAATTGACTTTGACACCAAAGCCAAAAATAACAATTAAGTACACATTATCACCAATGTTGTTATTAAGGTTTAATTGACATTATTATGATCAATAGGGAGATTATAATGGGATCATGTGTTATACTTCAATATTCTATGTTTTAATGTGTTCCCCATACTTGATTGATATAATTACATATTATACAAATATTTTCTCTATTTGGATAGTCATTATTTTGATTTATACTTCTTATAGAAAAATCTTTGAATTTTAAATTTAATTTGACCTAACAATAATACAAAGATCTTATTTTTTGTCAAATATGTATTTATAAAAAGGTATTAAATGAGATCATAGGTGATCTCGAAGAAAGATAAAAAGAATCATGAAAATTCAAAGTTGGCAAAAATTTAAGATTAGTCAACTTATGGCATTGGCCAAACAAAGAAAGAAATAAAGAATTTGGATCATTAACCTATGGCATCAATCAGTCAGTTAGTAAATAAGAGAAGAAAAGTGAAGTTAAAAAGAAATAAAGAATTTAGGTCAATTGACTAAACTTGTGGTTACGATTAACCAGACACCAAAGAACTGCAAAGAGAAAAGAAATAGAGAATTTAAGTTGATCAACTAAACTAGTGCTAGTTGTCGTTAAGGTTACATAAAATATTAATACCTTACGTTTAATCATGCAAATGTGAATAAAGGTCAATATCATATAAAATGTTATCAATTCAATGCTAGATAATTAAAATTAAAAGAAATTAATATGAATAGGGGGTAAAGTTGAATTCTAACTTTATAACAATTAAAGTAAACAACTTGATTAAACAAAACAACTTATAACAAAATTCCAATTCCTAGTTCATTCATAACTATGATATTTGATACTTTCAATTATCCACAATGTTATCTCAATTTCATTGGAACTATAACCTTAGATAACACAAGCTCTATTACTCAAATTCTCTCTTAGATATTCACTAGGCAAAACAAGCTCTCCACTTAGACTCTAACCCCTTTATCCCTAAAACATGCTCTCTATAGTTATAAATTGGTTAGGAAAATAAGTCAATTTAAGTAATAAATACATAAGTTTAGATTATTCCATTTGTATTAAGTTATTCATGACAATAAAATGAAAATTTGTCCATAATCTATTATTGTTAATTGCTACTTGGTGCTTAGGAATAAGATAAATTAGAAGTCATAATCCTTAACTCTAGCAATTGATTAATGTTTAATTAATTTAGAAGGCCTAAATGAATAAATTAAAACAATAATCATTCAACAATTTAATCAAAATAACTCAAACATTCCAATAAAAAAAACAAGCAAATAAAATAATCTATGCCATTAAAATACCAAACATTTTGAAATTCCCTAAAAGTGTTGAAAATTCCTAACTACGTATACTAAAAAAAAAAAAAACTGAATTGTTACTTAAGCTATGTTTGTCGCCCTACTTATGTGTCCATCTACCTTTTCTTTCTTTTAGTAGCTAAAAAAAAGTTCATATTTATATCTTAGAGAAAATATATAGTAAACACAAGAAAACCCTACGACACATTAAAAAAAAACTCTTAAATTCTCAAGGTTACAATAAACATGCCTAGTCTTTTTTAACTTTCTAACCTATATAGTCTTACCTAAAACAAAGGTTTAAACCTAAATTATGAGTTAAAAATCGAGATTAACTCAATCCAACCTTTGAAAAATTTTGTAATGACTTCTTAACTATTTTTAAACCATTAAACAATTAATTTAAGTATAGGTGTCTTTATAACAATTGTAACTTAAATGTGAACATTAATTTAGGTTTTAATACTTGATTTAGATATCTAAAGTTCAAGTTATATCTATTTAAATACTAAATGTTCAAACAAAAATCCTACTCTAATTAAGATTTGGACTTTAGTTCTCTATCTCGTCTTCAATGTAATGTCCTAAAATTTGAACAAAGTTAGATTTAGACTCATGACCCTAATCTAAAATATTTAAGATGT
Organism: Bruguiera hainesii; assembly: GCA_023213295.1. Lineage (NCBI taxonomy): Eukaryota > Viridiplantae > Streptophyta > Magnoliopsida > Malpighiales > Rhizophoraceae > Bruguiera > Bruguiera hainesii. The sequence continues at coordinate 5,927,942 of JAHOYR010000006.1, forward strand.
CTAATATAATTTCACTGAGCATGACTTTTTCAATCTAAACCTTTAAGTTAGTGAAAAATATAAAATAAGTGAAAAGGGTAACAATTATAAAATGTTAGAGTTTTGTCTACTAAAAGTACAAATTCTCAAAACTTCCCTAAAATATACCTAAATCACAAAATATATACTGAAGTTCCCAACTTCACCCTAAGATCTACTAGTTTGTGATACTGAGAGGGGGGGTGAATCAGTATCACCACAATTCGCAATTCACAGGAAAGTGAACAACTTCAATCTCTTCTTAAAGGAAAACTCCTTCTCAGATTCGACTAAGGTAGATCTATTGCTACCTACTAATCACAATAGTCCCCAAAGTCACCTTTCAGACACCTTGCCTAATAGACAATTCGGATGTTCTTGTTTAGGTCTTCGTTAGGTTATGGGTTGGCTGATACTTTAGCTGCGTTCACAACTCAATTCAAAACATAGAACGTAAAGCAAATTAAGGACACATGAGATTTACGTGGTTCCGTCAATGTGACGTACATCCACGGTGGTAGGGACTCTCCCTTACCGAGACTATCCACTATACTTGAGAATTCTAGTTACAATGGATGTCTTAATCTTCTGCTCCTTTTACTACTGCAATTACTAAGCAAGTACAATACAAAGAGTGTCACTTACTGTGTCTACCCTTTGTCTAGCTTGTCTTGCCTCTGTTGAATTGAAAGGCTGCTCCACTGCCGCTTAGAAGTTCACCGCAACACTCTCTAACCTCTCTTGAAGAAATCTGAAAATACGTTGAGTTCCTTCCGATGCTTCTTTGAATCCCTTCTCTAGGTTGTCTCACACAGCTCCTGCTTTCACCGTCTCACGGTTTCACAGCTTGCACTCAAGCTTCTGGTCTGCAGTTTCACGTCTCACGGCCTGCCCCACACTTCTGATCAGTCACACCGTTGCACGTTCTAGTCTCACGCTCCTAGTCTGCTGTTTCACGTCTCTTGGCCTGCCTCACACTACTGGTTTTTCTAGTTCACGTCTCTCAGCCTGCCTCACGCTTCTAGTATGCTGTCTTCTCTTCTGGGTGGTCTCACGGATACCAGGTTTGCTGTCTTCTCTTCCGGGTGGTCTGTTTCTTATTTCTCCTCTTGCTGGTTGTGCGTTTCTGGTTTGGTTGCAGGATGTGTTTCTGGTTTGGTTGCAGGATGTGTTTCTGGTTTGCTTGCAGGAGGCGTTTCTGGTTTGATTGCAGGACGTGTTTCTGGTTTGCTTGTAGGAGGCGTTTTTGGTTTGCTTGCAGGACGTCACACGTTCTGGTTTGCTCTCCCGGTGGTGACGTTTCTGGTTTGCTCTCTTGGTGGTGTTGTTTCTGATCTCTTGTCGTTCTGCTCTCTCTACCTTTTGGCCAGTTGCTGTAGGGTTGCTGTTTATTCAATTGTGTTGGCCCTCTCCCTCTGTTTTGTCTTCCAAGGCCTTTATATACTTTCTTCCATGAAACCCTAATAGGGCTTACATGGCAGATTTACGTTCTTACCCTTACACAGCAGATTTACTTTCTTGCACACTTAACCCTAGTTGACAACAATTACAACTCATACAAGGCTGTGGGAACAACATATACTAATCAGTTTAAATAGGTATAAAACTTATTAAAGACAACTAAATGCAAAAAAAGAATAAATAAATAAATTTTCACTTATTAATTAGTGCCTATAGTTAAATGGACAATAAAAAAGGTTTCAAGTTAGGAAGAAAAAAGTTATAAAGATTTCAAAACAGTCAACCTGACCAATAGTAGGTAAAGATCTAAAAGCTTTAACATAGAAAACGTTACATAGAATTCAAGTTAACTTTACTAGGAATTGTGATTAATTAATAGGACTAAAGAGTTGAAAATGAAAAAGCCTAAAAAAGTTATAAAATTTTAAATTGGTCAACTAATTTAAGTGTTGTTGTTAGCCAATACCTTAAAGATAAAGTTTGTTGTTTCAAAAAATGATTCTTTTTATGGAGAGAAATCAATCTTTAATGGCTATTTTGTTGTCTTTTTTTATAAGAGGATTGCAAAAATCTTTTATAAATTATGGAAAAAAAGTGGGAAGATACTAGAGGCTTTGTATCGAGCTTAATAATAGATCAAAGAGAAAAAGAAAGAGAAAGAAAGATTAAGAGTAATAGTTTTAAAGTGGACAATTGAGATTATGAAAGAGCAAGAATGCTTTAGTAAAAAGTGATATAATATGAGTCTTTAAGTTATAAAGAACTATTAGTTCTTATAAGAGCTCTACAAAGGTTTTGTTGCGGTTAAGGTCAAAATGACCTAATGTAAAGGGTTGTCTTCATCCTATAAAAGTTGAAAAAATTAATGAAGTTGAACTCTTAAGGGACAAATTTTGAAAAGTAGGTGCAAACTTCTAGTTTAAGTCAAATTACTATAAATCATTGTACATGCTCTTTCCTTTCATATCTCATTTACTTTCAATTATTTATAGTGCTTGCTTTGTTATTTGTTATTGGTTATCCTCTTACTACTTTTTAGAGTTAGGATTAAGTATAGGTTGAGTGATCAAAATAAATAAACCTAATTTACCCTTCTCTTAGGTTAACCTAGGGACCAACACATCTAATTTGATTCTATAACATCTTATTCACTAATCACTAGTATATGACTCCTACGTTCTTAAGTTTGAAAGGCATTACCTTGTAGTAATACAAACCTTATACATAGGGATTTGATTGTATCTAAAAAACATATCTATAAAGGTGAGGAGTTTGTGACCTAAGATGTTTTTTACTAGCTAGTCAATTTTAGGCAATCAATAGCTATATTTTTAGTACACTTTTTTAAGATCAATGAAGTTTATACACATACATTATTTTTTTGTTTGCTTTCTTAACCATAATCATATTCTTTAACCAACCTAGGTATGTAACTTCTCGAATAAAGCCAATTTGCCTACTTTTTTAATCACTACTTGTCACTTAAAGCCCATGCTTCACTTTTTTTACCTAACTAAAGGACATTTATTGTTTGCACTCAAGTGATGCGAGGTTATAACTAGGTCAATGTCAAGCAAGTTCATTGATACCCATATAAATACTTTTAGGTAGGATTATAAAACACAAGTGATATCGTGTTCCTAATATAATCCCCCAAATATCATGTAAATTGTTTCCTTTATTAGCTCAAGGTCAAGTGTGAGGCACTCTTCTACTTCTTAATTATGTTACCTATAGGGAGACTAACAGTTATATGCCATCAATTCATAATGTAGCCATTTGTCATTAGTCAAAAACTTATCACTATAGTAAAGACTACCTCAAACATATTGTCTAAGGTGTTCAACCTAGATTAGTTTCTCAATTTCATCTTTAACCTTCCAACATTCATTCATCATGTACCCCTAATCCTAGTAAAATTTGCGATACCTTATCTCATAATAATAGTTGGAGATTAATTTCATCTTAAGAGATTATCATAATAGTCTTTGGCTCTACACTTCTATAAGTATCTAAGAACATAAGGCTATGAGGGTGGTGTAATTATCATACCTGGGGGCATAAGGCTAATGCTTTATCATCAACATTAATAGGAAGTTGTTTTTTGCTCCCCTTATCAACTATCTCTATCATTCTTCAAGGAAGTAAGATCTTTTTAAGTTTGCTTACTTCACATTTCTCTTTAGGTGTTGCTTGCCTCTTTCATGTTGATGAACATTTCTATTTGGGTCATCTTATTAGCAAAGTCTAAGGAAAGTCTTTTGTTTAAAATTGTAAGAAACAAAAATCAATAAGGTTACTAGAAAATGTTACAAGTGCCACACATGCATTCAAATTTTCCACATTGAACATTTCCATGTTGAATTAGTTAATGAAGTTATATAGAGGCTTATTCTTACCTTATCTAACAAAAATTAGGGCTATAGGAATCTTTTTGCATAATCTATTAATGATAAGCCATATAAGAAAGAGATTTCCTAATTTCTTAAATTCCATGATCAATAATGGGGGGAGATCTAAGTACCACTATTGGGTGGTATCTTTAAATATGGTGATGAACACCTTACATACAATCACATTTTAAGCTAAGTAAAGGGACATTAATGTTTGGAATCAAATCCAATGGTCATTGGTGTCCTTTGTGCCATTGTAACCATTTAGTTTTGAGAGTTTAGACTTATTTAAGACAAGGGCATCCATAATTTACTAAGAGAGAGAGGATGTATAGTCTTACATCCCTATATGATGCATTGGCAGTTAAGATGCACGGATGATTGCCATTTCCTCCTACATTTATTCTAGTTGTGTCATTGACAAATCATTGTCCCATATTAGTAGTGTGTCTATTAACTTTAGAGGGTTTGGGTGTCGAGCTTGCTAGTTATACATTATGGCTGAAGAAGGGCTCTCTAAATGAATTTTGTCATTTTTAAAAGTCATATAGGGCATAAGGCAACAAATTTCTTCCTCTAAGAACATCGATCTTTTTAGAATTCTTTCCTTGGGGAGGTTCTTTTTATTACCTTCGAGGATAGGTAGGGGCCCACGAATCCTACCTATTTTTATTATAGATTAAGTGTTTTGTTGTAGGGGTAAGGGCATTTATGGAGTGTCTCAAGAGTTTTGACTATTAAAACATCCCCTACTAGTCTAACAACATTAGAAGGAGTTATTATTTAAAAGAGGTGTGTTTATATTGCCAAAAACAATATTAGTGTAACTATCAATGAGTTAACATATATGACTAATAAGTTGAGATAGTCTTAGGTGGCTGGTTATTTGTTAGATGGTTATATAATCTTAGTGGTGTGTTAGGTGTTAAATAGGTTAAGTGACATAGAGTTTAATGGATTTTACAAGGTTGCTTGCAAAATATAGTCCAAAAACCTTTGAAAACTCTTATGCTTCATGGAGTCAGACTTGGTCATGTCCTTAGGTAAAGGATGATTGGGAAAGGCACATAGTATGTCATTTCTCATAAATGGTGCAAATTAATGAGAGTCACTCATTGAGTAAGACATGTGGTAGGATATAGTTGAATTGATTTAATATAAAAGTATAGTCATGAGATCTTAGTTAAGTCTTGTCAAATAATACATGACTAAGGGTTAGAGGTGAACTTCGATGTTAGCACTCTAATAATCCAATTAGTAAGGGCACAAAAGTTCTCAAGTATGTAAAGAGAGTTTTTATTGCCTTTAGCAAGTGTTAGTCTAATCTATTTATAAGTGGTGGGTTCGTATGAATGAGTAGATTTAATGGTAATATGATAAAAGTAAACCCTTTCATACTTCTGGTGTAATGAATCCAAGGTATATACCTTTAAATCTTTATAAGACCGAGGGGGTTTGAGTGGGCTTATTAGCATGATCACTTAAGCTCATCATTAGGTGGTCTATAGTTAATTGTGGGCTTCTTTATCAATATGTTTTAAGGTTTTAGGTTTGAATCAATTAAGGACATTAACTTTCCAAACTTAAATTCTCTTTTAAACAAAGAAAAAAAAAAGTCAACTCTTTAGTGAATTATTTTTGCTAATTGATATGTCATATGATGCAGGTTAAGATTGTGTCTAGTTACACTTGATTTATTATTATTACTTTTTATATGTTGTTATTTTTATTGTTAATAACTTCATTTTAATAATATATTTTTAAAATTAATGCATTAGTAAAGAAAATTTAGAAAGAATATTTAGAGAAATTACCAAGAGAAAAGTATAGAAAAAGAAAGGAGAGAGTGTGGAAAGAGAGAGAAAGAGGGATAAAATACATAACAGGAATATCAATAATGTAAAGATATTATAGAGCAAGAAAATGTACAAAAAAAACTATAAAGAGAGATGTCAAAATTCAACCCAACTCGATAATTCGACCCAAATTAGCCCTAAAATACTTGACATGAAACATAATAAGACCCAAATTAACATCTTGACCTAACTAAGAAAACATTTCTTTCTCTTCAAAAATTGAACATTATTATGGAAAAATAAAACTTTATAATTTAATATCTTTTTATATTTATATCTATTACTTTGTTTATATATATATATATAATTAATACACTCATATATATTACTTTATTTTTACATTTATACAAACATAAAATCACATTTAATTTATATAATTTTTAGTTTATTATATATGTTTAGTTATTTTATATTAACATTATATGATTTATTTTATATAATTATCTATTTTTATTTTAAAATATTTATAATGTTTTAATAATTTTATCCATTTATATTCATATATATTATATACAAATGTATACTTATATATATGAATGTATATTATATACATTTAAATAAATAAACATTTGTATACATACATTAGGACTATTAAAGATTTCAAAATTCAAAAAGAGGATAATGATATTTAAAATGAGAAATTGGACTTTTTAAGAAAAAATAGCCCTTTTAAGTTTAGATAAATGTGTTGTTGTGTTAAAGCAATCTTTAGTGGGTGATGTATTAATGGCTAAAACAAGTAAGGCTGACAATAGTGTTAAAGGAAACTTTAGGGACAAGTTTGTCTAGCATTAAAAGAAGGATGGGACTTAAGCTTCCTTAGGCTTGGGAAGAGACTAACTCGTAGGTATAAAAGGATATAGGTGCCTTTTTGTTTAGCATAATTAAGAAAGTAAGAGAGAAAAAAGAAAACAAAAAGGCCTAAGGAGTAATAAGGTCCTAATGAAGGGGATAGGGATGGAAATAATTTGGCTAGTGAATTGAGGAAATGAGAAAATTTAAAAGCTAAGATAGCTATGAAAAGAAGTAAAGACAATAAAGGAAAAGGGGATTTCCTATAAGGAAGAAAGGAAGTTAGAGAAGGAGACTTATGATGGACAGAAACCTAAAAGGCAACATTAAAGGAAAGGAAGGATAATATAAGTCACATCATAAAGATTATTTTTTATTATTTTATGAATTATGTTGTATTTTTAATTATTATGATTTTTTAGTTTATTTACTTGTTTTATAGTATTCTAGTCTACTTTAAAGTTTTAGTTTTAGAATATGGTCTTTAATTATTCTTTATTAGGCACATATGTAATTGCTTAATTTTAGTTTCCTTTTTAATCTTTATTTAGTCATTAAGTCTACTTGGTCACTTAGTCTAAAAATTATTATAAATAAGGCTTAAGGTTTCTTTTTGTAATCAAAATATCAGTTATCAGATAAATTATCAATGAAAATTTTCCTTTAAGAGATACTTATCTTTTTTAATGAATTTTATAAACACTTTAAAAGTTTTATTAATTATTGACTTTTGATATCCTATTTTCATGATTTGGTTTTGCATTAGCTATTATTAGAGTAGGTTTGGTTAATGTTGATGTCATTTTATAAAGTTTAAAGTGAACACTTCAACAACGATGATCATGAAGACAAGGCTCTACTTAGAATGTTTATTTTGGACCATCAGTATAACAAATCTTACATTAGAAATGTCACTCATAGTCAATTTGTTTGTAGACATATTCTTAATTTCAAAGATATTCCTATCTTTAATGGAGATTTCTTTGTTAAAAATTTTGTGAAATGATTGGTTAAACTTAAAACTTACTTTGAATACAATGATGTTAAAAAAAAATAGAAAGAGAGAGAGAGAGAGAGATGAAACTTACATATTCGAAATTCCAAAATGGTACAACTAATTGGGTAAAATGATATTTAATACTACTAATTTAGATTTGGTAAACCAAGAATTCAATCATAGGTAATTATTAGAAAGTTAATAGTATTTAAATTTTATAGTGATGATATACTTAATGAAATTTTAAAATGGGTTAAGAAGTGATTTAATTCTTATTTTCCACATGTTAAAATTATGAATACAAGTTTAAAAATTGAAGGTGTATCATGTTGTCCCTTCAATGAGACTATTAGTCAAGCATTGACTATTGATTAATAAAAGATAAGTTAAAAAAATATATAGAAGAAACACTAATTTATAATTATATTATGGTTAATGCAATTAATTCCTTGCATGTTAATAAAGATTTTAATAAGGACCAAGCAATTATAGTATCATTCGTAATTATATCAATTTAAAGAACAATCCCATAACCCATAATCTTGTAATTTTGCTAATTCTTAACCTAAAGAATTTGTTGATTTTCTTTGAGTGAACAATCGAGCTAAGAAAAGTTTTTATTTAGTTTTCATATTGGTTGGCACCATTGATTGCATGGGAAATTTTTTGTTCATGTTAAAGTCACCAATTTACTCAAAGTATTTGTTTTTGTAGCATGAAAGATATACATTCCTTATTGTTAACTCAGGGGTGAGCTTTTTTCAAGTAGAGAGTTTAGATGTAATACATGTCATAAAGATTGTTTTGTATTATTTTACAAAATATTCTTCAATTTTAACTACTATAATTTTATAGTTTATTTACTTGTTTTAGAATATTTTAGTCTAACTTAGAATTTTTAATTCTAAAGTACTTGGTCACTAAATATTCTTTATTAGGAAAATATGTAATTGCTAAATATTAGTTTCTTTCTAATCTTTACTTGATTAGTAAGTTATTTGGTCACTAAGTCTAGACATTATTATAAATAGGACTTTAGATTTTCTTTTGTAATCAAGCTATCATTTATCAAATGAAATATTAAGAAAAATTCTTTTTTGAGAAATACTTTTCTTTGTGGGTGAATTCCAAAATCATTTTAAAGATTCAATTGAGTGTTGACCTTTAATATCTTATTTTTATGCTTTCGTTTTGCATTAAAGGAAGTCCTAATAAAGAGGTATATCTTGACTACATTTAAGTGTTTGATGTGTAGGATCACTTTAGAAATCAGGTCATGGAATAGAGTTATATAAGGTGTAAGAGCTTGGCAAGTTATTAGGGCTAAGAGCAATTAATGAGGTAGAAAATGTGTCAAGTATTTTGATTAATTGGAATAAGAAGAAGAAGGGTTAAAGAGGTAATAAACAAGTATTTAAGATGCAAGTCATCTATAGAGAACATTTAAGGTAGGTTATTAGCTTGCAATGAAGTATGAGATTGAATATTGGTTGCCCTTTGGCATAATTTTTTTACTTTGATAGGGATAGATGAACTGATATAATCTAAGTAGTGGTGTCTTGAATATAGTTTTTAGGGCATTATAAATTTGCTTTAGATGACCATAAGTAAAACTTCATTGAGTTGTTCAAAAAAAAAACAAGAAGAAAAATAATGTAGAAAATAAGTGCACAAAGAAATGTAGAAAGAGAAGTATGGAGAGAGACTGTAAATAAAGTACAAATAAAGCAAAATAGCTATGGTGTGAATATAAAGAGAGACGAGTGAAAATAAAGGAAAGAGAGTAAAGAGCAAAAGTGTGGAGAGAGAATAGATGAGAAAAATGTTGAGAAAAAGTAAAGAGAAAATGTGTGTAAGAGAATAAAGAGAATGTGTGGAGAGAGATATACAATGAGTGTAAAGAGAGAAAATGTGGATAGAGAGAGAAAAGAGCGTGGAAGAAAAAAGAGGAAATAAAAAGAGTTAAGAGAGAAAATGTTAAAAAGAACATGTAGAGAGAGATAGGAGAGAGAAGAATTTAAAGAGAAATAAGAGAAAGTAGAGAGATTTGAGACATAAAATATAAAGAAAGATAAGAAAAGATTTAGATTAAGAAAATGCGGAGAAAAGCAAATAAAGAATATTAGTTGAAAAATGAGAAACAATTCAAATGTCACCTACTTTCTTTTCGAAGGTATTTTGATATTTAAAAAAATAAAATAAAAAGTACATGCCAAATAGATTTTTTGTTATCTAGTTAAAAAATAAAAAAATCTTACTAAATAAGATTTAAATATATATTTATACCTTAACTATTTTTTCTATTAAAATAAATATTTTAATTTGATATATAACTACATTTCATAATGTGTTACACAATTAGTGAAATGTTCAATAAAAATATTTTTATATCTTATAATAGTTGCAAAATAATATTTGGAAAATTGGAACACTATTTTTTATTTTATTATTATTTATTTGAAAAAAAATTTTAAAGTCTTTAGAAATAATTTGAATCCTTAGACCTTAACATTGTATTACATGTTGGACTTCGACGATCAACTAAAATAACTCATACTAGACATGTAAAATGGGTTGGGTGGTCTATGAGTCGGCCCGACATGGCTTGATATGAACAATGTCAAGTTGTGCCAGACATGACCTGCCACTAAGACTTGGACTAGGTTGAGAATTTCCTTCCCGTGGCCCAAGCATAACACGGCCTGCTCTAGACCTGAGTTTAGACACCATATGACCTATTTTGAGCCCATTTCTGTTTTTTATTATATTAATTAATTAATTATTAATATAATATATTAAAAAAAATTTATTTTGTGATTAGATTAAAAAGTTTATAGTGATAAAAATTTATTTGTTAATTTGAATAATCTAAATATAATTAAAAAATTTTAAAAAAATGATACATCATCATTAGTTAAAAATAAATAAATTAATGATTTCAAATAATTTAAATTTAAATTAAATTTTTAATAAGATTTGACGTAAAAATATTTATTTTTAATTTATTTTTTTCTTAAACCAAAAATTTTTACTGTTTTTTTACTTAAATTGTATATTTATTTTATATATTTATTTATTTATAAATTTACTTTATTATAAATACTAAGTTCAAGTACAATTAACAGTCAAACACGACACAGCACAAGTCCATAATGCTTGGGGCTATAAGCTAAGTCAGGTTTACTATTCAAATTTTCAAGGTATGACACAAAAGTCAAATGAGTTGTATATTGACACTACACGAAACAATTGAGCTTCAAAAAAAAAAAAAAGGGACTGTGCCGACTGTTGGATGAAGTGAAAACGTACCAGAGCAAAGTTATCTAAACATATCATATTAAAAAAAAAAAAAAATGAAGAAGAAGAAGAAAGAAACCCATCGAAGAAAGCCACCAACACCATAAAACAGAACAATTGCGCAAAAATATTGAAGATAGAGAGTCAAGTTGAGTTTTAGAAACAAGTAATCGGCAAAGGCAATGTTTTTGGCTTTTATTAGGATATAGATGATGGCGTACTAACACATTCAATAGTCAATTAGTGCCTTTTTCTACATTTTCAAACGGCAGCAATAATAGTGTAAAAACACAGCCAAAAATAAGAGATTTTGTAAGCTAGCCATTGAAGATCCAAAGAGGGCAGCGTCGTATATGCATATTTTTCAGTCACACTTTGACATACTTTTTTAAAATCTTATTTAAAATTCTACTAAGATTTCTTATGAATATCCTATAAATATTGTATGCCTGAGATATTAATGATTCTACATTATTATCATTATTATTATTATTATTGTTATTAATATTTGGTTGGAAAATGTCCAATAACTGATATCTAACAAGCAACCCAGAAGAAAAATGTGGAACCCAAACAGTTAATCCTTGTTGGGGATTTGACTCAACAAGAGTTGTGCCCCAGATCATAGGCTCCTTAATACTAGACCTGCTAGTCAGCAGTCCGCTGCCAAGGCATGGCGTGTATTGCTGCTACAAATGACGTATCCACGCTATACTTTGCAGCTCTTTAAAGGTTCCTCCACTACGTTCCCCAATGCCAGACCTATCAATTACTGAAAGCTTCTAAACGCCTGGTGTTAGGATCATCCAGTAAGCAGCGATATGGTAGTAAATGATATTGGATTACATGTACTCTGGCACAGGGAGCTAATTTTGAAGTCTCAGAATCCATCTTAGAATGAATCATAGAGTAACGTCCGGAAGGATGCTCCCTCATTTTCGTGCCAGGACATTGTCCCGTCAAAATTGCCATGTTATTAACAAAAAGTTTCAGACAAGACATCAAATTCACTCTTAAATCTGTTTTCCAGCTTGAAAATAAAGTCTTGCACAGCTAGGCATTTTTAATGGTACAACGCAAGAATTAAGCCTGTAACAATAAGCTGAAGCTAGTATATCTCATCATCAGGAACATCTGGGGTTAAGAATTTCATTGGATCTTTGCGCATTTCCTCATAATTCAGGGTTGGCTTCACTCTTTCTGGCACAGGAGCTAAGGGAATGATGCTATCTCTATCAATAACTCCATCAATTATGCCATATTCGACAGCTTCAATTGGAGACATGTAGCGATCCCGATCAATATCCTTCTGGACTTGTTCTACAGTGCGACCAGTGAAACCTGAAATAATTCTGATGAAGTTATTCTTGTTATGCATGATTTCTTGCGCTTGAATCTCAACATCTATTGCTTGCCCACTAGCACCTCCCAGAGGTTGATGAATCATTATTCGTGTATTTGGCATTGCAAAGCGCTTGCCTTTTGTGCCACCGCCAAGGATTATGGAAGCCGTTGATGCTGAAATCCCAAGGGCAACAGTTGAAACATCAGCCCTCACAAGCTGCACAACATCGTAGATTGCCATCGTAGCACTAAAATAACAGTGGTAAAATTAGATTGGAAATGGAATAGCAAAGCACAAAAATACAAGAAAACAGCCTATCTTGTTAGTACATCAGACCTGATCACATCAAGAAGAGACAATAAATAAAAAGACAAAAAGCAAGGTTGTTCAATAATGAAATTCCAAAACAAAATATTTTCTTAAAAGATTATTTCTAGAATTGATAAATGACATGAAATAAAAGAATGCATATAGCAGTCTGCAGTGAAAACCAAAATAAATAACCTTCCTGTATTTCCACAGATGAACTATTAGTGTAATAAGCCCAATGAATTAAGGGTAAGGTTCACTGTTGTACCCCACATTTTGCACAAATTCATGCAGGAAACATGGCTTTTGAGCTTGAGACATCCCGTGAAGAGGCCCATTAATCCAAGCATCTTACTTACAAGGTCAAGTTTGTGATGAGGTAGAGCCCAACTGGATAAATAAATGATCTTTTTCAATTGCCACATCAGAAGCTTAACACATGGAGCCAAAACACTCATGAGTGTAGATTTGCTCCGATGTATATTACTTGTTGACTTGATGCAAAATGTGGGAAATTTGAAGTCACAGTACTAAACAGATAGACAGCACTGCTCATAAACTGAAATCACTTAATACTCTTGGTTCATATTTTCTGGACAATGTAACACTGTAATATCATGATCAAGGACTTTGTTTATGCATCTATATACACCATCATTTGTAGTGGATAAACATCATATTAATGACTTCTGTTTATGTTAGTCCCTCATATCCTTGCCCTATTTTAAAGGATTTTCTCAAAGGCACCTAACCAATCTGACAACTGAATTTTTGTATCACTTTAGACACAAGTCCTATTTAAGAAGCAGTGTGGACCTTATCCACATGATATTAAGCTATTGCACTCATAATGGAGCCACACAGCCTTGTTGGATTTAGAAAAGAAGTCAAACAAGCAAATGTGGAAAGAACTGTGATCATATGCATACATTTCAACGTTAACTCTCCCAGATGACTGCATTATTCACAAAACATATGAGCATGCATTGCCTAATTTTAAAATCCAAGTACAAAAAGCAAATGTTAATATGTATGGTACATGCTAAGGCCAATGTGGAAGTAACCAAAAAGCCATAAACTAAACAGATCAGCAAATTAATTTATTGTTTTCTAATCTAAAGAATAGAAATGCAAACAACTCACATATAGTGTAGAAATAATACTAGTACACAATTTCAAGCACAAGAACATCAAATTTCTTGGCAATGTTGTTACCTCTTTTATGAGAGTTGTTTTAACCTGCATGATTTTCCCAGAAAACTTGTAGTTTCTACCCCAAAAGCACAACTGTTATTAGAATGTTCATGTCATTAAACCAAAATTCTTCATTGTAGGGCACGACACTTGCTAAATCAGAAGTCATCAGATTTTTCTTCTAGAGATGGGGTCAAGTCCATTTTGATCTTTGACCATTAGTGCTTAGTTTCTTTTTTCCGCCGTGTGAAGGAAGTAATTAAAAAAAAAAAAAAAACAGAGAGAGAGAAGAAAGAGGCCCCCTTGAGTTGCAATTGCATACCATAAATTTCAAGATACATCATACCCTTTCAGGCATTAGTCAGTCTAAACCAACCCGTTGGGCCTAACCCGTCCAACGTTATCCCCGCATGAATGGAATGAAGCTATGGAGCTAAGTAAATAATCTAATTCTGGCTAAGCTTTACAAAGCCACAAATTCCATTCTCTGGACCTCTGGTTTATCACCTTCTATGTCAATTTCTCTTAAGTCTTAACCCCAAATCACAGTGTGTTAAATAAAGGAATTAATAAATAAATAAATAAAACCAACAAAATTTTGAGTTAGGCTTTAGAGGCAGACTCCTCCTTTGCATCAACTTAGTTCAACTACACAAAAATATAATATAATGTAGATATAAATATAAATAGAGAGAGAGAGAGAGAGAGAGAGAGAAAGGGAAGTGGGAGGAAAATGGAAATGGAAGAGTGGATGGAGCAGTTTTGGGTAGGGTGTACCTGAGAGTGCCGCCAGGGCAATTAATGAAGAGACGGATGTCCTTGGTTGGGTCCTGAGCATCCAGAAGCAACAGCTGACTTATGGTAGCGTCTGCCACGAAGTCATCGATGTTGCTCCCCAAGAAAACAATCCTCTCCTTTAGCAAGAGTCCCATGGCGTCTGCCTCGGCGCCCCTCATGGCGGTTGCCGGCGTCTGTGGGGCGGACGAGGACAAGGGTTGGGGAGCTAGGGCGTTGGAAGACTTGAGGGATGGGAAACGGATGGGAGTACTGGAACTTAGTAGAGAAAGGGTTGGGTACCGTTTGTTGTTGGGTCCTTTTACGGGCGAGGATTGTGAGCACAAGCGTGGGCTCACGGCGGAGGCAAGGGACAGCGCTTCCATCTTCGGTTCACCACCGGACCCAAAATAATCAGTCAGGTCACAGACAGAGAGAGAGAGAGAGAGAGAGAGAGAGGGGATTTGGGCATGGATGGATGGACCATAATGACCCTTTCTTTTTGCCCTTTTTTGTCTTTTCTTTTAATGTCAAAAATTGCAGAAAAGGGCCTTGAAATGAGAGTAAAGATGGGCGTTTAAATGCCCAAAGTCGGCTTCTCTCGTTCGACTAAAATCAAACCCAAATATATTTTGTAATTCAAAATTAAAAAAAAAAACACCTACATTTAACGATTTCACCGCATTGTAGGAATCCCAAAACCACAAAATTAAACTGACTGCAACTTATACTACAAAAGCAATAACTTGCATTTCACGGAGAAATGGACTCCAAATACGTCATTTCTTCTTCTCCATTATTAATTTTATGTTACTACTAATAATGAACTCTGTCTCGTAAATATCAATTTTTTTTAAAAAATTAGACTAAACCAATCCATTAGATCAATAACATCGAGAATCAAATTTTAATTTAATCTATTTTATTCTTAAAACTTGTTACTTTCAAAAATTAGTCACCAAATCAATAAATTAATTAATTAGACTGTGAATTAATAAATTGAGCACACAATTTTCTAATTTAGTTATTTTTAAAAAAGAGTGAAAAGCTTCAAATTATATAAATAATCATTTTTATCACTAGGGTAAAAGTACTTATATGAATTCCTTTTTATTTCTTAATTTTTTTAAAATAAGAGTTACACTATTTAATAACCTTTTTTTTTCTAAATCATGAATTATAAAAATTAGAGAAAACATTTATATAGTATATTTATTTACATTTTAATAATAATATATACAATGATATTTGTTTAATTTATGAATATATAAATATTTAATTTAAGTTTTTTTCTTAAAAACTATCATGATTTGTAATATTTAATACTAATTTAATAATTAGTTTGTTATCTTTTTTAATATTCAATAAAATTAAAAATTTAACATTTATTTAATTTATTCAATTATAATTTAATATGTATTATAATTTATCTAATTAATATTAATAACTTTTTACATATATATAAAATCTAGAAAATACAAATACTTATAATTAAAAAATAAAAAAAATAAGAAATAATTCCTTATTTAAAAAATAATTCTATATTTCTCTTTTATCTTTTTAGAAAAAAAAATATTTTTAAACTTACCTTTTTCTTAAAAAGAAAAACAACATCCTTTTTTTTTTTCTTAAAAAGTAAAGTTGTTCTTAAATTCATTTTTTATTTTTTTAAAATCATAGAATTTAAGTCTTTTTTGATTAAATAAAATATAATAAAACTATACTTAAAGTCTAATTTAAATATCTAATACTAATATATATTAATATTAATAAAACTAAAAGATAACTGGTAAAATATTTATATGATAATGTTTACTTAATTTTCCAAATATTTAAAAACTTGATTCAAGTTTTAATTTTTCTTAATAAATATTAACTTAATAATTTGATTATAATATTTTTTCTTATTTTAATAGAATTAAAATTTCAACATACATATAATATACTTAATTTACTAATATTTATTATAATTTACTCAATTTATATTCAATTATTCACATATGTCTAAAAGACACATAATACAAATACTCATAAGTAAAAAAATAAAAGAAAATAAGAAAATGGTTACTAAAAAAGGAAAAAAATAATACTAAATTTCTATTTTGGTTTTTTGAAATTGAAGAAAAATATTTTCAAATTTATCTTTTTTAATTAAAACATACACATAATTTAATTATTTCCTTTTCATTTTCTTAGAAAAGAAAAACAAAACTATTCTCAATTTTTTAAGAAAAGACTCAAAATTTAAATCTCTTTTTATTTTTCTCATTTAAATAACATACATATAAAAATATATTTTTTAATGAATATGATAAATTTATACATTGTAAGAATTTAATGTTAATATATTTGTATTATAGAGGCTAACACCAAATTAGTGAAATATTTATGTAATGACATTCATTTAATTATATAAATATATAAATATTTGATTTAATTTCTAATTTTTTAATAAATTTTAACAATTTTTAGTACTTAATATTAATTTACATGTTGATTAATAGTTTTTAATATTTTAATAAAATTAAAATTGTAACATATATCTAATGTATGAAATTTATTCAACTATAATCTAATATCTAGTACAATTTACTTAATTCATGTTGATACTTTTTTATATATACCTAAAATTCATGTAATATTAATACTCATAATTAAGAAAAATAGAAGAAAAAAAGAAAAATGATTTCTAAAGGAAAAGAAAAAATAATACAAGTTTATTGTTTTACTTTTTTGAGAAAAAAATATTTTAAAATTTACTTTTTCCTTAAAAATAAAAAAATTATTATATTTTAAGTTTTTTTCCTTCTTTTTTTTTAAATATTCTTAAATTATTTTATTATTTTTATAAAATAAATATTCATAATTTAATTTTTTATTTAAATAAAAAAATTATAAAAAAAATATTTTTTTAATAAATATGATAAATTTATACATGTCTTAAGAAAGAGGGAAAGTAATTTCTTTAAAAGATAAAAAATAATCTAAACTTCTCCTTCCTTTTTTTTTTTTTGGTTGAGATAAAAATATTTTGAAATTTATCTTCTTAAAAAAAGATAGTCATCATAATTTAATTTTTTATTTTTTTTCTTCTTATATTTTAAATTATTTATTTGTTAATTGAAAAAATATTTATAATTTAAATTTTTAATTTAAGTAAAAAAATATAATAAATTTATACATAAACGTAAATGTAACACTTGTCATTTAAATAAATAAATGGGAGTGAGGAATCCGAATTAAAAGAAAGGCAAGCTATTCCAATATATTTCAAATCCCTTGGATGCGCGTGCACCCGACTCAAAACGACGCAGTTAGACCTTCTCAAAAGTCAAAACGACGCTTTTTAATCTCTACGACTTAAACACTATTATTTAACTTCTTGTTTTTTTTTTTTTTTTTGACCTTTTTGTTTTTAACTCGGATTTTCTTGGAACAGAAAGAAAAGCAGATAAAATAAAATTAAAAAAAAATAAATAAATAACAAAACGGTAGCGTCGTCGTCTAGCTCGGGCATCTCTTCTCGGTCTAGCTTGGCATTTCCTCTCAACTCGTCAGTTCTAACAGAAGTAAGCTCCCAACCCTCTCTCTCTCTTTCTCTCTTTCTCACGCACACAGAGACGCGTTTCCATTTCTCATTGGGTTCTGTGGGGGGAGGAGGGGAAAAGAGATGATTATTTGATACATCGTTTCTTCAGCTTCTTGCGATCTTTTATTATTATTATTATTTGTTTGTATTTTCTTCATTACTAATTATAATCTTTTGCGCCTTTGGTTTGTTCGTCTTAGGCTGTAAAATAGTTGATCAGTTTATGTAATCTTCTTTTTTTTTTTTTTACAATTTCTTTAAAGAAAAATATTGTTAATAATAGGTTACATAACAAGATAGAGGAATCCTTACTTCGAGGGAAAACGCTGGAAATATCATTCTAACAATACCCTAAAATTGAAAACAATAAATGCAGTCAAGGAGGGAGAGCTGCGAGAGCCCAGGAGCATTTGGGGTTGGGAAGAAGAAAAGTAGGAGAATGAAAGGAGGAGGAGGAAGGGGAGGAGGGGAAGGAGAAGGAGATCTTCACGCAGCGGCCAGGTGTGGCGATTTGATTGCCGTTCAGTCAATTCTCAGCTCCAATCCTTTGGTTGTCAACTCCAGAGATAAGCACTCCAGAACTCCGTATCCTCTTTCTATATGTATATATATATATACATGTGTGTGTGTGTGTGTGTGTGTGTGTGTGTATTTTACTATTCTTTTTTAGGGTAGTTTTCATTTGGTCAGATCTTGATTTGTTCTGTTCCTGTCCCTGCTTGCTAGTGGTGAAATCTTTTTGTTCCATTTTTTTTTAAGATGGGTGATAGTTTTACCCTGTCTCCCTTATCTATTTATTTATTTATTGATCTTCTGCTTTTGTGCGTGCATTAGGAAAACAATAGTAATGAATATATGTCCCTTAGAGGACTCTCCAGTGGTTAGAAATTAAACTTCTATTATAGAGTTCTCATGTTCTAATTCTGGAAGGGATTGCGGAATTCATAGAAATAGGGAGAGTTATTCTCAATATATAACTCATAGTTCAATGGACTTCTGAATGGACTGAAGACTAAAATAGTAATGAATATATTATTTTCATTGTTTTTGTTGTTGTTGTTGGGGGTCATAGAGGTGGCAGTTGTGGCCATAGAGATGGTGGTGGTGGTTTTATAGATGTTTCTTTCTTAAGTGTCTGTAAATGACTAGCCTCTATAGTACAGTTGGAGTAGAACTAGAAACTTGGGTGCTGATGTATGGATGTGAAGTGGTTATGTTCGGCAGTAATGAATTCTGCCCGATTTTAGCTGTGGGCATGGACTTGTATTCTGTGATGGAATGGGTACCTGATATTCTTGTTTATCTGTCTCTGTCTTTTGGCTGGTTTAGAGATATCTACTTGGACTTCTTGGCTGTCAAGGGCTTCCTTTATCAGTTTCATATGCTTGCATGAGGTTGATGCTTGAATTACCATAGATTTTGTTCATCACTTTCATATAAGTGGTCTAGCTTTTGTACATTCCCATCATGTAAATTTCAATTCTTTCCTTCTGAGATATTATTGCACATAAAGAAGGGAATGAAGCACTTGAATTTCAACAATAGCCCAGTTCATTACCTCTTTTAAATGTTTAATATTGTACATGAAACATAGTAACTTGTAGTGATGAGCCTACAAATTGTGTTGTTTTTTAGCATGTTGGAATAGGTAGTGATTGGGGTGACCATGCTTAAAATTTTCTCAGATATTGCTGTCTTGAGGCTTAAGACTACTTCAGCTTGGACTATGTCTATACCTAAATCTGCAATTATAATTGAAATTATGTTCTGCCATGCTATGCTATTTCCAATGTTCATTTGCAATGCTGTGCCCATGGTTTGCATTTTCATTGGTGGCACTGTTAATTGTCCACATGTCATGGGTGACAAGTTTGTGTCTATGGTTTACCATGAAATACAGGATCATCTGTCATACTGCCTTTTGGGTTCTAACTTACAATGCAGGAATACTCCTGAGCCCTCTGGTTTTCACAACTTTTCCTTCTTTCTTCTCAACTTCAACAGGGATTGTTGTCCATTGTAAATAAATGTTATTAACAGCTGTCCATTTTTGGGATGTTGTTTCAGTTATCCTTAAAAACATTCCACCAGTTAGCTTGCATGTCCTCTTTCTTTTGTGTCTGTAGCTTGCTTGGCTTTTAAAGTCTATTGACATTGCCAAGTTTAAATTTCCTTGACACCCTGTAGATTGCATTTAGCAGCATGGGCAGGGCACTCACAGGTGGTAAGCTATCTCTGCAAGCATAAGGCTGATATTGGTGCTGCTGCCATGGATGACATGGGTGCAATTCACTTTGCTTCCCAAAAGGGTCATTTGGAAGTTGTCCGGACTCTGCTTTCATCTGGTGTCTCTGTTAATGCTTCCACTCGAAAGGGACTAACCGCACTTCACTATGCTGCTCAAGCTTCCAACCTGGAGCTAGTCAAGTATGTAGCGAAGAAAGGTGCTTCTCCAACTGTCAAGACAAAGGCAGGAAAGACTCCTCGCGATCTTGCAAGCAATAAAGAAATCCGCTTATTTCTTAAAGATTGTGAACAATCACATAAGGAAGTAACTGCAACTGGACAAGAAAAAGCTGACAAATTAGCTCCAATGCCATTATTGCAAGACAAGCCAGAGGCGTTAAAGGAAGAAACTAATACTGTTGAGCCTTATGAAGAAAGGCGGAACGAAAATGTTAAGAGGAAGGGTGAAGGAGAGAATACTAAGGAAGCCTCGTCGGAACCGAAAAGGGCAAGAGTAGCACTTAATCATCTTTTAAGTGCAGATGACACACAAGAGGATGAAAATGCTTAAAGGACACTACATAGGGTAGGCAAAAGCTGACTTCTACGTGTCAGTGATCACATAGATATGCGACTAATCAAAAAGTATTATTTGCTTGATGTATTTTTATTGTTGGATTTAACATTGCTAAAAATTTGATGGCACATATTTAGTATTTTTATGAGACTCTAAATAGATATGCATTCACTGGTCAATGGTTATATAACGTGGACTTGCATCAGTAATATGCCAAATAGCATCCGTATAGCAAAGCTACAAGCCCTCCCACCGGTCACATTTTGAGCTTAAACTGAGCGGTTTTTGTATTGTTCATATATAGTAGTTGAGGTAAATTTGTTAGTTGTGGGCAACGTTTTGGGCAATTTTTGTGTAATAAACATAGAGGCTATCTCATTCTTCATCAAAATCACAATTTATAGTTTAAATAAGAGCCTATAATACAACTGGTTTATATATATAAGCTAATTCCTATATTTTTTCAGTCGCTGATAAAATGGAAAAGCAGCGGGAAGATTTTACCTCCCCTCTGGATCCTTTTTAACCTGGAGACGGGCGGTGAAAACCCTCTCTTCAACTGGTTGCACTTTTTATTTTTTTTACCTAAAACCCTAAAAACAAACATCAAGCCCCGACCGAGCGACGCTCAAAAGTGAAAACCCCTGAACGCAAGGGAGGAAAAGCAGAATAAAAAAAGGAGAGAAAACAGAAAAGAAACGAAATGCAATCAATCACAATCTCTCGCGTTCTCAGGGCTGTTCGTACTTTCTCTGCCTCTGCTTCCCCTCTTAGCCGTGTTTATGGTGGCGTCGTCGAGTCTCTTTCTCCAGGCATCACTCTCGATCTGTTTCCTTCTTCCTTTGTTCTGTTTGTTTTTACTTTGCATATCATATGCTACCTCATGTGGTTTCTGAGGAAAATGAACAAAGAAACTAATTTCCACTTTATTATGTTTAACCTTCGATAACCCAGATGAAATGAAATGAAAGGTAAAGAAATTTATTTTCCTTGTGGGGTTGAGAGAGGAAGTTGATGGGGTTTGGCTTCCCTTTGTTTTTCTAAAATTTTATATGAGCATTTTTTTTTATGCTTTTCTTTTTTTATTGTTGTTTTGATGGGTTTTGATGTCTTATGATTTGTGACAGAGAACATCCAAAAAAAAAAAAAAAGGGTAAACATCTTGTGTGAGGTAGGTTTATGGTTGATTGGTTGTTGAATATGAACTGTTGTTGATGATAAGAAACCAAGTAGCTGAATTAGAAACCTGAAAACGTGAATAGAAAACTTGAGCTTTATGCATTCCAAAGAATCTGTTTCTGAAGTAGACTGACTTCTTTGCCGCCATGGAAGTTTGGGATCAATTAACTAATGAGAGATGCATTGCTAATTTCTTTTGCTGGAGATTGGCGTACTTGGGCTTAAGGGGTTGGGGGTGTGTGGGAGAGATAGGTGAGCAAATCCAAACAAGAAATGCAATAGAGATATGCTCAGATTTTTGTTCCTTACTACAATAAATGACTTTTGAACTCTGTTGTTTGTTTAGGTAATCCTATAGTTGGTGCATGTTCTTCTGCTGATGTTGTATTGTCGGGTAGGCCAAAAGTCACACTGAAGTATGCAGAAACCTCATGGTTGAAGTCACATTTATTGGCTTTAAAGGAGAATGTGCCTGTTCCTTATGCATTGAGTTTTCAGAGTTTCATCCACACAGCAGGCAGGAATGACTTCAATTCAGAAAGGAGCTCCAAGCCAATGGACTTTGTGAGAGAAGTAATAGAGCAAGGTGGTTCCCATCTTTCTCATAATAATCCTGATCAGAATGCTGATATTGTCCATATAAAGCTAACACGTAACAATACATTTGTTACTTTGACGGACTACAAGGGAAATAAAAAGAAAGGGCGTTTCATCGAACAAGATCCCAAAACCAAAAAATTAATAAACGAGGAACTCTCGGGTTCATCAGGAAGAGTACTGAAGATGATGGGAGGCCCCAAAATGTCCAGGTATACAGCTGAAGCAACTGCTGAATATTTTGGACGGAAGGCAAGAGGGGAGGGGTTGAAGTCTATTGTGATAAAGGTGAGAGGGTTTACATACTTTAAGAAGAAAAGGCAAGCAATTGCGAGCTATAGAGAGGGCTTGACTGATTCTCGGAGTGATTGGAATCCCATAGTAGCTATCGAAGATACAACTCGGCGTGCCCATAATGGATGCCGACTCCCAAAGAGACGTCGTATCTAGACTCTGGCTTCTATTATATTGATTGCAAGATGTACCCTTTTGGTTGATAACTTCTGAGTTCTCGCTTGAAAGTGGCCGATAATAATGTTAGTTCTTTTCGATGGAATAATGGATAGTTGAAGAGACATACTTTGAATGGATATGGTTGCTTAAATGTTTTAATGTTTGTTGTGGTTAATGAGTATGTTGTATGGATTATACTAATGCTAGAGATGGTCTTTATTTATTAGGTAGCTAGAATTACATCATTTTTTCTTTCTTTCCTTCTGTTTATGTAATCAACTTGTGTTATCTGCTTTGATAATTCTCAGCACGTATTTGATTAAAATATTTTTGCGATTGACACAACATCGCAGGCTTCAATAATTTTTCTGCTGTGTTAATCAAGGTTGCCAATGGACTGATAGATGGATTGACAAAATGGCTAATTATCTTGCCATGCAATGGCAAAACTAAAATTTCTGTTGGAAGTAGATTATCGTATACACGTTTCAGAAAGTCTGATGTATCCCGGCAATATGGAATCTTTTTCTCTTTACAATTAGTTCAGCCCTCTGAAAATATACCGTTGGCCTGAACAGTGTTGTTAAAGGCGTGCCTAAGGCGCTGAAGATGAGGCTCAAGCACTCAAGAAGCGCACCTAGGACAAACCCTTTAAAGCAAACGCGATAGCCTCGGGGAAACATCAAACCCTGATAAAAAAGGTCAATCTCCCACACATTTTTTTCAAAACAAGAGAGAGCTTCACTCTAATACAAACACAACAACTTGTCTCTTCCACACGCTTGTCTTTTCTTTATATTTTACTTCTCTACCTTTCCCTATATCCCGTTATATATATATATATATATATATATATATATATATATATATTTTTTTTTTTTTTTGAACTGCCCCTGTTTTATTCGATGACTGTTCCCATACACTTTTTCTTTTTTTTTTTTTTTCCTTTTTGCGCTAGCAATAGAAATCAGCATTAATGGCGATAAACAAAGGCAGAGACACGCAAATACAGACCACAATCATAGACAATTGCACAAGATACAACCCACATGACGGACTAGAACTGATGTCACCACAGAATGGGGGACTAGTAACATACTCCCATGCAATTGACCAATACATTATACCTGAAATATCTTGCATTTATTTTGTTTTTTCTTTTTTTCTATTGTTGAACCACAACGTTTTTTTGTGTTTTCTTTGTGACTTTTGCTTGAATACATTCAATTACTTACTTTATCATTGGGTGGTATTTTTATATTTTTTTAAGCATATTTTATTATTATCTTTTAAAGTACGCCTCATTTCGTTCAAGCAAGTTTGCGTCCTGTGCCTAGGCTCTAAGAGATCTTAGTGCTTTAGAGTGCCTAACGCCTCTAAAAACACTAGGCTGACACAGACAAATCCTCTTTTAAGACAACTTTAGACAAGAAAAGTATCATTTTTCGTTTGAATATTTTTATATCTAAGAAGTCAAGGCAATCCGCCATCCGATAGGAAGCAAAGAGCTGAAATAAGCCTCCTCAATGGAAATTATGAAAGTTGAGAATTTTCTGCTTTGTCTGGGTTGATACGCAATGACAACACCTTGATTGTTTAAGTTACTATTTGTGTGCGGATCAAGAGATAGGTTACAGGAAGCTTTAAATTTTAAGTTCAAGCTAATAGCTGATTTTGCCAGTTATTACTTATTCCAATGATTACCACTAACGTGGTAGCTTAAAACTCTGTGGATGTCGTAAAAAATCTAAAAGAAAATTCTAAAAGAATTTAGAAAAAAATTCTAAAAAAAATATAATTTTATTATTTAGATATTTTGTAAATTATTTAAAAATTATATTAATTATTTTTATTTTTTTATTTTTTAGTTAAATATTTTTAATTAGTCAATAAAATATTTTTTTATTTAAGTTAAAGTATTTTTTTAATTAGTTAAATTATTTTAAATATAAATAAGTATGTAATTTTAAAAGTTAAAGTATTCTAATAAATAAATATTTTTAATAAAAATATCAATTTTACTATTATTTTTTCTTAAAAAATTTTATTTTTTAAAATTTAATCAAGTATTAATTTTATTTTTACTAAATACTACATTAACTGGTATCATAATAAATCTCGCCTATTCTTATGGTAACACAATTATCCTATTAAAGAAATCTTATTAATGAAGATTAAGAGATATAAGTCATCTAATTAACTATCTATGGCCAATAAGCGGTATTACAAAACTATGGCTAGAGATTTGATCAATTGGGTTGGATCATGGACTAGAAGCCATCAACAATCAACACGAAACTCTCTAAGTGGGAGATGCCAATGGGAATCATAGAGATAAAGAAATTAGGTTAGAAATTTTGCTTGTAGTTAGCCTCTTACCCAACCAGTCTCTATAAATCTATGTAGGCAATAAATTTATGCAACAAATTTTGATAAAGAAGGAAATTCGTATGTTCATAATACTTATATAATGGATTATGATGTTGAGGACAATAATTATAATGAGTACGTAGATTATATAGATATGACCAATGATGACCTTGTCATCTTAGGAGACAGATGAATTTTGATTAAAGGTGAATATTATCTTTAATGGTGAATTAAATATTGAAAGTTTTATGAATTGGTTAGCTGGAGTAAAAAGGTTCTTTGATTACATGGAAATACTTGAGGAACAAAAAGTCAAATTAGTAACTTGTTGGCTAAAAGGGGGAGCTTTTGCTTGGTGGAAATGAACAAAAAATCAAAGGAGAAGAAAAGGGAAAGTTTCGGTTAAAAACTAATATAAAATGAAATAACTTTTGTAGGGAGCATTTCTTCTTATAGGTTATGAGTAGATCTTTTTCCACAAATATCAACATTGCAGCCAAGACAACTAGTTAGTTTATAAGTACTTAGTAGAATTTTTCAAATTGTCTAAATGTAATAACATAATAGAATTAGAAAATTAACAAGTTTTAAGATACCTTAATGGATTGAAACCAAATATTTGGGATAAAATTGAAGTTCAAATGTTATTGAACATATATAAGGTCAAAAATATGACATTGAAGTTAACATGATGTTATAAGAAAAGAGCAAGGTTAAATCTTCTTGTAAGTTTTATATTGATACTAACAAATATGTTGCAAAGATAAAAATAAAATCGAAGGTTTATGGCTAATTAGAAAAGGTAGTGGTTGATAAAACCATAAGTAAACAACCATTTGCTAAAAAGTTTGCAATCCAAAATGTTAATTCTTATAAGAAGCCTATACTTGGCAAATGCTTCAAGTGTAACGAAGTAAGTTATCATTCTAATGATTGCCCACACAAAAAGATAGTAAACATAGTAGAGTAAGAGAGAGTGGCTAGAATTGAGGATGATGAAGTTTATTACTACCTAGATGACGAGGAATGCGAGTATAAGGATGATAGGTTCATGTATATGATAAGAAAATTGATGTTGACTCCTAAGTAGAAGGATAATACCTAAGGAAATAAGTTATTTCATATTAAGTTCATAATCAATAATACATTATTTAATTTAATTGTTGATTGTGGTAGTCAAAAAAATATTATGGTGATAAAAACTATTAAGAAATTATAACTACTAGTATAAAAGCACTTGAATCCACACACTATTAGGTAGATCAAAACAATTAGAGAAATTTGAATAACAAAATGATATTAGGTTGCTTTTTCAATTAGCGAGTACATTGATGAGATTTACTATGATGTTGTAAAGATGGATACTTGTCACCTGTTATTTGGATAACTTTCATAATTTGATATTGATGCTTAACACTAAGATTGGAAGAATACTTATAGGCTTAAGAAAAATGGAATAAAGTATACATTACTATATATAAAAGGAGGGTCCTAAACTAATACTTCTTAAGTAGAGGGAAGGACTTTACTAATAGTTATCCACTCAAATTAGAAGACTGTAATTACCATTCAAAAAATTCATGTAATAATGGTGAAAAGTTAAGTAACGAATAATCTGGAAATAGAGATTTTAGAAATAATCAAGTCATTATTAAAGAAATTTAATGACATTGTATTAAAGGAATTATTGAATGGGTTGTTAATGATATGTGACATCCAACATTAGATTAATCTAGTTCCTAAAGCCAATGTCTCTAATTTACCATATTATTAGATGAGTCCTAAAAAGAGTGAGATCTTAAGAGAAAAAGTAAAATAGTTGCTACAAAAAGGACATATCAAAGAGAACTTAAACTTATGTGTAGTACACATTTTACTAACTCCAAAGAAAAATAACAGTTGACAAATGTGTGTTGATAGTCATGCAAATTTTTGTTGTTTTCTCTTGTTACATGTTGTTAATAATGTTTTTTTCTTTTTACGCATTGGCAAGAGATATAAGACAATATAGATGAGAGATAGCGTAGAAAGCAACACATAGAGAAATAATGTGTGTGTGTGTGTAGAAAGAATGAGAAGAGTGAGTGAGGAGAAAAAATGAGGATTAGAAGCATAAGGAGAAAAAGTATAAAGAGAGTGGATAACAAAAGTATATGAATAAATAAGGAGTAAGGAAAGAAAGTACGATGAAAAATAAGAGAAAATGTAGAGAATATTTTTAAAAAATGTAGAGAGGGATAGAATGAGAATAAGAAAAATAAAGTATGGAGAGAAAAAATATAAACAAAAATAAGAGAAAATATAGAGAAAAAAATTATAAAGAGAAGAGAGATTGTTTGTAGAGAAGAGAAAGTAAAGAGAAAAAATTTAAAAAGAAAGAAATGAAAAAGTTCACTAAAAAAATAGAAAAAAAAAAGCGTGAAGATAGAAAAAGATATAAAAAATATAAATTATAGAGAAAAATATAAAAAATTTTAAGAGAAAATATGGACCCGAGGAAAAGGAAAAGCAAAAAGTATAAGAAAAAATTATGAAAAGAAAGTGAAAAGAGATTTAGAAAGTAAAATTTTATAGAAAAAAACCGTAAAAAGAGGGAAAAAATAAAAATAAAGAGAAAAAATATATAAAGAGTTGAAAGAGAATTTAGAAAGATGTACAAAACAATAAAAGAAAGAGTGTAGACAACATTGGTATAATTTAAAAAATAATTTTAAAAAACTTGATTTTATTATTTTATACATTTAATTTTCATAAAAAAATTTGCCTATTTTGATCAAAAAAACCAAAAACAGAAAAAATTCCGCAAAACATGTTTCCTGCAAAGCTGCAGCCTAAGGCTCCAAATAGATCTATCATTTCTTTTTACTTTTTTCTTAAATAGAAAGAAAATTTTTTCATTTCTATAATAATAAAGTGGTAATGGACATACCTCACATTACATCCCTTAAATGCACAAGTTGGAAACCAAAAGGTTTCGAGTCTTAACTATTATATATATATATATATATATATATATATATATTTTTTTTTTTTATTTTTTTATGAGTGAGTTCAACAATGAATATTTGAAGAAATATTCTTGGTGTGACATTAAAACTTAGTTTTTTGAAGAACCATTGTTGGATTTATGTTAGGCAAAAGAATTATAGTAGCCGCACATCGTCTTGGGTGCAACTTGGGCGATACAAGAGTCTGATCAACTTGACAAGCTAAAGTCTAGTGATTATGGTTTACAAGTTGATTCCTATTATTACCTAATTCTTATGGAGAATTTTGGACTCTTATCTTTTAACGAGTCATTTGCATGGTCCATGCCTTAGTTAGGTAATATATACATACAAGAATATTGTGTGCATATATAACACTCGTTGAACTATAAATTATATAAAAAAAAAAACAAAGTTTTTTTCATAATTCTCACTTTTTTTTCCTTCACTCACTTTTGTGTTTACCAATCACTAATGACCATTCTTTTGATGTTGGATATGTGTGCAGATGTCATACCTATATTATTATCACCATTAATATAAATTTATTTGTTAGACTTGTGTGCATGTCTTTTTTTTTTTTTTTTTATCATTTTGTTGAAGTATCCCATTTGCTAACGTACAATGAGTTTAAATATAAAAGCCTAAGCAAAATTTCAAACCATCTCAAATGTTGGCAGCCAATCTACAACCAATGTGTCAATTAGGACAACCAATCTACAACCAATGTGTCAATTTGGACAACCAATTTACAACCAATGTGTCACTTTAGATAAATTTTGGTTTGACTATAGATTGAGATTAAAAAAAGTGTATGAACGTAAAATTTTTTTTTAAATTGTTCCATCTAACATGTGAATGTTCTGATTAAAATTATTTTTTTTAAACATAAAATTCATGGTTCAAAAAAAATATTATAATCTTTTACTCGTTCTCTTTAAAATAAAAAATTAGATAACATTAAATAAATACAAGTTAAATTTAAATTAATTTTAAATTTAAATTATTTTTAAGTTAAGTCAAAATAAATATTTTTTTAAATAAGTTTAAATTAACTTGTCAAATATAATTAAATTTTAATACTTCTATTCAAAATAAACAAATTTGATTTATCAAATAAATTTAAATTAAATATAATTTTTAGAATTCGATTAAATTAATTGAAATATAACATAAAATTGATAATAGATTTATTATATAATAAGATAATTTTTTATTATTATAAATCTCATTCTTAATTTTTTTAAATTTAAATTTAAATGTCTAAAATGTAAATATAAAGTTTTAATTATTAAAATATCTCATAAGAAATTAAACTAATCTTTTTTAGTTGTATAACAAAAATATAAGAATAATTCTTTTCTCTTACAAAAAATTATTGGATATTGATAACAACTTATATAAAATAAAATAATTATCTTATAACTTAAAATTTAAATATTAAAATTTTAATTTCCAACATTCTAACTCTTCTTAGAAATTTAATTTATTTTTAACAATTATTAATTTTGTGTGCAAGAGATGCCAATATAATTTTTTTTTTTTTTTTATGAAAATTTCTTTAAAGCTTGTCTCAAACTATGCATTGGCCTCAAATATATCATTTAACCATAAAATGTCGAAAGAATAGATAGCAAATTAAAACTATAAGAGAGGATCAAGTTATTTGGTGTCTTAGAACATTCAAATTTTGTGTATTTTAAATTTTAAATATATTAAATTATAAATATATCCAATTGCATATATGTTAGATTTTGAAACTTTTAAGTTTGATATTTTGATTATTCAATTATTCAGATTCAGGTTAATTAAATTTTAAAATCATATTAAGTATAATTTATTCAAATTTTAGTTTATTGTGATTTCAAATGTTTTTAATTATAAATTAATATGCATAAAGCCGAAACAGATTTTACACAGATTAAATCAAATTGTTTGGGCTGAATTCGTTTTTGCCGCATCTAAACACGCCATTGGCAAACCCAATGTCTGAACCTTGAACTCGACATTTCTGTCATAAATGCATCGTACGGTCCTACAAATTTATTATTTTATTTTAAAAAATAAATTATTAAGTAAAAATTATAATTAAATAACATATTAAATTGTAAAATTTAAAAATTTGTACTAATAAATTTTAATTCAATAATATTATAGGGTTTAATTAAAATTTTCAAATTTGAGTGATAATTGGCGTCAATTAAGAAGAAAAAAATTTATGGACAAAACTTAATTTTTTTTTTTTCTTGGGTAACTCTGCAACTGTTTTATTTTTTAAGAAAAATAAAAAACAATTGAAGAATGAAGACTGAGCCCGGGCTCAAGGGATGTTTCCGTAACTTCAAGTGTTGGAAAAAGATATAAAGATAAAGAGTCCTTTACGAACACAAAGGCATTTCTCCAAACACGAAGCAGAGCATATAGGAGTTCAGCTAGCGGAGAGAGCACGCAATGGGTCTGAAGGTATAATCGCTAATGTTTCAAAATCTTCCTCAATTGCACTTACAGATCACAATTTGCGATTACAAGCAATCATTTCTGTACCTGAAATTATGTAAACTTCATGTATTTTGCTTGATGGTTCTGTCCTTATCGTTTTGGTTGAAGAATATATTGGTTTAATTCATTGCATTTGGTTGGATCTTATTGTAATAATTTGGATCTTGTATTGCAATCAAGTTAAAATTCTTTTCTCTCTTTTTGTGTGTTTGTTCGGAGAAGGTTAATGTGACGAAGTGGTTTGTTGATTGGTTGGTTTAGATTTATTTTCTCGGATCTGTTATCGTTCTGATTGATTTTCTCTAATTCAGTCAGAGATCTGTAATCTAGATTCTTTCTGGGTCACGTCCGTCCAAATCCATGTTCTTCGGCTTTCTTCTTGTCTTTTTTTTCTTTTTCTTTAAAAAAAAGAAATTTTTTTTTTTTTCTAAAAGGCTCATCTATGAATTGTTATTGGTTTAATTTGATTTTGGACATATCGGGGACGGGATCCATTGAACTAGGGCTTTTGAAGAGAATTTTGATGGGTGATTTTTGAGTTTTAATGCCCTATCCTATTTTACATTGTCTCAACAATGAAGTTCTGAGGCTCAGTGAATCTCTAGCTTTAAAAGTTCTATAGCTTGAAAGAAGAAGACCCAATTGATCTGTAGTCACTAGGTCTACCTGGGACACACTCATGATAACCAAGAAGTAGTTTATGTCATTGCTTCTCTCTGATTTGATGGTAGGTTATGTACAGCTTCTAAGCGGGCATCTACCTTGATTTATGTCATTGTCTCTTCACTAGGATTTAGGCATTGACCCAATATTTGATCCCATACTTAGGAGTGCCAAGATTGAGCATGTATGTGCATTGTGGGATGCAGCTAATATCATGGGCTTATTCCATCAATTCCTCTATTTCCATCAATCATACATAATCCTCCACGAGAGCCTTAAGAGGATAAGCAGAAGTATTTCTTCTCCAGACAAAATTTTGCCCAGTCTCTTTTTTCATGTCTCTAATCTCCTATGGACCTTGTAATTGTACACTTGGATAAGATGCCTTCCAGGAGTTTTTAGAAAGCTCCCAGCTCATATCCCCATCGTCAAACAGCTAGTATCAGTATGTAGTTCTTGCTGAACGAGCTTTCCCTACTGCACTACAGATTAAGACTGAACAGCTGACCATGAGATCAATTTATGCTTGGAGATGAAACAAATGATAGCTTTTTGGAGCTAGAGTTCATTAAAAATTGGTACTTTGGTACCTTATCTATGATGTTCCTTCATTAACATTTGCCCAAAACAATGATATGCAATAGATTTTTGGCCATGCAAACGGTTGCATCGGCAAAATGGACTGCAGTTAATGCTTATTTGGTTAAGCTAGTCTTTGAATTTTTGTTCTGGTGTTCTAATATTTGTGTGGGTGTTATGCAGGAGGAGTTTGAGGAGTATGCTGAGAAAGCTAAGACACTTCCAGAAAACACAACAAATGAGAACAAACTCATTCTTTATGGGCTCTTTAAGCAAGCCACTGTCGGACCAGTGAACACCTGTTAGATTTTAACCTATTCCCTTCCATTGTGAATTTCATAAAGAAAACGAACATTTATCTTGTGGGCTGGAAGACCAATTTCATTTCTGTTCTTTTAAACCAATTTTTTTAACTACAATTCCACATTTAATTTGCAGCTCGTCCTGGAATGTTCAGCATGAAGGAGAGAGCTAAGTGGGACGCATGGAAGGCTGTTGAAGGTATTGATTATTATCTGCAATCATAAAATGAGCTTTTTTTTTTTTTTAATTTACATCCTCAATCTGCACTATTCATGTAATTATCTTGACTAGCTATATGAGTTTGTTCTTTTCAGGGAAATCCCAGGACGAAGCAATGGATGACTATATAACTAAGGTCAAACAGTTGCAGGAGGAAGCTGCTGCAGCTTCTACTTAGTTCTTCAACCGTTTCTGCCTACCCTTGTTCCTTCCATTCGAAAGTCTTAAAGAAAAAAATAAAAACTAATAATTATCTGCACCGTGCTGTTTTATTTTTATTTTCTGATATGTCAAGAAAGTTGTATTTTGTACTTACCACTAGACATGCTTGGAATTGTGAAACCTGAAAAATGTGTGTTTATTGGCTGTAAAAAGCCGGGATTGGAAGGCCGCCTAGTGGGTGCTATTGAAAATTTCTCTGGTCTTGGCTTTTACAAACAATTTAGTACTTACAAGCCTATAATGCAGCGGCTGGAAGTAGGTGAGACTTTTATCTGCTTCCAACGACTACACTGATGGGGGCCTTAATAACATGTTTGCCATTAAAAGCAACATTATTTTCTGGGACCTTTGCAACTCTTGACGATGAAGAACCTGGCCTGTAGTGAGTAAAATTCAAGTCCACGAAACGACACGCTGTCGCGAGTTGTATCAGCAGAGTCCATTTACTTAAATTCGACTCTTAGTATCCCTTGGGCGCGGGGGGGAATATTTTATAATTAAAAAATTAAATTTTTATTTTAAAAAATGATATGAGGTTTATAAAATTAAAAAAAAGAGATTTTTATTATATAGTTCATAATTGAATGAACTTTTTAATTAAAAGAATTCTTAGCCTTAGGTTTATAACTCAAAAATAGGATTCACTAATAGGGAAAATAACAGATTATTTAGTTTTTTCAATGCTCTCTCTCTCTGTTTTCTTTTTTAATGTATGAAAAGGGCTTTTTTCAAATCTAATGTGCTTTGCTTTCTAAATTTAAAATATTTAAAATGAAACCAACCAAATAAATAATTAAATGATTTATAATCAAATTAAAATAAATCATTAATAAATTAAATCAAGGCTTAAAAGTGGTTGGCTATAATATTTCAAAGAAAATGCATAATGGTGTATCTTGAAGCTCCCTTAAATTTCTCAAAAACATGTGAATGTGAATTTTGAAGCACCAAAAGAAAAAAAAAAATAGAAGGAAGAGAAAGACTTATAAGACTAAATTGTAAACTATTTCCCAAACGTCGTTTCCTTATATTTTTCCATACACTCTATAAAAACAAATTAGATCACAAGCTCATATATCATAATAAAAGAGTTTAAAAATAACATACACCACCTCTCTTACTCACTCATGCACTAATGTCCACTTATCATGTTTATAATTTATGTGAGAAAATGCACAAATCTCTCATATTAAACTCACTATCGAGGATATATCACTAAAATTTTGTTTTTTTAATTCTATAGTATTTTTATAAAAAAGAAGGATAGTTAAAGTTGAAATTGTTTGTTTTTTTTTCATTAATATAATTGATATTTAATATATATTTTTAACTAATAAATTTAAAGATTTTTTCTTAAAAATTTTGAAAAATACTAACTTATTTAAAATAAAATGACTACTTAAATTTGAACTTTAGCAATAACTCAAACTGTCAAAAACTCATAAAGTAATAATATCTACTTAGTTAGCAAAGTTAATAAAAATCCTACCAAATCAACAAAAAATATCTTTAATACACCTTTTTGTTTTTATTTTAGCAAACTTCAATGTCTTTTCTTAATTACATAAATCTTACTTTTTACAATGTCTTAATCAAATTGTTTATCAATTAAACATTAATGATACACATGAATAATCTCTTTATTTTTTTGAATTTATCCTAGTTAGTAATATTTAACCTTGAAATGTTTAATCATTCCATAAAAGACTAGATTATTAGATATTGCAATAATTGTTTGATTATTAACATAAATCTTTTTTGGCTTTCTTTTGAATGATGTTTAAATCTACTAGTAACTTCCTTATCTAAAGCGCTTGGCTCAAAGTAAGAGTAATAGTAACATATTTTACTTTTATTATTGATTAAGTAACAAGAACTTACCTTTTAGAAGTCTATGAAAAACAACTTGAATCAAACCTAAATGAGTAAATAAAGGTACTCTTCATATAATTTCATGATCTTATTCAATCCTTATCAATAAAACCAATTAAGCTCAAGTTGTCAATTTCCTAAGATCAAATTCCATAATTAATGGTGCCCTTAACATACCTTAATACCTTTTTTGCTGCCATGAAATGACATTCACTTGCATAATACATAAATCTTGGGAGTAAACTTATAAAGTATATAATATTAGGCTTTTTATTTGTTAAATACATTAAACAACCTACTAAACTTCTATACAAATTTTCATTTGCTTTGTTAGAACCATCTTATTTGTTAAGCTTTTCATTATGAATTAATGAAGTACTTAAAAACTTGCAATTATCCATTCTAAATTTTTTTAATAGCTCCCTTGCATACTTTTCTTGTACTACAAATATCCTTGTTGAGATTGTAAAATTTATAGGCTAAGAAAGTAGGATTATTTCCCCCAAGTTTGTTATTGCAAATTGCTTTATCATTAAAACTTTGAATTATGGGTTAATATAAAAAAAAAACAACTTATGTGTGAATTAATAAATATATCACAATTTTGAAAATTTAACAATTTATACATCATAAGATTTTTTTTTTATTAAAGAATCTTACATTAACATTAAACCAAGTGGACAAAAATTGTTAGGAGCAATGACGGGCACATTGATGGGGCAAATATAATAACATGCATTGAAAACAAAAAGCCTAATGAGATCTATATTAGATAGAAAGTTGATTGGGTTTTTTGGACCTTTTAAGTCCAGTCCACTTATTATCATTCAATTAAAATTATAAACAAATAATTTGTGAAATCAAAAAATTATTTTTAGTGTAATTAACTAAACTAGAAAATTACTTATGAAAAAATAAAATATAAAAAAGAGTAAAGCCTAGCTTAACCTTAACCTTAATTAGAATCAAGACCAAAATAATAAGCCTCAGCTGCCTAAAACATTTAAGAAATCTTAACTCTTAAAAAATAAAAAATGTGAACAAAGGAGAGAGTTATCTAGTAATAGTAGTTAATAAAGAGGTTGAGACAAAAAAGTCTATAAGTGAGAGACCAAATGGTCACGAAAATACAAAAGTCAAGGTATTTTGTGAAAAGAGATAAGGATACAAACTTTGTTTGATACCTATTTTGAAGATAGAGGGTGATCTACAATAAATTGAAATTAGAGGAGTGAGAAAGGTCTTAGAGGTAGAGATTATCTAATTTGAACTCAAAAAGGTATGATTCTTTATATTTTAGTTCCTGATTTGTTTTCTTTAATTAATTCTAGCTTTAGAGGTTATTTTTTTTGTTGTCTTGAATTTCCTTGCTCTCTTCTCATTATAGTGTATGCATTGAGTTAACATTAGATAAGCTAGTAATAAAATGAAGCAAATATTTATTTTCCCTAAAATTGAATCCATTTCCTTTAATTTTCTATCTTTATTACATCCTAACAACCATTTCTAATAAAATCAAAATTTACTCTCTCTCTCAAGTTTTATAAGATTATCAATCACATATAATGGAACAAAATATAACTTATTTTTAGAAAACAACACCTAAGAATATTGAGATTATGTCACATAAGCCTATACCCTAGCCATTGACTTAACAATTAGCAATTGTGGAAGAGTGTAACTAAATGCCATTAGTTTCACCACTCCTTAAGGAGTTACACATGTAAGCTTCATTACCACCACGTCTTGTAATAAAAATGGCTTTAATGAAGCAACAACCACCAAAATTGAATCCATTATTTCTTATTCTCTTCCTTTCTTATCATCTTATTAGCCATCTTTAACAAATTCAAATTTAGCTTATTCTTCATTGTGACAAGATTATCAATCACCTAAAGTGGAAGGAAACTTAGCCAATCTTGATAAAGTAACACTTAAGATTATTGAAATTATACTATATAAGCTTATAAACCAATTATTAACTACACAAACCCTAAGAAAAAATAAAAAATGCAATTCCTATATTGGTCACCCTTATGTTTATTAGTATTGTTAAATATTTTTACTTTACATTTACATTTTTTTTAGGAGATTCCTTTGTTCCCTAATTAAATGAAAAGTTTGATTTTCTAAATATCCACTAGTTTTACAAGCAAAGCTCTCCTTACATTTCTTTATGATTTGGTAATAATAAGGGGGATACTATTGACTAGTTACTTAATGTTGCAAATACAAGTATAACTCACTCCATTATTCACTTTTAATGTTTGATAACTATTCATATCTATTTTTATGTGTAAATTTGTGATATGTTAGACATGCTACACATGCACTTCGTTCATGTAAATCAATCAAAGTCTTGCATTATTGAGTTAACAAATAACTTGTCATATTATAAATTATGAATAACTTTTCTCTTTGGACTATTTTTGGATTTTCATTTATTACATATTTCAACTTTGTATCCTTAAAAATATGTTTTAAATGGTATAAACCTTAATTTTCATTAATAAGTAGATCAAAGGCAGATAACTTATTACCAGCCTATCAAAATAAAAGTTATATTACGAAATCTATATCCAAATTTCTCATAATCTATACTAAAAATCAAAGCAAAGAGAACAAACACCAAGCTCCCAATTAAAATCCCAAAAGTAGAAAACTTAAATAATTTGTAATGAAAAGTAAAATTGGAACATCCATAACCTATTCAACTTAACTTTTGAAGAACAAAGTACATTCTAATAGAGCTATTTGATTTCTTAGCTTATGGTTAACTTTGTATTTATAATTATGAAAAAACTACAATAATAAATTTTTCCATAAATTAAGCCTTTATTTAAAGACTAATATAGAAGGCCATTAAATTGCACAATAAAGGCTAGGAGCAACAAATTTGCAAAAACATTATACCTATCTCACCATATTGAAGAAGCATACAATTTGATAAATCTAACTCCACTAGCCAATAGTTATCCTTTATACAAGCCAACCACAACATATTAAAGTGAGTCAACCTTCCATATCAACACACAAATTAAACCAATAGCTTAACAAACAACATCACCCACTTATACTCTAACCATAACCAAGCCACAAAATCCTTTAGCTTACTAATACCCATCGTTGCAATGTAATCAATAAAATCATTCATAGATTTGATTTAAGTGTATTACTTATATCATTAAAATATAATTTCATTTTAATTGACATTAATTAACATTTTTAATC
The DNA here is from genome assembly GCA_023213295.1 of Bruguiera hainesii. Classification (NCBI taxonomy): domain Eukaryota; kingdom Viridiplantae; phylum Streptophyta; class Magnoliopsida; order Malpighiales; family Rhizophoraceae; genus Bruguiera; species Bruguiera hainesii. The sequence continues at coordinate 5,965,944 of JAHOYR010000006.1, forward strand.
TAAGAAATAAAATTGGTCACATCACTTTTATCATCATTATTGACTTCTTGAATGACCTTAATTTTATAAAGTTTGACATAACCACTCTAATAGAATTAAAAAAAATATATATATAGCAATTCTTGTTGAATTTCTAAGCACTCCATTAATGCTAGCAAGGCTTGGATTTCTTAGAAAATAACCATTAATATTGAATTTAAAAAATACTACATATATGATAGTCATTCACTAAATGCTCTTATATAATCTCAACACAAAAAGGAGAGTTTATCCTTGCTTTATCCTACTACAATGCCATTTAATAAATGATCCAAACCAATATCTTGGAGCAAGAGGATTTAAGATAAGATATAAAAATTTTACTTTATTAATTTAATACCTTTATATTTATCATTTGTCATCTTAAAATATTATGTTTTTTTTTTATTTAAAGTAACTAGGATTTTCATAAACTTTGTAGATCCATTTAGGTAGGATGACACTTTCATTCACCTTAACTGTAATGTACTTATTAGATTCAACATTTTTTAATTGTTCTTTTGCTTCTTTAATTTCAAAAAGGGTACTTGACCTAAAAAAGTTTGTATATAAACTCTCTAAGAAGACCTTTAATGATTTATAACAAACCAAGATAAATAGATTCTACATATTCATAGACAATATATTTTTTTTTCAAAAACAACTAAACAATTAGACAATATATTTTTTTATACTCCATTAATGCTAATTTGACATTATAATTAGGATGATTTGATTTACATCACATTTTAATATATTAAGTTAGAAAATTTTTTTCAACATAATTAATTTTAATCTACTTTATTGTTCTTTATTTTATTAGTGATTTATGAGACACCAAATTGGTTACCTAAAGATGGAAAATAAGGAGAAATGAAAAAGGTTACATACAAATTAAAAGAAATGGATGGTATAATAAAATGAAGAAAGAAATTTTATATAACTAAGAGACAAATAAATTGAAAGAAGTAAAAAATAAATCTTAATCATCCTAACCTTATCACTAATGCAGTTATAGATATTTTTACTCAAATATTAAGTCCCAATCTGTATAGCAAGTATGAACCCTTTTTTATTTTAATTACTGTTCTTATCCAAAAATTTTGTAAGGTATGTGAGCTTTCTTATTAGATTACACTCTTACCATATCAAACTATCATGTCATGTTTGCAACCATTTTTACTACTTAAGTTCATAAGGAAGACATTTCCTTTTTTAATTTGTCTCACTATAGAACTTGCATTGGTGCATTATAATCTAATTTTACATTTGTTTATTATATTGTGATAATTATTCTTTAAATTAAATTTTATGCATGTTCTTTAATGTAGGAGTTTAATTGGGTCAATCTTAATCACCAAGATCTTGATAAAATATATATTAGATATGTTGATGGGTATTATATAATTCCATAGGCTATCATATACATGGTTGTATAGAAATTTTTCACAAAACCATTAGGATGAGTTAATAGGTCATATTCAACATGGACCAAGGAACTGAGATCAATATTGAGTATCACAACATTATCCAATTTTTAATTTTATACTTTTTAAATTTAGTAAAATTGCTATAATAAGGTATTTTACATTTTTGTATTGCATGGATTATTATTGTTGCATTATTTAGCCAATTATAGGTTGCAAAGGTAGATAAGTTTGAACAAAAGATGAGGAACCAACATTAGTTATGAGGGCACTACATATCTTAGAGAAGGAAAAGGTAGTTTGGAGTCTTTAATAGATTTATTTCTTTTTCTTGATTTATTAGAGGGAACATATGACATGTTATTTGTTGTTTTTGTTGAGATTTTTCTTCTTGCATTGCAACTATTGAATAAGTTATGTAAAGACAAAGTTTATAATTTCTGTTATAGTAGTTATTGCCAAAAAAATGCATAAAAAAGTTTAAGTTTTAAAACAATGATCTTGTATACCTTTGACTTTCCTTATAATTCTAGTTAGCATATAATGTATCTATGTTTAGGTTTAATAATGACTTATTTTATGCAATTTAACATTCTTGAATCACTTATAATTATATTAAGTTTGAGTTAGTCACTCTAATAGAATTTGAAAATCAAAGTATAATAATTTATTTTGAATTTTTAACCACCCTACCAATGCCAATTGGACTTGACTTTATCATAAAATAACCATAATTATTGAATTTTTAAATTTTTGTTATAGTAATTATTTATTGCCAAAAAGGTACATAAATTAAGCCTAAGTTTTTAAGCAACGATCTTATGTATCTTTGGCTTTCCTTCTAATCCTAGTTAGCTTATAATGTATTTATGTTTCAAGCTTACTAATGGCACATTTTGTTTGATTCAACATTTTTTAATTGTACCTAATTTTATGAATTTTGAGTTAACCACTCTAATAGAATTTGAAAAACAAAACATCACGATAGCTTTTGAATTTCTAAATACTCTACTAATGCCAGCTAAGCTTAACTTAGTTAAAAAATAACCATTGGTATTCAATTTCATAAATACTACATAGATGATAATATTCATCAAATGCTCTTACATAATCTCAAAACAAAGAGGAGTTTATCCTTACTTCACCCTACCGTAATGCCTTCTAACAAATAATCTAAACCAATATCTTAAAGTAATTAAGAGGATTTAAAACAACAAATGAAAAATTTACTTGTATTTGTTCAATCCTTTATATTTATCATCTGTCATCATAAAATATTATGGTTTTTTGATTCAAAGTAACATGTATTTTCATAAACTCATTAGATCCATCTAGGTTAGACAACACTTTCATTCACATTAAATATAATATATTGATTATATTTATTATAAATGAATTCTTATCTTGCTTTTTTAATTTCAAAAGGATAGTTATATGAACTCTCTAAGAAGGCCCTTAATGATCCACAATGTACCCAGTTAAATAGATTTTATATATTCATATACATATATATTTAACTTTATATTGCATCATTATATTTATTAACTAGTATATTGGGCTTTTTAAATTATAATTTTAGTCATGCTTAGGTAAGAAAGATAATGTTACGTTAAAGTTGTATTTTGTCCCTTTTAGGATTAGATTCAAAATTACAAATGCTTATTTATATAGTTAAATCATTGGAAGAATTATATTTGGTGTCAGGATTACAACTCTATAAGGTATCAGAAAGTGACATACTAGATTTAGTTAAATAATTATTCACTCTTTATATATGAATAAGAAAGTTTTAATGAATAAAATAACTATTAATTGTTAAACCTATTCCATGTGAAATAATTGAACTACTTATAGTTATATTTCATAGGTTAACAAAAATAACTAGGCAATTAGACAATATTTTTTTTATGCTCCATTAGTGTTGGTTTAACATTACAACTGGAATGACTTAAGATTGTATAATTAGTTTTAACAAATTCTATTGGTCTTTATTTTATTAGTGATTTATGAGACATTAAGTTGGTTAACTAAAAATGAAAAAGAAGAAGAAAGAAAAAAGTTATGTGGCAAATTTAAAAAAAAAAAGGTAGGGAGTATAATAAAATCAAGGAAGAAATTTTCACTAATTAAGGGGTAGATAAATTGAAAGAAGTAAAAAGAGAAATTTCAACCACTTTACCCCTATCATTAGTTTAGTTATAAATGTTTTTACTTAAATGTTAAGTTCTAATGTGTATACCAAGTATGAATCCTCTTATTTTGATTACTAATTTATCCAAAAACTTTATAAGGTATGTGAATTTTCTTATTAGATTAACTTCTTATCATCTACAAATTATGATATCATGTATATGACATTTTTAATACCCAAGTTCTTAAGGATGACATTTCCTCTTGTTATCTATCTTACAACAAAACTTACACTATTGTGTTGCAATCTAATTGTATATGTGTTTGTTATATCGTGATAATTATTTTTTGAAATAAATTTTATGCATGTTTTTGATGTAATAGTTTAATTAGGACAATTTTAATTATCGTAATTATCAATAAATTTACATCATGCATGCCAATAGGTATTATTTAATTTCATGTGTATCTTATAAATGATTGTATATGAAATTTTCACAAAACCATCAAGATTAGTTAATAAGTTATATCCAATAAGGATTAAAGAATTAGGATCAATATTGAGTATTGCAACATTATCATATTTTTATTTCACCCTTTAAATTTAGCAAACTTGTTACCATATGGTATTTTACTTTTTTTTTGTTATTTCATGGATTGTTGTTATATTATTTAGTCAACTACAAGTTTTAAGGCAAATAAATCTAAACAAAGTACAACGAGTGAACACTACTTATAAGAAAGCTACATATCCTAAAGGCAAATAAATCTAAACAAAGTACAACGAGTGAACACTACTTATAAGAAAGCTACATATCTTGAAGAAGAAAAAGGTAGTTTAAAGTCTTTTTTCTTTTTCTTAATTTGTTTAGAGGGAATATATGACACATTATTGTTTGTTTTTGTTGAGTTTTACCTTCTTGCATTGCCATTATTGAATAAGTTATATATAACCAAAGTTTTCAAATTTTTGTCATGGTAGTTATAAGCAAAAAAATTGTAAAAATCAAGTCTAAGTTATGAAGTAATGATCTTGTGTATTTTTATTTTTGTTGTAGCCATAGTTAACTTATAATGTATTTATGTTTTATGCCTAATATTGGCTCATTTTTTTTAGCTCAACATTCTTAAATTGTTTTTCATTTTATGAAATTTGAGTCAACCACTCTAATAAAATTTAAAAAATAAAATATCATAACTTCTTTTGAATTTCTTAGCACTCCACCAATGCTAGTTGGGCTTGCTTTCTTAAAAAACAACCATTAGCCAAAATCATAATAAAAAGTGTCATACAACCATTAATTGGACTCAATTTTTAAACCAAAAACTTTACAGTACCCTATACAATCTTGTTTTCAATATATTAATTTGATGACTTCCATAAATTTAGGATAAAGATAATGAAGCTAAAATCACTTTGAAGTTTAGTTATATAAACCAAAGAGTTTGATGGTTTTGCAACCAATTTACAGCAACTTTTCATAAATTCAAAAAGGAAAAAAAGGAAGTCTACTTTTTATACCTTTTATAACTTTGAGATAAGATAAAATATAAAAGTCAATTTGGTATATTATGATTTGAAAAATCATTTATCTAATATCTTTACCAAGACACTAACCAAGTTTAATTTTGATTTTCTAATAACAAACCTTTGAATGTAATGCAAGAACTTTAAGGAGGACTATTAAGGTTAGTCCTCCTTTTTTATAACTGTTGAATGAGTTTTGCAAAGATAAAGTTTTCACATTTCTATTATAGTAGTTCTTGCTAGAAAAGTGTAGAGATCAAGCTAAGTTTTTAAGCAATAATTTTTTATGTCTTTGGTTTTCCTTGTAATATTAGCTAGCTTATAATGCAACAATATTAAAGACCTAATATTAACTAATTTTATCTAGTTAAGCATGTTTGGAAAGCTAAAAAGTAAGATTAAAAAGTTGTATTTTTCTATTGTCAAGGTTAATTAATATCTTAAAAGCAACATGCAAATTAAGCATACTCTTTTTGTATTCATTTAAATATTGTAAATTTCTTATAAAAAGAAGCATTATTCATAAACAAAAGTAAGTAAGTTATTTTCTACAACTTCACATTTCTTTTGCTTCAAAATTATGTCTATTGACACATTTCAATACCACAAATAGACTACAAGTAAAAGTGGAAACTTATATAATATAACCACTCAAAACATAAGTATCCTTAGAAAGTACATAATTGTTTATTGCTAATGATTATTTTTATTATATTTTCTTTGCTTTATTTTAGAAATATAATAATTAAAATTTTAACTATTTGTTTTTGAAATAAAAAAAAGAACTTTTTACTAAAAAACTATATTTTTGATTAAATATTTTTTCATGGAAAAAAATTACAATTTAGATTTCTAATTGATTACACGTCTTTGAATTATATATATATTGAATTTGACATAGTACTTTGGTACCATAAATGGAATTGACCTTTTTTCAACCCTGTGCCAATAAGTTCATATGTGGCCCACTACACCAACTAATTATTACCGAGTTAGATAATATATCATTATTATGATATAATAATTTAAAAGAAAACAAAATTAAAATTTCATTTAAGACCTAAAAGTTGTAAAAATTTCTAAAAACAAAAAATAAAATAAATTAAAAAATCCAATAAATTTTAAAAGTTAAACAATGTGAAAATTCAAAAGGTTTGAAATCTAAAAGATTAAAAACTTTAAAAATTGAAATAAAAATAAAAAACTAAATATTTTTGTAAAATAAACCCAAAAAATTAGAAACTGAAAAAAAAAATCAACAAAATTAAAAAATCTTCAAAATCTAAAACATATTTATTACCTCAGATTTTTGCTTTAGAAAATATTTGCAACATATGTTGCTAAAATCATCTATAAATGTAACATATTACCAATTGCCTTTTAGAGATAAAGTTTTCATTAGACCACACACATACATGAAAATAAATTATAGTTTTTTAGTGGCATTTCATGCTATTGACAATAAAAATGACAATTTGGATTGCTTCCTAAATTTGTAAATTGGACAAATTCTTTATCCTTTAATGATAGGCAACCTTTACACAAGCTTATTCTTATACTTGTAATTAATAGTTGAATAATAAAAATGATCAACCTTTTGTGGCAAAGTTTTGATTGATCAACTAAGTTAGGAAATGCTAAGGGATTCGTTTGCATATAGTCCAAAGAGAAACTTTTTCCCTTTATCTTTATTAGAAAGAAATTGTTATTCCCAACAAAATCATAAATCACACAAGATTTATCTTTAAATGCAATAAAATGATCTTTCTCTAACAATTAACCAACACTGAAAAGGTTTAGATCAAATTTAAGTATTGTCAAAACATCTAAAATTAGTTTGATACCTAAATCAGTTGTAATGATAATAACTCCTTTGTCTTTAACTTTTATGTAGTCCCTATTTCGAATTTTGAATTTGATAAAAAAGCCTTATTGGCTTTATTGGTTATAAAAGAAATTGTTATTAATAGTTGTTTCTCTTATTGCTCATTAGTTACTTGAGTTTGATTCCCATAATACTACCTATTTTTGAAAACCTTATGTATATGTCCCATTTAGCTGCACTTCCATTATTGTGTATCATCCTTATACAAATAATATTTCCTTGGATGTGTTGTTTTCTTGCAATGTTGACAAAGATGATATCCTTTTTTCTTTTCTTTGTCCATACTACTATTTCCTTCTTTTTTATTCTTTTTGTACTAAGGCTATTTTTTTGCCTTTTTTTGACAAATTAATATGACTCATTTTCTTTTCTATGGAATGCTTTTTTTCGTCATTTATTCATTTTTAATAACCATTTTTTGTTCTTGAGCTTGCAAGATATTAAGCAACTCAACTAATATTTGACAAAGATCCTTAGATTTTATAAGTGAGAAAAATTTTGACTCAAATCTCTCTAGTAACCTCACTAAAATTTTTCTAACAACTTTTTTTTATCAAAGAGCTTTTCATTAAAAAACATGATTTTGTTGACAATAGACATGAGTTGGTTAGCATAATTTTTGATTGTTTCAGACTATTTAATCTTTTAAATTTCAAACTCCTTTCTTGTATCCAAAGTCTATATCAACTTTGTTTTATTATCAACTTGGAACATTTCTTTGGTTAATTTTAGCTTCAATGATTTATAAATAGATGTAGGTTTTTATCTTGAATTTTGTTGCTTTCTACTCACTAAGGTATTAATTTGAGTTAACATTGGATTAGCTAGCAATAGAGTGAGGTAAATGACATTTTCCCTTAAAATTGAATCCATTACCTTTCATTTTTTTTTATTACACCTCAATAACCACCTCTTCTAAAATTAAAATTTACTCTATATTTTTACCAAATTATCAATCATATATAATGGAATATAATATAACTCATTTTCATAAAATAATATCTAAGAATATTAAGATTATGCCATATGAGCCTATACACCAACCATCGACTTACCAATCACCACTTATAGAAAAATGTAACTAACTATTACTATTTTCACCACTCCTCAAGAAGTTGGACATGTAGGCTTTATCACCATCACATCCTATAATGAAAATGGCTTAAATGAAGACAATAGCCACCAAAATTGAATCCACTATTTCTTATTCTCTTTCTCTACTATCATCTTATCAACCACTTCTAACAAATTCAAATTTAACTCACTTTCCACTACCACTAAATTATTAATCACTTATAGTGGAAGAAATTTAGCTAATCTTAATGAAGCAACATTTGAGATTATTGAGATTATATCGTATGAGCCTATACACTAGTTATTAACTCCACAGTCACCAAAAAAGAAATTAGAAGATGCAATTTCCTTATTAATGTTGTAAACATTTTTATTATACATTTACATTTTTTTAAAGAGATTTGTTTGTTCCCTAATTGACTGAAAAATTTGGTTTTCTAAATGTCCATTAATTTGACAAAGCAAAGCCTTTTTTACATTTATTTCTAATTTGACAATAAGTAAAGGGTTAATTATTGACTATTTACACAATGTTGTAAGTAAAAAGTACAACTCACTCCATTTTTTCCTTTTAATGTTTGATAGTTATTAATTTGTGATAAGTTATACAAGATACATATGCTCATAATTCTTGTAAATGTTTGGAGGGATCACTATTGACTATTTACTTAATGTTGTAGGTACCAATATAACTTACTTATACTCTTCAAATTTAGCAAAATTGTTATAATAAGGCATTTTACATTTTTTCATTGCATGGACTATTTTCATTACATTATTTAATCAATTATAAGTTCTAGAGGTAGATGAGTTTGAAGCAAGTACAAGGAGCAAACATTAGTTTAGAGGAAGCTACATATCTTAATAAAGAAAATGGTAATTTAAAGTCTCTAATAGATATTTTAGTCATTTCAAATTTTTTTATAAGGGAAAGATGATGGGTTATTACTTGTTTTTGTTAAGTTTTGTTTTTCTGGATTGCAACTATTTAATAAGTTATGTAAAGTCAAAGTTTTCAAATTTCTATTATAGTCATTATGGCCACAAAAGTGTAAAAATTAAGTCAAAGTTATAAAATAATGATATTGTGTCTTTGGCTTTTCTTATAATTCTAGTTAAGTTATAATGTATTCATGTTTTAAGCTTAATAATGACACATTTTATCTAGCTCATAATTCTTGAATTGCCCTCGATTTTATGAAATTTGAGTTATCCACTCTAATAAAATTTAAAAAATTAAATGTCATAATTCCTTTTGAATTTTTAAGCACTTTATGAATGTTAATTAGGCTTAACATACGTAGAAAATAACTATTAGTATTAAATTTCAAAAATTCTACATACATGACAATCATTCATTAAATGCTCGTATATAATCTTAAAACAAATAAGAGAGTTTATACTTACTTTACCTTGTCATAATGTCTTCTAATAAATAATCCAAACCAATATCTTTAAGCAAGTGAGAGGATTTAAAACAAGATATGAAAAATTTACTTATATTTGTTCAATAAAAGAGTTTATATTTTTTTCACCTTACCACAATGCCTTATAATAAATAATCCAAACCAATATCTTTGAGTAAATGAGACAATTTAAAGTAAGATATGAAAAATTTACTTCTATTTGTTCAATACCTTCATATTTATTATTTGTTATTTAAAAAAATTATGTTTTTTTAATTTAAAGTAACAAGGATTTTCATAAACTACTTATATGTTTTTAGGTAGGAATACTTTGATTCAAATTAAACATAATATATTTATTAGATTTAACATAAAATAATTTTTCAATTATTTCTTTGATTTCAAGAAAGGCACTTGACCTGAAAAAGTTTGTACATAACCTTTTTAAGAAGGTATTTTCTGATCCAAAACGTACCAAATTAAATAAATTATACATGTACATAAACACACACATTTAACTCTATATTACACCAATATATTTATTAGCTAGTATACTAAGCTTTTAAAATTAATTTTTTTTTTATGCTTAGGTGAGAAAGATAATGTTACGTTCAAATTGTATTTTGGTCCCTTGTTGAAATTGGGTTTGGAACTATAAGTCCTCATTTATATAGTTAAATTATTAAAAGAATTCATTTTAGAGTTAGGATTAAAACTTTATAACAAGTTAACAAATTAAAATATTAGATTCACATTGCATAGTGATTCATTCTTGATATACAAATAAGAAAGTTTTAATTAATAGAATAACTACTAGTCTTTGAGTCTATTTTAAGTGAAAAAATTAAACTACTTATAGGTATATTTCATAGTTTTTTATGAACTAACTTTAACAAAAACAAGTGGATGATTAAACAATATTTTTTTACGCTTCATTAGTGCTAGTTCAACATTATATTTGGGATCATTTAATCTGCATCGTATTTTAATAAATTAGGCTAGAGAATTTAATTTTTCATAATTAGTTTTAGCCAATTTTGTTGTTGTTTGTTTCATTAGTGATTTATGGGATACCAAGTTGGTTACCCAAAAATGAAAAAAAAAAAAGAAACAAAAAAGTAATGCAGCAAATTAAAAAAAGTTGGGAATATAATTAAATCAAAGAAGAAATATTAACTAACTAAAGGGCGAATAAATTGAAAGAAGTTAAAAAGAAATCTTAATCATCTTACTCTTATCAGTAGTTTAGTTATAAATATTTTTACTCAAATACTAAATTTTGATGTGTATACTAAGTATGGATCCTTCTTATTTTGATTATTAGTCTTAACAAAAAAAATAAAAAAAAAACTTTGAAAAGTATGTAAATTTTCTTATTAGATTAACCACTTACCATTTGCAAATTATGATATCATGTCTATGATGATTTTTAATACCTAAGTTCTCAAGGATGATACTTCTTCCTCTAATATGTCTTGCAACAACACTTGCATTATTTGGTTGCATCTAATTTTATGTTTGTTTGCTATATCATGATAATAATTTTTTGATATAAATTTCATGTGTGTTCGTTAATGTAAGAGTTTAGTTGGCTTAGTCTCAATCACTATAATTTCATGTATGTTCTTATACATGCAAGCATATTCAATTTTTGCAAAACCATTAAAATAGTTTGATAAGTTATATCTAACTTGGATCAAAGAATTAAGATCAATATTGAGTATTGTAATATTATCATATTTTTATTTTTATACTCTTCATATTTAGCAAACTCATTATAATAAGGTATTTTACATTATTTTTATTACATAAACCATTGTTATTACAATATTTAATTAATTATAGGTTCTAAAGACAAATGAGTCTAAACAAAGTACAAAGAGCAAACATTACTATAAAGGAGCTAGGTTTATTAATTAGTATATCATAGTTTTTTTTGCATTTATTTTTAATCGTGCTTGAGTAAGAAGGATAACATTATGTTTAAGTTATATTATGTCCCTTGTAAAGATTAATTTAAAAAATGCAAGTCCTCATCTATATAGTGAACTCAATGGGAGAATTATAGTTGGAGTTAGGACTAAAATCCTATAACAAGTTAATAAAGTAACATATTAGATTTACGTAGCACAATTATTACTTATTTATATATGAATAAAAAAGTTCTTAATGAATAGAATTACTACAAGTCATTGAACTTATTTTAAGTGAAAAAATTAAACTACTTTTAGTTTTATTTAGCAACTAACTCTAAAAAAAAAACAAGTGGATAATTGAATAATATTTTTTTATGCTTCATTAGTACTAGTTTGATATGACAACTAGGATGACTTAGTTTGCATTGTATTTTAATGTAATGAGCTAGAAAATTTTATACAACATAATTAGTTTTAGTTAATTTTTTTATTTTTTATTTCATTAGTAATCTATTAGACACTGAGTTGGGTACCTAAAAATGGATGACAAAAAGAAATAAAAAAAAGGTTATTTAGCAAATTAGAATGAGGGAGAAGTATAATAAAATGAGTGAAGAAATTTTAAGTAACTAAGGGGCAAATAAATTAAAAGAAATAATAAAAGAAGAGATCTTAACTATGTTGCCCTTATCACTAGTGTATACCCAATATAGACCCTTCTTTTTTGAATTATTAATCTTGTCTAAAACCTTTATGAGGTATGTCAATTTTCTTATTAAATTAACCTCCTACCATATGCAAACTATGATATCATGTTTGCAACCATTTTTAATACCTAAGTTTTTAAGGAAAATGCTTCCTTTTATAATTTGTTTTGCAACAAAACTTTCATTGGTGTGTTGCAATCTAATTGACTATATCATGATAATTATTCTTTGAAATAAATTTTATGCATGTTCTTTTATGTAGGAGTTTAGTTGGGTTAACCTAAATAACTAAGATTATCATAAAAGTTATGTCATATATGTCAATGGGTATTATCTAATTCTATTGGTTAACATATATATGACTATATAAGCAATTTTCACAAAACCATCAGGATAGGCTAATAAGTCATACCTAATATGGATCAAAGATTTATGATTAATATCAAGTATTACAACACTATCAAATTTCTAATTTTATACTCTTTAAATTTAACAAAATTATTACAATAAGGTATTTTACATTTTTATATTGCATGGATCATTGTTGTTGCATTCTTTAGTCAATTTTAAGTTCCACAAGTAAATGAGTTTAAACAAAGTATAAGAAATGGACATTAGTCATGAGGGAGCTACATATCCTAAAAAAGAAAAAGGTATTTGGAGTCACTAACAAATTTTTTTTTCCTTTTTTTGGGCTTCTTTAAAAGGGACAAATGACTGGTTATTACGTATTTTTGTTAACCTTTGTCTTTTTACATTGTAGTTAATGAATAAGTTGTGTAAAGCCAAAGTTTTCAAATTTCTATTATAGTAGTTATTGCCAAAAAGGTGTAGAAATCAAAATTAAGTTATGAAGCAATGATTTTAAGTATCTTCAGCATTCCTTGTAATTTTAGTTAGCTTATAATGTATCTTTGTTTTAAGCTTAATATTGGCTCATTTTGTTTAGTCTAATGTTCTTAAATTACCCTTAATTTTATGAAATTTGAATTAATCACTCTAATAGAATTTCAAAAACAAAACACCATAATTTATTTTGAATTTCTAGGCTCTCCACCAATGTTAGTTGGGCTTGACTTTCTTAAAAAAGAACCATGAGTATTGAATTTTAAAAATGTTATATACATAACAATCATTCACCAAATGCTTTTGTATAATCACAAAATAAAAAGGAGAGTTTATCCTCACTTCACCCTACCATAATGTCTTCTAATAAATAATCTAAACTAATCTTGAAGCAAATAAAAGGATTTAAAACAAGATATGAAAGTTTTACTTGTATTTGTTCAATACCTTTATATTTATCATCTTTTGTCCTAAAATATTATGCATTTTTTATTCAAAGTAATGAGGATTTTCATAAACTCTTTAGGTCCATTTAGGTAGGACAACACTTCATTCGTATTAAATGTGATGCACTTATTACATTTAGCATAAATTGAGTCTTCTTTTGCTTTTTTGATTTCAAGAATGGTAACTAAACTAAAAAGGTTTGTATATGAACTTTCTAAAAAGGCCTTCAATAAGTTATAATATACCAAATTAAATTGATTTTACATATTTATAGACATAAATGATGACATTTCCTTTTGTAATCTATCTTGCAACAAAACTTGCATTAAAATGTTGTAATCTAATTTTATATTTATTTATTATATTATGATAATTATTCTTTGAAATAAAATTTATGCATGTTCTCTAATATAAGAGTTTATTTAGGTAAGTCTTAATCATCATGATTATCATTAAATTAATGTCATACATGTTAATGGGAATTATTTAATTCTATGGGTTATTATATACATTTTGTATATATAATTTTTACAAAACCATTATGATGGGTTAATAAGTGATACCTAACATGGAATACAAAATTAGGATCAATGTCCAATATTGTAACACTATCATATTTATATTTTTCTACTCTTCAAATTTCGCAAACTTATTATAATAGGGTATTTTACATTTTTGTTTGTATCGATTATTATTGTTGCATTATTTAGTCAACTACAAGTTCTAGTAGCACATAAGTATGAACAAAGTATAAGAAAGGGACAGTAGTTATAATGGACCTATAAATCTTGAAGAAGAAAAAGGTGGTTTGGTGTTTCAAACTAAATTTTTTCTCTTTTTGGATTTGTTTTTAGGGGACAAATAAAAGGTTATTGCATGCTTTTATTGAATTTTGCCTTATTGCATTGTAGTTGTTGTATGTAGAGTTAAAGTTTTTAAATTTATGTTAAGGTAGTTATTGTTAAAAATATGTAGAAATTAAGTCTAATTATAAAGTAATGATCTTATGTATCTTTGGCTTTCTTTATAATCTTAATTAGCTTATAGTGTAACTATGTTTCGGGCTTAATATTGGCTCATTTTGTCTAGTTTAACATTTTTCAATTGCCCTTAGTTCTATGAAGTTTAAGTCATTTACTCTAATAGAATTTGAAAAACAAAACATCATAATCCCTTTTGAAATTTTAAGCACTACACCAATGTCAACTATGCTTGGCTTTCTCAAAAAAAGAAAAATTAGAATTGAATTTTAGAAATACTACATCCATAACAATCATTCACTAAATGTTCTTATATAATCTCAAAACAAAGAAAAGAGTTTATCCTTACTTTAGCCTACTATAATGCCTTCTAATTAATGATCCAAAGCAATATTTTAAGCAATTAAAGCGATTTAAAACAAAATATGAAAAGTTTACTTCTATCGATTCAATACATTTATAATTATCATTTGTCATTCTAAAATATTATGTTTTTTTTATTTAATAGTAATAAGAATTTCCTTAAGTCCATTTAGGTATGATGATATTTTCATTTATATTAAACCTAATGTACTTATTAGATTTAATATAAATTGATTGTTTTTTAGCTTTTTTGATTTTGAAAGGGGCACTTGGAATGGAAAAGTTTGTATAGGAACTCTCTAAGAAGGCCTTTAATGAGCTATAATGTACTAAGTTAAATAAATTATGCATATTTATAGATATATGTATTTAACTAGATATTTCATCAATATATTTATTAACTAGTAATAAAGCTTTTTCACATTTATTTTTAATTATGCTTAAGTAAGAAAGATAATGTTACATTCAGGATGTAATTGGTCTTTAGTTAGGATTGGATTTAAAACTACAAGTCCTTATATATGTTGTCAAATTATTGGAAGAATTATTATTAGATTCAAGATTGGAACTCTATAACAAGTTAGTAAAGTTACATATTAGATTTATTTTACATAGTTATTCAATATTGATATATGAATAAAAAAGTTTTTAATGAATAGAATTATTGCTAGTTTTAAGACTATTCTAAATGAAAAATATTAAACTACTTATATGTATTTTTCATAATTTTTCTTATGAAATAACTTAAGGAATAATTAGATTATTTTTTATACTCCATTAGTACTAATTCTACATTATAATTAGAACTACTTGGTATCATATTTTAATATATTAAGTGAGAGAATTTTGTTTAACATAATTAGTTTTAGCCAATTATGTTGTTTCATTAACAATTTACAAGACACCAATTTAGTTATCTAAAAATAAAGAAGAAGAAGAAACAAAAATTTTATTTAGCAAATTAAAAGAAATGAGGAGTATAATAAAATAAATGAAGAAATTTTAAGTAATTAATAGGTGAATAAATTGAACAAGTTAAAGAAAAAAAAAAAGAGATCTCCACTATCTTACCCTTATCACTAGTATATTTATAGATGTTGTTACTTAAATACTAAGTTTTATCCAAAAATTTTGTAAGGTATGTCAATTTTCTTAATAGATTAACCTCCTATCAGATATAAATTATGATGTCATATATACAACCATTTTTAATACCTAAGGTTTCAAAAAAGATACTTACTTTCATAATTTTTCTTGTAACAAAACTTGCATTAGTGTGTTGCAATCTAATTTTATATTTGTTTGTTGTTTCGTGATAATTATTCTTTGAAATAAGTTTTATGCATGTTTTTTAATGTAAGACTTTAGTAATCTTAATAACTAAAATTATCATAAAATTTATGTCATGCATGCTAATGGGTATTATCTAATTCCATAGGCTAACATATATATAACTGTATATGTAATTTTTACAAAACCATCAAGATAAGTTAATGAGTCATATTTAATATAGACCAAAGAATTAGGATCAAAATTAAGCACTACGACAATATCATATTTTTATTTTTATACTCTTTAAATTTAGCAAACTTGTTACAATAGAATATTTTAGATTTTTGCATTACATGGATCATTATTGTTGTATTATTTAGTTAACTACAAGTTCTAAAGTTAGATTAGTCTAAACAAAGTATAAGAAACATACATTAGTTATAAGGAAGTTATATATCTTGAAAAAGAAAAAAAGTAGTTTTAAATCTCTAACAATTTTTTTTTTCTATTTGGATTTGTTTATAGGCAATAAATGACGAGTTATTGTTTGTTTTTGTTGATCTTTACCTTCTTGCATTATAACTATTAAATAAGTTACATAGAGTTACAGTTTTAAAATTTTTGTTATGGTAGTTATTGGAAGAAAAAAATGTAAAAATCAAGACTAAATCCTTATGCAATGATCTTGTGTATCTTTAATTCTCATTGTGATCCTAGTTAACTTATAATGTATCTATGTTTCAGACTTAATATTATCTCATTTTTTCTAATTTAGCATGCTTGAAAAAGTTAAAAGTAAGCTAAGAAAGCAATATTTTCTATTAATAAGGTTAAATAATTTTTGTAAGCAACTCAAATACAAATTAATGCTATTTAGATATTTATTTGAAGTTTGTAAATTTCATATATAAGAAATTATTGTTTATGAATGAATGTGTGCAAATTATTTACTATAACTTAACCTCTTTTTGTGTTTCAAAATCATATATATGGACACATTTCAATACCACCAATGGTACTTTAACTCTTTCTCTCTTATTTGACAATTTTTGGTTTTTTCTTTCAATTTGAAATATGATCTAGAAAACTTTCAAAAGGTACCAAGTATCTCTTCATTTAAGCAACATTTCAAAATCTTCTTTTGAGTTCAAAAATCAATTATTCATGCTTCATCAAAGCAAAAAAAAAAAATCTTTCATTTAGTATCTAAGCCAACTTTTCTAGCAACAAGAATGTTACAAAAATTAGCTTTTTCTTTCATTAACATCAATTAAGATGCAGGAAAAATAATCTCTTTATCCAAAAGTCAACTAGATATTATAAAAGTTACCTTCAAATTTGTTACAAACCATAAAATTTCAAGTTGCACATTTAATAATTTTTTCTTTGAAAATATATGTCAAGTCTAACTTTTAAACTAAAAACTTCATAATTATCTATTTAGTCTTTTTTTTTATTAGCTTGATGACTTACATGGCTTTAAAAGGAAGAATAAATAAGCCAAAATTATGTTAAAGTTTATTTTTATAAACCAAAAAGTTTAAAGGCTCTGTAAATAATTTGCAGTAGTTTAAAGACTTTTAATAACTTTGAAAAGAGAAAAAAAAAGTCAACTTTTAATACCTTCCATGACTCTAAGAGGAACAAAAGTTCAAAAATCAATATAGTACACTACGATTTTAAAAATCATTAGCAAATGTCTTTATTAGGAAATTGCCTAAGTATAAATTTGAGATTTTAGGAAAAACCTTGGAATACCATACAAGAACTCTAAAGAGGATTGTTAAGTTTGGTTATCCTACATTACAATTATTGAATGAGTTTTATAGAGGCAAAGTTTTCAAATTTTTATTATGGTAGTTTTTGCTAAAAAAAGTGTAGAAAGCAAGCTAAACTTGAAGACAATTATATTGTACATCTTTAATTTTTCTTATAATCCTAATTAACTTATAATATAGCTATTTTTAGGACTTTATATTTAGTCATTTTGTCTAGTTAAGCATGTTTGAAAAATTAAAAAGTAAGCTTAAAAAGTTATACTTTATATCAACAAGGTTTAAAAAACTCTTTAAGCATTTAACATACAAATTAAGCATGTCTTTTTGTATTCATATCAATATTATAAGTTTCCTATATAAGGAAGCATTGTTCATAAATGAAAGTATACAAGCATGTCTTTTTCCTCTCTTTCCTTATCTTTCTCTATTATTTTTTCTCTCTTCATATCCATCCTCTTTGTTATCTCTTTTTTACAATATAAGGGCAAGAGTTATAAGGAAATGAAGGTTTTCCTTTATTGTGGCTTTAAGTGGTAAGACAGAGAATCTTAAGCTCCTAAACTTTAAATTTTTAATATGATACTAAGCTTTTACTTTCATTTCTTTTCCTTGACTTAAATCCATAAGGATCTAATCTAGGTGCTTTGAAACTTTTAGTTTAGTATTTACTCATAAAATTTATATATATAGCTTTTATAGGTTACGAGGCACTTAACTTTTCATTTATTTTCCTTCACTTTCTTTATATTCTTTCTCCTCTCTCTATAAAGACAATTTCAAGATGTTCCCTTTGCTCAATTTCAACCATACAAGCATTTTCATTTCTTTATCATCTCCCTCTTTCTCTCGCTTTCTCCAAGCATTTTTATCTCTTATGTTATTAATTGGTTGTGGACATTTGAGATAAATATTTGCATTATTTCTCTATAAAAAAAAAGAATTGTATTTAAGATAAATATTTATTTTCTATTCATTTATATTTTAATAATTTTTAAACTGATTTTTTTTTAACAATCACTAACATAATAATTTTTAACACTACTTAAATTTGACTTTAAAAGATAAATTATGAAAAAATTAATTTATTATTATAACTAAAATTTTCAACTTTATTAAGATTATTACATTCATATTAATTTAATAGCAAATAAAAAAAAATTGGTTATGATTTTGCATTGAGTCAAGCATCATTTAAAATTTTCAATTTTGTTATTTGCTTTTACTAAATTTTGATTTTAGACCCTAAACCCAACACTTCCAAAGATTGAAATAAAAAGTCTATCATTTATTCGTTTTTAATCTTTTTTTCATTGATGAATTTTTTTTATAATTACTTTAAACCATATTTATGACTAAAAAAAGACTTAACGTTATTAATCATATGTTTATGGACTTCTTATTATAGTTATTCATTATTTTATATCAATTTTTGTAGTTTAAGGTATTGGATATTCTTGTGTTTTCCAAAAAATTTCACAATTAACACATTTTGTTAAATATATAATTTTTAACTAGTTTTGCAAACAAGCCAACTTATTCACTAAAATTTTGGTAAATTGACTCGATAAGAGTTTAATTATACACATTTATTTATATAAACAAACAACACTCAAGTTTTGTTAATAAATAAACTAATATAAACAAGAGCATATTTAACTTATTAAACAATTTGTTTAAAAGGTTCCTCTATATAGTTATTAAAAATTTTGTTTATTGCATTATAAAAATAACTTTTTATAAATTCATTTTTAAAATTATATATTATATATATTTATATTTATAAATTAAAATCAAAGGTTTGCCTTTTAATTAATTAATGTCATTAAATTAAAGATTTATTGTCATTTTAATTTTGAATACAACAATAAATTTTTGTAATTATAATTATTTTATTAATATTATAAAATTAAACAAATTGTTCATTAAAAATTTCTATATTTGACTCGATAATAATAATATTGACTCAAATTTAGTTCAATATTAAACGATATTGACACTAAATTTTAACTTTAAATTATCAATTTAAATATAATAAAAATCAAATTATTGACAACCTTATTTTTAACCAAAAAAAAAAAAATCAGTGGGTAACTAGGACAAGGGGTCATATTGAAAAAACAATGATATTTTGGATGAATATGTAACACATTGGAATAGAAAAGTTGGTACAAAATGTTTAAAGAAATCCAATAGAGAATGTTTTAACAAGTTAGGAATAAAGAATGTTTTTAGAATGCGGTTGAATTCAATTACTCTAATTTCTCTAATTCTTTTATTTGGTGTTGCAAATTTAAAGGAACAAAAATTCATTTTAGTTCTACTTTCAAAATAATAATAATAATAATCCTCTGCCAGAATTGATAGTTATTACTAAAAATTAAGATTTGAGTAGAATTCAATTCAATTCTTTCAATCTTTTGAAAAATATTTGTAGCAAACAGAGAAAAAAATTAAAAAAAGAAAGAAAGAGAAAAAGAAATCCAAATTCAATAATATTGGGCCGGAAAGTCTACGAAGGGGCGGCGACTAGTCTCGCCGCCGTCTTCGTTGTTGATGGTGGGCCGGGGGGTGGGGGGCGGGGGATTCATAGTCCGGCGTCGTTTTAATTCAAGACAACAAAACATGTCCCAGTTCTCTCCCAAATTGAAATTTCAAAGTGGGAAGGGGAAGTGAACAGTTGATAGGAGATCGGGGCTGTCCTCTGGTAACAGTGCACAGACGGTGGAGTCTCTCTGTCTTTCTCTCCATCTTCATTTGGTTTTTCCTTTTCTTTTTAGCAATATGCAGGCACCCGATTCCCCACCTTCAGCCAGCGGGTGAATTGCTGTAGCAGAAACCGAAAAAAGAAGAAAATGTCACTTCTCAGTCGCTTCTTCTACAGAAGGCCCCCGGATGGCCTGCTTGAATTCATCGACAGAGTCTATGGTAACAACAACAACAACAACAAAAGGAAAAACCTTTTATTCCATTTTCGGTCTACTGCTAATCAAGTAGTTAATTGATCTTTCTGTTTTTTTTTTTTTAACTTGTTTTGTTTTTATAATGTGGGGTTGTTTTGCAGTTTTTGATTCTTGCTTCTCCGCTGAAGTTTTGCCCGGTGATGTGTACGAAATGTATCTGCGTGAAATCGTGACTGATTTGCACGAAGGGTTCCCGGAATCTTCTTTTCTTGCTTTCAATTTTCGAGAGGGTGAGAAACGGAGTGAGTTTGCAAGAATCCTTTGTGAATACGATGTTACTGTCCTGGACTACCCGCGGCAGTACGAGGGTTGCCCGCTTCTTCCCTTGTCCTTGATTCAGCATCTGCTCTGTGTCTTTGAGGCTTGGCTCTCGTTTGCCAATCATCACCAGAATGTTGTTCTCTTCCACTGTGAGAGAGGGGGTTGGCCCCTCCTCGCCTTCATTTTGGCTAGTATCTTGATTTTTAGGAAGTTGCATGGCGGGGAAAGACGAACCCTTGAGGTCGTGCATAGAGAGGCTCCTAAAGGGTTCTTGCAGCTTCTGTCTCCTCTCAATCCATTACCGTCTCAGCTTCGTTACCTTCAGTATGTAGCCAGACGAAATATAGCACCCGAGTGGCCTCCTTCTGAACGAGCCCTTTCTCTGGATTGCATCATTCTCCGTGCCTTCCCCAGTTTTGATTCCGAAAATGGGTGCAGACCGATCATTCGTATTTTTGGTAGGAATCTTCATTCAAAGGGCGGCCTTTCAACTCAGATGCTCTTTTCCATGTCCAAGAAGAAGAAGCCTGCCATTCGGCATTACAGACAGGTAAGAGGCTTGTTCTCAGCCTTGCAACTGTTGCTTTCTTTCCTTCTTTTTATGCACCAGCTCAATAAAAATAACATCAGTCTCTTTTGGCAGGCAGACTGCGATGTGATTAAAATTGATATACAATGTTTGGTGCAAGGAGATGTTGTGTTGGAGTGTGTACATTTGGACTTGGATCCAGAAAGAGAAGTCATGATGTTTCGTGTAATGTTTAATACTGCTTTTATTCGATCCAACATATTGATTCTCAACTCTGAGAACTTAGATGTTCTTTGGGATTCAAAGGATCGGTATCCAAAAGGCTTTCGAGCAGAGGTTATCATGTTATTCATTTAAGCCAAGCTCTAGTTTTTTCAATTGTTTCTGCTAGATTTCCAATTTATTTAATAAAAATAGAATTCTAATTTCAGGTTTTATTTGGGGAGATTGAGAGTGTCTCACCACCAAGAGCTCTAACTACAATTTTAAATGGTGAGGAAAAAGGTGGACTGCCATTGGAAGCCTTCTCTCGGGTTCAGGAACTCTTTAATGGTGTTGAGTGGGTTGATAACAATGATGATGCTACCCTGTGGTTACTTAGACAACTTTCCATGTTGAGTGATGCCAGAGAGTGGTCAAGATTACGGAGTTCCAATGCATCGCCTTTTGACTCTGAAGATGAAACTAATGCATCCAGCACTGCTGATAGTTCTGATGAACCGTTTGATTTTGTTCCCTATTCTTCAGCGGAGTCAAAGAAATCGGTGATACCAAATATTGTTGATTCGGTTCCCTTAGCTACTGAAAATGATAGCCCAGATCATTCAAATATTGCGGCAGACACTCAAGCTCAAGTCTTGTCGGAAACTAATCCACAATTATTAGTTTCAAGTGAAGGAACTCCAACTTCATCCCTTCAATTGCTACCTCCACCGTCTCTTGATGCTCATGTACTGCCGCTGCCGCCGCCACCACCTCCTCCTCCTCCATCTCATGGTGCTCATGTATTGCTGCCACCACCACCTTTGCCATCACCTCCTCCTCCTCCTCCTCCTCCTCCTCCTAATTTTGGCAGAAGTCCTTTGGCCATTCATGTGCCATTGGCACCTCTATCTCCACCTCCGCCTCCACAACCTCCTTGTCTACCCCATGTATCTTATAGAGATTCTAAGATACCTCAAGCTTCCACTAATAACAAGGAGCTAGCAGAGCATCTATGTGCAACCTCAACCCCTAGCTTCTCTGATAAAGGTTCTTCCTCACATTTCACTAGTGTTAAAGGTCCACCACCACCTCCACCACTTCCTCCTAATTTCTCTAGTAAGGATTCTTATGCTCAACCTGTGGCTCTCTGTAAAGTTCCACCCCAGCCTCCTCCACCACCCCCCTTCATTTCTTGTAAGGGCTCCCAATCTTCTATTCCGCCACCACCACCACCACCACTGCCACCGCAACCATTGCCATCATTTGCATCCAGTAAAGCCAATAATCCTGAGATTTTAGCACAAACAAAGGCTCCTCTGCCACCACCGCCGCCGCCACCACCACCATTGCCATCATTTGCATCCAGCACAACCTATATTCCTCAGGTGCCAGCACAACAAAAAGCTCCTCCGCCTCCACCTCCACCTCCACCACCAACACCACCACCATCTACTTTGAGTTCGACATCTAATTGTATTTCTATTAATGCAGCTCCTCCTCCGCCTCCTCCACTTCCTTCTGGTCGTACACCTACTATTTCAACAAGACCACCTCCCCCGCCCCCACCTTTAGGGCCTACAAAGCCTAGTTCAGTCCCACCTCCTCCACCCCTAGTGCCTAGGCCTCCTGCAGCCCCTCCTCTACCGCCGGGTCATTCCACTGTACCTGGTCCACTACCAGCTGGAGAAAAAGGCAGCAATGTGCCACCTCCTCCACCCCCATCTATTGGAAGGGGAAAAGGATCTTTGGGTCCAAATACTTCTGGAAGAGGTCGAGGTACTAGTGGGGCTGGTAATGGCCCCAAGAGGACTACATTAAAGCCATTACATTGGGTAAAAGTTACTCGAGCAATGCAAGGGAGTTTGTGGGCTGATTCACAGAAGCAAGAAAATCAGTCAAGGTAAGGACATCAATTGAAGCATCAATATTACTGTTCCTGTATGGTATCTTGTGTCGGATATTTCTATATCTGTATGATAATTTTCTATACATTAATAGTTGCTCCAATTAGCAAAATTCATGCACTTATAGAACCTTAGATGGTGGAAGGTTTTGCTTTCTCCGTAGTGTACTGGTGAGCAGGAATGAATACTGTACCCTGAATAGCATATGTGAATATGAATGACATTTAATTTGGCACTGGATTAATCAACTAGGATAAATATGAGATGTGCTCCACTCATGGGTTTCCCTTATTTCTCTATGAGTTCCTTGCTGTTGGGAAGAAAGTGCAAGGGAAAGTTTGGGTCTAAGATTGTCACCTGATGAAATTCTTGGTAGGGCCCCTGAAATTGATATATCAGAACTTGAAAGCTTGTTCTCAGCAGCTTCTGCCTCAGACGGGAGCAACAGTAAAAAAGCTGGAGGTCGACGTGGTTCTAATGTCAACAAATCAGAGAAAGTTCAATTGATAAGTTTTTTCTCCTTCCCTATATTATTTGTTTAAGCAGTTGTATTAATGCTAATTACCTGTAGATAGTGTTTAAGACATAGGATCAGCGCAAATTTTCTTCCAAGTTTTTCTTTTCTCCTTTGTTCAAGAGATGGTAAGAAATAGGGTCTTAATATTTCTGCCAAATCTGACACATGAGAATAAGAATGCTGATGGGAGGAGAAGCACATACCTAGATGACTGAAAGGGAAAACATTTTTTATAAAATCTGAAGACCAAATTCTAACTAATGTGGCAGCCCATGCAACTTAGTGTGTACATGGGAATGCACACTCTCAATTTTTCCTTATGAAAGCATCCAAAGTTGGTTAGGAAACCTATTGCTTGTATAAGAACACTTACTTCTAGAGTTCAGAGGAAGTGGAATAATGTAGCTAATGTATTTCAAAGGAAGCATCCAAGGAAACACCTATTTTTTCTTCGTTTTCTGAGTGAAATTTCTTTTATTTCTGATCTTAAATGTTTAAAATTGGTCTTTATAATAAATGAAGTTTTAGGTTGCATTTCCTTCTACAGGTTGACTTGCGTAGAGCATATAATTGTGAAATAATGCTCTCAAAAATAAAGGTTCCCTTGCTGGACATGATTGTAAGTCAAATACTTCCTTTTACTTGTGTTGCAGGCTCATAAAAGAAAAGATTGATGATGGAGTCAATTAAACATATCAATTACTTGTTTCCCAACCTTGCACCCCCCCAGCGCAGGGATATGATACCTTCTAGAATATATTCTGTTTATTTGGTAGGCTGCTGTTTAGTTTAAGAAGTAAGACAATTCTTATAATCTATCCATGATTTTCACAAAAAGCTCAGTAGAAGTCATGCCCACATTCCCCATTGTTTTTTCTGATTTAATTGTTTGGCATACTTTTTTTTTTTTCAGAATGTTTAAATAATAATAATAATAATAAAAAAAAAACACACACATGCTAAAAATCAATCCCATAATCCAATCTTTTGTACCTTGTTTTTGTTTTTTGTTTTTTTCACTATCTTCATTTAGTTCATCTGATTGTAATGCAGATGAAGCCAACTAATTAAAGGCTTTTACATTATTTAATATCTGATGTTGTAGATTTCATCTTGATCTCCTTTTTATGAGATTGAGATAGAAGGCTCTGAATGAAATAGAATAGAAGATATGACAAAGTTTGTAAACAAAGGAATAATTGTAACCATTAATAGTGGCATTGAAGGGAAGGCTTAGAGTGAAACGAGAGCTAAGATATGCACAGTTGAAGACTGTCATCATTTAATTATGTCCATTTTGAGCCATGCTAATCTGCCTACTAAAATATTGTTATTTGGTGCCATAAGCTGGCATATATCACAGCATCATCATTCCATGAAAGGCATTTATGAAATTACGGGGACAACTCTGGACTTTTTTCTCTAAGCAAATGAAACAGAAATCTTGGACCTCATGCTTAAGTTTCCTGCTTTCTTTTTCCCTTAGTGATGTTTCTGTCACTTTGTTAGTCAGCAGCAAATGCTTCAACAATACCCCTTTGGTATCAAAAGTTTATATTTCTAACTTTTCTTATCCTAATTTCCAGAATGCAGTTCTGGCTTTGGATCCGTCATCCTTGGACATTGATCAGGTGGAGAATCTCATCAAATTCTGTCCCACAAAGGAAGAAATTGAAATGCTGAAGGTAGATTAAGTATTCCCTAGTTTTACTATGGATAGGTTTGCTTTCACCAATGGGGCATTCTTGCAATGCGTGCATTACATGATCTTTTTCTCTAAGATGTTTTTCTGTTTTATGTTTCAGTTTTCATTAGATTGTGCAGTATCACATCTGATGTATGGTTAGGAGAAGTTCCAAGTTCTGTTTGTTGTACTCATTGAGCAGACCTTCAATGATTAGGCAAAATTTTTACCTTTTGTTGTGAGAAATGCTTAATGTTTACACTGTTATCTGCATTGAGATTCTATAAATAACTAAGGTACAAGATGATAATGTAGCCAAAAATTGGGTGTTTGAGTTATGCTTTTTGTGTCATTGGACTTTTTTTAACAAAAATCCAACTGTCTTAAAAGCAAAGCTAATCTGTGTGTATGTGATTTTATCAATTTACAAATTGTTAAACTCACTTGGCCCTTTCTCAATCAGAGACAACCATTTTTTTTTTATCTGATTTTACTTGTTTTTGTTGCTATTTGCAGAATTATAAAGGAGACAAGGAAATGCTTGGAAGGTGTGAACAGGTGAATTCCAATGCCATGCACTTGGATTCTTGAGCAATGTATAATATGTTTGCTGACATATTATTCATTTTTCAGTTTTTCATGGAGCTGATGAGGGTTCCACGAATAGAAGCTAAGTTACGAGTATTTGCCTTCAGAATCACATTTTCTAGTCAGGTACATTTCTAGATTCTACATATTCTTGATTATATTTTGTTATTAAGGAATTACTTGCTGCTGATTTATATAAGTCTGTTCAGGTGGATGATTTAAGACGGAATCTTAATACTATCAATGTTGCTACTAGAGAGGTACAATTAAAGTTAATAGTTTCCTTAACCTATAAATGAACATGTTTCCATGCCTTAGGATTCTCACATATTTCAGGTAAAAGAATCTGCCAAATTGCGTCAAATAATGCAAACAATCTTAACTTTGGGAAATGCTTTGAATCAGGGCACTGCTCGAGGTATCATCTTTGCAGCTATAAAAACTCTTTAAAATAAAAAAGACATTTTCTAGATTATCTGTTTCTTTTTCCATTTGACTTGTAACACCTCTTTGTATTTTATTTCAGGGTCTGCTGTGGGATTCAAATTGGACAGCCTTCTTAAATTATCTGATACACGTGCAAGAAACAATAAAATGACATTAATGCACTATTTGTGTAAGGTGTATATGAGTTTCTCCTATTAAGTTTTAACTCAAGGAATGTTGCAGTCATACTCAATTATTTTTGGATCTCATGTAAAATGCAAAATCTACCAGTTCTTCAATCCTCCCATTCTGTTTTCTTTAGTGGATATAAATATTATTCTAGTGAATGGAAGAAATGAGAAGATATGGAAGATCTACATGTGAACAGTATGGCCTTTTCTATTTCAGATTAGTACCTTTACTGGTTACAGCAGACAAAATCAAATATTGTTTTTGTCTTGTGTGATATTTTCTAATTTCATGCCCCTTTTGTGGGAAGCATAGTTCTACTACCAGGGTCACATAAGTGGAATTGCATAATTCAACTGACAGCATATTTGCTTCTTGCTGTTTGGAAATGTCAATATTGTATTTTTCCTTGGAGTTGGTGCTAACTGGTCCATGATATATACTATATGGATGATGAATCACAATGCCTTTGAATCACTATTATGACTATGTTCTTCCCATTACACAACAAATGAGTATATTTTCTGTTTTGCCACAGAGATTCAAATTGTGTGCTTAAAAGATATAGGATTTTCTGATTTTGTTGAATAATATGTGAAATATTTTGGTGCAGTTTCCATTAATTTTCCATATAAATAGGATGCTAGATATCTCTCTCTTTGGGCTTTTTATGAGTTAGATTAATTGAAAAACAGAAGCTTCCATATACTAGTAAACCAATATGTTCCCTAGTGTTGAGCTTTTTATGAGTTGGATTAGCCTAATAATTTGTATTTGTCTTCAAATAGCTCCTCGCTGAAAAAATGCCAGAGCTGCTAGATTTTGACAAGGACTTGGTTCATTTAGAAGGTGCTTCTAAGGTACGGTAAGCTTAAAAAGTTGGAAATCATTGGTTTTTTTATTGTAGCTTGCTTACGGCTTATATGGCTGACACAAAATTTGGTGCTTTTCTTTGTCAACGTCAAACAATTAGATTCAATTAAAAGCATTGGCTGAAGAAATGCAAGCTGTTAGTAAAGGTCTAGAGAAGGTGGAGCTAGAATTGACTGCTTCAGATAACGACGGTGCAATTTCTTCAGGTTTCCAAAAGGTGAGTAATATTAAAGTTTGTGTTGGAATAATAAGGAAGAAATTAAATATCAGAGAGAGCAATGGAAAATTGTAGATTGTAGAGGTGAATGATAAAATCTCAAATCTTGCAAATCCTTTAAAAGCGGAATACATACTCACCTCATTTTATGCTTTGTTTTTATTATGCTGATCTGGCATTGAATCTTCCAATATTTATTTCGGTTATCTGAGGAATGAAGTATAATTTTCTAGGTGCTGAAGAATTTCCTCGATACTGCTGAAGCAGAAGTAAGGTCACTTATCTCCTTGTACTCCGAAGTGGTAGGTCTTCTCCAAGCTTTACAATTGTTTATAAGTTCTATGAACTGCTGTTTTTTGGCGTTTGTGCTTAATTTGTAATATTTTATTTTTCAGGGAAGAAATGCAGATTCGTTGTCCCAGTACTTTGGAGAGGATCCAGCCCGTTTTCCCTTTGAGCAAGGTTTAGAACCAAATTATTGTCCTTTACTACAATTAATATCCAGAAAATTTTGGTTTTTGTTATCTTTCTAATCAATGTGTTGAAGCATGACAAGTGATCCATATGTTGAACTTTTCCTATCAGTTTAAGCTTTTAGACATAATATCAGAGTTTTTATGACCAAGTGATTATAAGTTCAAATTATGGAAAGTGAGCTGCACTGTTATGTGAGGAAGCGTGTTAGAGTATAATAAATAATTTAAAAATTAAGTCTCAATTAACAGTTTAAATTTTTAGGTGCAATAGTTTTTAAGTATCTCGTTCTTTTGACACGAGGTTCTAATTGCTTTCACTGATTTTTCTTCAATTCTTCAAGAGTTATTAAGAAATAGTTCATATTATGGCCTAACTACAGTCCTAGAATCTTGGAGGCACAAGGTTCATCTCCTGGTTATTATTGGTGATGAAAATATTTGTCTAGTACATTCCGTGATTTTTTATGTTTGCAATTTGCAGTCACACAGATCTTGGTCGTCTTTGTTAAGATGTTCAACAAGTCTCGAGATGAAAATGAAAGGCAGGCTGATGCAGAAAAGAAGAAATTGGAAAAGGATGCAATGAAAGAAAGGGCAGCCTCTAATTTATTTGCAAAGAAAGATGCTGGTGATGACGACAAGTCCAAGCTTGGTTTGCATATCTTGAAGCACACTTCCTCCTAAGCATCCAGAAATGAAAGAGAAAATCTGATATCTTAACATATTCTTAGGCTGGACCATTAAGTCATAGTTGCTTATGATCTCTCAGAAAAATATTTGATCAAATGCAACCTGCAATCATTGGATTTTCTGCCGGCATAGAACCATCGATATGATGACATGCTGCTAGCATTTGGCAAATCCTTTATGACGAAAGACTCCATTTCTGCGTGATGTTCTAAATGGCATGTCCGTTGCCGCTTTGCAGGTGCTCGGAGCTTTAGGTGGCACCAAAATGCCTGATATCTTATGGCATTTGTCAGTGCCATGGATATTTACTTTTTAAGAGATTCTACACATATACCGTTTCAATGAGAGTAGAGTAAATGTATCGGCTGGAAGTGATTAGTGCATCAAGTACACTTGGGTTTGTCTTTGTACATGCAATACAGTTTTGGATTTTTCCTTTTGGAAGACACTGTGGGTACATTAACTGGATCTACTTGATAAGAGATATTACGTGTTTACATTAGAATCCTAAGCCGGGTGCTTTGCGCACCCAAGTTCAAACTGAAGATTTTCTACGAGCGAAGCTACTTGGATGAGAGGTTTCATTTATACTTAACTTCTTGTCCGTGCAATATACTGCCCCGCCAAGTATTGGTGCTAAGCTTGGTGCTCTGATGGCCCCTTCTCAGCCATCTCTCTGTCAAGTGAGTAAATCCTCTCTGCCTCTGGTATGGCTAGAATGATTGCATGTAGTTTTGCATTCATCTCCTCAACCTGTGCAATAAGCCTGTCGTTGGTAAACAAGCCAAGAAATACGCTTCGAATGGTCTCCCAGCTTTCAAGCAACGGCAATGCAACAATGACTATAGATCCTACGGTACCCCATGCCATAGCAATGACAGCCCAAAAAGTGAAGTAACCCGGACTGAATTCACCTGCATGGAAAGGAAAGATATGAGCACTGTGAATATAGTTCAGTCAGTCGGGACAAATGTGCATTCATAAGCTGCCACAATTCGCAGGGTGCACACACTATTATAAGTCGAGAGCACCAGGGTTGGTGGGATTCAGTTTCTGTTACCAGGCAACAAAAGAGAATTTATTTCTTAAAGTGCTGCAGGACTTCATACATAATAATAAGAAAATCAAATGGTGAAATTCATTTTCTTCAACCAACTCAGATTTTTTTTTTAAAATTTTTTTTTTGGGTTGAATGGCTATGTCATTGTCCCTTCTATGTTCGCCTAGGCAAAAATTGGATTGGATTTTAGAGGCAAGAGTTGCATTCCAAACGTAAAGAATTTCCAAGCATTTGACCAGTATCCAACAGAGATCATCAAAAAGAAATTGGGAGGCAAGAGAAAAATAAAAAAATTGTCAAGTATTATTTGCACGTTACCAGAGTTTCGTTTAAAGACATAGGCTGGTCAATTCAGTTTTCATGCATATGTTCTGACGACAGTGGCTAGTTAGTGGTTTCATTTAAACGGAATCTGGTTTTTGCTTGTAGCAACATGATGATTTAATAGAGTGATTAAACTTACCCGCAGGAAGCGTGAGAAGAGGCCACATTACAGCAATCAAAACAGTGAAACCAACTCCCCATTTAACTATCCATGCTTTTGCTTTCATGAGTTTTTCCTCCTTCAACTCTTCTGCTGGAAGCTCAATCTTTTCCTTTTCAACCATTGTGATCTGCTTGGTGCTATCCCATTCATAGTTTTGTGGCCGCCAAAGACTACAGACAGCATGAACAGCTCCACCAATAAGTACGGAGACAAGATTGCCAGCAAGCATTGGTGCATTTCGGCCAGTTGTGTCGAGAGTTATCTGACCATACTCGATTTTTGCAACCAATAGCCAAGTTATAATTCCCATAACACAACCAATAATTGCTCCAAGAATGGCACCTAGTGCATTTGCTTTCTTCCATAGAAGCATAAATGCAATTGGAAGAACAGCTGAACCAATTAGCACTCCTGTGGCAAGATACATCCAACCCAATGACACTCCAACCTTGTTCAGCATTACTGCTAACAACCCCATTAAACATCCAAATCCTAGGACAACAGCCCTTGAAACTTTTAATATCTTTTTTCCACTTGCAGTTGGATTTATGTAAGTACGGTAAACGTCATAAGTGCATAGTGATGAAACTGCAATGAGCTCAGAGGATCCAGCAGATGTCACAGCCCTGAACATTAGATGCATCACATATGTCAAAATAAAATGCCAAAATGAACAAATAATCAATGATCCCAGATAGCAAGGAATAATAAGCGGCATTGTTATCTCACTACAAATGAACTAAATTATGACACTAAGTCCAACAAACAATGATATGATAAAAAATGAGAAAAATCCAACACACCCCATATTTGATACAAAACAATCAAAATAAACTACTTAACAGATGTGTTTTATTGATAACTTTGCAGTACTAATAGTTTGAGTGACTATCACTTGTTCAATGGATTGATTCTTGCTAGAATAATGAAACAATTGTATAGACTGGCAAACAATTTGTATCATATGGGGATTTTGTCTGTCACTGCAAGATCAATTTTATTGTCAAAATGTTAAAGCTAGCATAAAAGGCTGCTTACATGAAAAGCATAGTGAGAAGAAGTATTGATCCTCCCTTCCCCATCAAAGCTGTAGCAGTAGCAGGAGGAACAAGTCCATGACTTGCCTCCCTCTCCGTTATTGGCAGATCAAGTGCAAGAGCTCCCAGACCTAGAGATGTCGCCAAGGAGAATGGCACAGCAAACCAGACCAACCCACCCAACAAGTAGCCCTTATGAGTTGACGAAGGCCTTGCAGCTATAGCACTCACCCAATATCCCTAAAAATCTCATGGACAGGTGAAACAAAGTAAGAAAAAGGCAACAGAGATGACAAAGTTGCCATAAGTTCTGAAGAACACTGAGTAGATGTTATTGTGCTAAATCATCAGCTTACATTGTCAACAAAAACGGTGCCGAAGTTGCCAACAATATTTATAACCCCAAAAACAAGCCCACCTGAACTCAACATTGTTAGGTAAGATCCCTTGTAATTTCCACTAACAGGACCACAGGACTGCCCACTATGGGAAATTGGCTCCTGACATAGTCTTGATTTGCTCGCCACCTCCATGAGGTGGTTGTAAACAGCTCTGGGACTTCCAAGCTCATTACTTGCTGTGTAAACTAGGTACACAAAGATGACTAGCACCACATGGACTGAAAAGCAAGAAGGTGTATCCAGTAAACAAGCTCAATAAAAGGAAAACTAAGGACAAATGTTGGCAACATGACCACTGAAACGTTTCCAAGATAATGTGAAAAAATACCGATAACAGAATGTATGTAGCTTGCCAGGAAAGTTGCTTTTAGTCCTCCAGCTAGAGTGTAGACAACTACTCCAAGAGGTATCAAAAAGCTAGCAGCATAAATGTTCACTCCAGTAAGTGCATTTACAACAGCAGAACCGCCAAGAAGTAGCATTGCTGTCACAATGATATTTGTCAAGAAGCAGAAACCAAGGAAGACAATATGTGCAGGAGTCCCCCAACTGAAGCAAGATACACGGTGTTGCTCTATTAGTGGCAGTTGAGGAATTACAAATGGTTACTAAGAGAAGAGAAACTTTTCATGTTCTTTGCTGCAATCCTTGAACTTACCGAGCCTTTACAATCTCACAAACCGTATGTGCACACGGAGCCTTTCTCTTGATCTCTATAGCCATGACACCAAATAAAAGTATCTGTTCATAAGCATTGATATTTCCAGTAACCAAAAAGCCATTCTCTTCTGGACAGCCTTAACAAAATGAAAATTCTGTTTCAAGAAATAACAAGAGAATTAGCT
Source organism: Bruguiera hainesii (assembly GCA_023213295.1). NCBI lineage: Eukaryota > Viridiplantae > Streptophyta > Magnoliopsida > Malpighiales > Rhizophoraceae > Bruguiera > Bruguiera hainesii. The sequence goes on from JAHOYR010000006.1 coordinate 5,999,069, forward strand.
TTCACATGCCTGGATGGTAGCCCCACTGGCATACCAAAAGGGCCCACTAATTCCGTACTCCCATGCAACATTGGAGCTCTGCAAGATTGTTGCAGCCCACGTCCACTGAACAAGAATTCATCGTTAGCATGGTAAAATATGCTCTAGTCCTGGTGTTAGCTTATATTTACTCGTATACGTGAAATGATCCACAGATATTTTTACCTGTGAGACAATCACACTAGCAATAAGTCCAGTTTTGACATTTCTACCTGCAGTGTTGAACCACTCTGAAGTGTGGCGAGACCCAACATATTGTTTCTCCAGCCATACCTGAACCCATTTAGACCAAAAGCTTACAAATTGAATGTCGGGAGAGAGGTGGACATTTTTGAGAAATAAAATTTGGAAGAATACTTGACTTCAGTTTGGCCAATGGATTTTGAGAACATAAGTTGATACAAAAGAAGAGAGGAAAGCAGTAGTCTAATAACAGTAGTATAAATCAACAAATGATACATGGACCTTGATAGCATTAGATGCCAAAAAGTCAAAGATAATAACTCAAAACAAGCCAGTGACTTGAAGGGAACATATAGCATTTTCCTATGGCAAACAAGGAGTTCTAATTATACACGATTAGAAACATAGTATGGAAAAGTAAGAACTCAGATTTGCTCGTGTAGAAGCATGTAAAACGAAACACAGAATCATTGCCCAGTTCTTAAATCAATCTCTAAGGCTCAGCACAATAGCACCCTATGCTCCGAGTCAACGGATGGTCGCTAGCTCTCCATATAAGCCCGACAAGAAATTAAAATAATGGATAACTATTTAGTCACAAACGATATTATGAACTTCAGATTAGTGTTTGGATCTTAGCATTGTACATCATTCTAACCAATCACTCAGGAAAGGAGGCACTATCAAAACTTAGAAGAAGGGTTAAAACAGTACCAGGAAAGAGGTGAAGATAGCAAAGAAGGCTCCAAAACCAACGATGACAGAGTAGCCAACGCCTTGATCGAGCGCTGTCTTGCCTTCAAAGAAACTGCCTTGCCTGACACAGCCACCTCCATCTGACACTTTGTAGTAGTTGGCCGAGAATTCAAATGGTGGACACTGTGACCCAGTAGAAGCCATGAACATAAAGCAGATAACAGGAAGAGCAGCAGTGGTAAGCAATCAGCCAACCCCAACAGCCAATCTTCTTTGCTCCTCAGTTCATTCTGTCACTTTTTGTCTCTCTTAAACACGAACACCCCATGTGTTTTTCAGCGCTTTGTAACAAGAAAAACCAGGTAAAATGAAACAAAAACACAGGGTGGACAGACGGATAGAAACCGGGTTAACTTGTGATCGACAACCACTCGTAGGTAACAGAGTTCCAAGTATCTCTTGCGCGCATCCAGTTTTGTCCAATTCCGATTCTATAGGAGTCTGACCAAAACGGCCATAGTTGTCAGCATCTAGGATCAAATTCCTTTTGAATGGTGATTGGTCAAATTTGATTCTGTCCACACCGAAGTTTCGAAAATTGGTCAAATTCTCGGTCCGATTATCTCTTAAAACCTCTGGCTGTCATAAATAGTGGACGGAGCAATCTACCAGTCAGATCCGCCACAAATCGGTGAACCATATCACTCTGCCTTCAAAAGCGAGGAATAAATCAGCATCTTTTGGCTGCCTACGAACCCAAAAACAAAAGAAGTTCACAAAGAGACGTTGTGCCAAGTTCTCGTCTTACTTAGTTAATGTTGTACGACTCGATATATTCATTTTATATTCACGTTTTTTTTTTTTAAAGAAAATTATATACATTATATTTTATATTCATGTTTTTTATCTAGATCATACTTATTATATTGAATGTAACAAAAAAAAAATATAAATTAATTTTAAATAAAAATTCCTAACAATTTGTTTTTTATTTATTTAAATAAAAATAACTATCAATCAGATATGATACAAATTCTTTTATTTTGTTTTTTCCTTGTTGAGAAATTGGCAAAAATTATTATTTTCTTTTTATTTTGGTACATGAGAATTTGAAATTTAAGATTCACAAATTTTTTAGAAAATTTTAATAAAATTTAGGAAGTAAAGTTAAAATGAGGTGATCTAGGATTTTGATGCAAATATTTGAATAGTGGATTTGGTATTTTTGAGATTTTGAGTGGGTGCTAAAAAGATTTTTTAGAGTTTTATTTTTTTTTATTTTAAGTTTTACTTAATTTTAATTTTAATGTTATTAATTTCACTTTAAAATTTTATTTAGTGATTTTGGGCTTTTGAAGTTTGATGCTTTTGTTTTTGGAAGGGATTATGTACGGCATGCTTTTAGTTTTATGTTTTAGTTTAATTAAAGTTCATTTTTAAATTCTCTTAATTACTTTTTTATAACTTTAGATGAAATAAACAATGTCGATTGGACCTAAAGTCCATTTGATCTAACAAACTCTTTATCATAATTATACCTTAACAAATATTTTGTTTTATGTATATGTTATCACTTTTACTTTGTTAGCACACACTAGATCATTTGTTCTGATAGTTTATGTTTATTGAATTTAATATCGTGGTAAATGTATCATGAAAAAATTTTATAAAAGTCAAATTGTAAATTTTTAAAATTATAATATATTTATTAATTTAAATGAAATTAGAGATTTTTTAATTAAATATATTTGATATATTTAGATAAATAAATATATTTAACTAAAAATATTAATATAATTGAATTATATTATTAATTATATAATAATAATTTATCTTTAAATAAATTTTAAAATTTTAATAATTAATAATGTTAATTTATTAAATTATTTTTTATTCATAAATATTTTATTTAAATTATAGATAAATAACTTATTTATATACGCTATTAAATATATAAGTTTGATAAGTAATAATTTATAACTTTAATACATGCATATAAAAATGCAACTTAATATTTATAAATATAAAAAATCACAATATTAAAATTCTATAAGTATATTAAGTACATATTTTTAAATTTCACTAATTTAAGCAATTTATAAGTATTTAGATAGGTTATAATGCAATATAGATAATAAGTTATATTTTTTTCTAGTAATTTTGATTATCTTTAATCACTAAAGTATGAAACTAATAATTCATTAGATGAATTGTTATACTAAAATTTATAATTCTTTTGGCCTTAGTCTTCTTTAATATTAAGATAAAATTTTTTAGTTATAGGTTAAATAGGAGCTTTATAAGATAATAATAATAATAATAATTTTTATTATCATATTAAATAAATTTGTCGATTCATTATGCCCTATAGTCGCTGTAACTTCTTAAAATTCTTATTTCAGTTGCCACTTTTTTATTCAAGGAATCAAAAATTCATTTGCCATCAATCTTCGTGGCTAAACCAACATAACAACGATTTATTATTATAATAATAATTATAATTTAAATCTTCATAAGCATTGTAAGAAATTGAAAACTTCTTTCCTTCCTTACGTTGTTTCCTTAATCGACTCTATTATTATTATTATTATTATTATTATTATTAACTTTTACATATGAGTTCAACAATTAATTATAAGCTAACCTAAATTTATATTATTCTTATAAAATCAAAAACAATTAGGTATATATTATTTATTATTCACAAAAATATTAATTTTTCAAAACACATATTGTAATATTACTTATTAGATTTCTTAAATAAAAATATTCTTATTAAATTTTAATTTCAAATTTTGAAATTAAATAATTTTATATAAATAATATACATAAATTCTCAAGAGTTAAACTATTAATATTTATAAAGAATTTTTTTAATCTAATAATTAATTTTTTTATATGACTTTTATTATAATTATATGTTTTTAATTAAAAGTTTTGTATGTATTAAGAATAAAGAAAACTCATATATATATATATTTATTAATATCTAAATTATATTTAAAATTATAATTTGTAATAATAAAATAATATATAAAATTATCTCTTACTAATTGGATTATATTATAATTAAATTTTTAATAAAAATATTATTTAAAAATATTGTAATATAACTAATTGATAAATTCTAATACAAAAACTCAAGATACCTCTTTTGTCTTTCTTAATGTTTTCCTTTCAGTTTTTTGAAAATAAATAAATAAATTTGTTAACTCATTAGATTCATTATTTTTCTTGTATTCTTGGATTTAGGATCAATTGTTGTTGGTTAATGATTGTGAAATTCACCATGACTTTAAGAATGAGAATCACAAACATAATATAGAGAAGCCATGCTTGTGATTATTTCAAAAGTGATACATCATGTTTGTATGGCTAAAATTTTTGTATGTTCCATTTGACTAAATATGGAATCTTAAAAATATCATATTAGGTAAATATCAGTGGTGCTCTAAGCAGCATTGTCTACATATAAGTTTTTGAAGAATTCCTAGCATGCTTCTGGTTAGTCTTGCAACAAGTTTTGACTAGTGGGGAAGCATGCACACATGAGGGTGTATTGAAATATGTAGCATACCATGTTTTATAAAAGTTACCTTATTAAATTCTTAAGGGAGATTCAATTATCTTTTACTTTTAAGGGCAAATAAGTAAATAACAAGTTTGTTAAACATTTCCACTGTGTATCAATGAATTCACACTTTTGGCTTTTTGCAATTCATATGCAATACAAGAAGTATTTAGCTAATGAAGAATGGTATTACGAGTGTTAGGCTCATTGGTCTTTTCTTATGTGAATATATAATATAAAATTTTTATTTGTTTTTGGGTCATAATTTAAAATGATTAAAAAGGGTATCAATAACTTATTTGGCTGAAAAATCTAATCAATCAGTGGAGAGAGAGAAAAAAGCTGTTGAAAGAGAGAGAAGTAAAGAAAAAAAAATGGTAGTGTTTTTTGATCTTACATTTGAAAGGAAAACTAGTATCTAATCAAAATTAAAATTTAGATAATTGATAAAGAATATTTGGTTTTTAATTATAAATAGTGGAGATTGTTTTTTAAGTATTGTAAATTCTACTTCTTTTTAATTTTCATAAGTTTATATTTTGAGTAATTTTATGTGTGTAGGTTGGATTAATCATATAATTGGAGGATTATTTATAATTTGTTCAAACTGATTTTTTGTTAGTAGTTAGATGACACGTATATATTTTTTATAGTTAGTTGAATTGTATTTTTGTTATTTGTAAAAGTAAGTTTTTCATTAGACTTGAGATTTGTTAATTTTAGTATAGTTTAAAATATATTTATTAATATCTAAATTATATTTAAAATTATAATTTTTAATAATAAAATAATATATAAAATTATCTCTTACTAATCAGATTATATTATAATTAAATTTTTAATAAAAATATTATTTGAAAATATTCTAATATAACTAATTGATAAATTCTAGTACAAAAACTCAAGGTACCTCTTTTATCTTTCTTAGTGTTTTCTTTTTATTTTTTTGAAAATAAATAAATAAATTCATTAACTCGTTAGATTTATTATTTTTCTTGTGTTTTTGGATTTAAGATCAATTGTTATTGGTCGATGATTGTGAAATTTACCATGCCTTAGAATGGGAATATAAAGAACACAATATAGGTTTTTTCTATTAATCATTTTCCTTTTTTTCTTTTAATTTTTTATTTTTACATACTATTTTTTTTTTTGGTAAAATTTTATACATAGACCATAGAGATGCAACAAAGATAAAGGAAAAGTAATGAAATTGAGTGAGCTAAAAGAGATAAAGAAGCCATGCTTATGATTATTTCGAAAGTGATATATCATGTTTGTATGGCTAAAATTTTTATATGTTCCATTTGAGTACATATGGAACCCTAAAAATATCATATTAGGTAAATATCAGTGGCACTCCAAGTAGCATTGTCCGTATATAAGTTTTTGAAGAATTCCTGGCATCATTCTGGTTAGTCTCGCAACAAGTTCTACTTCTTTTCAATTTTCGTAAATTTATATTTTGAGTAATTTTATGCGTATAAGTTGGATTAATCATATACTTGGAGGATTATTTATAATATGTTCAAACTAATTTTTTGTTAATAGTTAGAGAATATATATATATATTTTTTTATAGTTAGTTAAATTGTATTTTTGTAATTTGTAAGAGTAAATTTTTCATTAAACTTGAGATTTGTTAATTTTAGTAATATTATATTTTCTTATTTATGATAAAATTAATAATTTATATAAATAAATATTAATTTATATTTTGATTGAATTAAAATTTAATTTATTAAAAAATATTTAAAAATTTATTTTAAATTATTAGATTATTATTTTAAAGTATATTTGTTAAATTGTAATCGGCAAAATATAATTAATTTATTAATTATAACGATGGTGTAGCTAATATTTTGAAACATTTTCTTGTCTTGTTGCGTGAGGAACTAAATTCATTAGTGAGTAAGAAATTTTTAATATTATTTTTCAAGGAGTACGAAGATATTTTGGTCTTTTGATATGACAGCTAAAACAAATTGTAAAACATTTCGGCTTGTGGCGCTTTCGATGAGGTGGAAATGTTCAACTTCGGTTTGCGTATTCATTTGACTCTATTAAGCAAGTGGCTAAAGCGTAACCAGTACAAACAATGTCAATCAATCGTGGACGTGGGGTGGAGCTACACCTTCTTCGTTTTTTTTCTACTGATAATTTAGGTAACATAATTAGGTTAACGACACCAATAAGCAACAGGCAACAACAATACGACGCAAAGTCCCGCCATTGTAATGTACTGGTAACAATACTTGACGTACTGGGAAGCAGGTTTTCTCTCTCTTTTTTATCTCTGTTTTAACAATTTTAAATATAGAAAGAGAGAAAATATATAAAAATATTTTTGAGATTTTGTTTCTTGTAGCTTAGAATTGAATCGTTAGTCTTCCATTTTGACGTTTCTAATGTGTACATGTATCTTAATTTATTACAAGTAAAATCCGGTAAATTGATCCAAGTCACAGAAATCACAAATGGATGAATAAAAGTCCAGTTTCTTATTGTGATTTGTGACAACCAATATAAGTAAAATTTTTAGCAATGAAGCTATTTTCTAGGAAAAATTTTTCGTTCGCCACTCTTGCCTCGTGTTTCGAAAAAGAGAAATAAAGAATATATGAAATCTTTTTTCTTCAAACACATGGATTACAATTTAAATTTATATTTGTTCCTTTTAAAAAATTAAATTATAAATATTAAAAAAATTTTTAAAGTCAACTTAATTTCACTAATTATTCTTTTCAATCTAAATTAATTATAAAAATAAATTTAATTTAAATTATATTCAATTAATTTTAATATTTAATATTTTATTATTTTAATATTTTTATTAGACATTTAAAATTTGTGTAATAGATAAGTTCAAATATAATATATATAAATTATTAAAGTTTTTTTTTAGTCACATCACTATTATTTTGTATGATAACTTTTCTTTAATTAATAAATTAAAAATATATATATAAAAAAAAAAAACCATACGCCCGAATTTTCTTACTCCTACATTTTTCCTTTCATTTTCTTACGGAGGAAAAAAAGGAACAAAAGTTATTTCAAATTTATGTAATTTTCTTACAAAAAGAGAGAAAAAAACTAAACCCACAAAATGCCAGTTTAATCTTAATAATATATATTATTGTAACGTGATACACCCACGTAGCACACTTCTTATAAGTTTTTTTAACCTATTTTTTTACCTCATATCTCTTTGTATTCTCTCATAAAAATGTCTCTCCATTTATTTAACTATTAAACTCCCACAATCTAAGTAGACACAAATGATTTTAGCATCAAATTAACATTTAATTTAGCATAATCCTCAATGCGTTGTCTTCCTTCCCCAAAATTTTCAATGGAGAAGACGAGGAGGTACTTACTTTTAATTAATTTTACTCTTTATACTATTATATCTCAACTCATATTAATTTATGGCATTCACTAACCTTATTCATTTGATCATGAGTTATATATATTGTTGTATTATTCATTTGATCATTTGCTTATTGGTGGGCATGATTCTCTCTGCTAGTTATTGTGTTATGCAATTGCTTCAACAAGTCTTTGCATCCAACAAACAGTGTTATTTTCTTTTATTTTTCCTTATTTTTTGTTATATATTTTTTTTCAAAGTTAGGATTAGATGATGCATATGATGTGATAATGTTTACATATATTGGGTATTCAACCTTTTGCATTGTCTAAGCATGATTATACAGTGTGCTTTGTTTTTACTCGACCAACGATATGCATTTTTCTTTTTTTTTTTTTTTTTTGTCCAATTTCAGTCTCCTTTAACATTTTTTTTTTTTTTTGTGGGTATGATACCCTGACTCTCTGAAATGCTCAAGGCTCTTATTGGTTTCATTTGGATATGTAAGTCTTGCTTGTATGGTTCAACTTCCTTTCATGCGACTTTTGGCACAAGTGCAATCGTTTTCCGGATCCATAAGCGATCAATGGCTCCTACAACACGACCATGAAGTTTAGGGACTTTGATACAGATGGGGCCATCGCCTTCCCGTCGTGACTTTGTATTGCCGTATTGCTTGGGACAGAAAATAATGACGAGTTCTAATTTAACTATAAAATTTTTATTAAATTTTTAATTTTTATTTATTATCATTTTTATTAATTATAATTTTTATATTAATTACTTAATTTTTTCTACAAATTATTTAATTTCTCTCATTTAAATTTTTTATTAATTAAAATTAATTTTCTTAAAAAAATTATAATTATATCTCATATTAATAATATAATTCTATAAAAAATATTACACTACATAACTAATATATTATTAAAAAAATATAAAATTTTATCAATAAAATACAATTTATTCATCATTAATTATCACCTAATTTTATCTTATTAGTTTATAATTTCACACTTGCTATTTCACATCTCTCTTGTCATTACCATCCTCTCCATTTTTTTTTTTCTTTTGTGGGTAAAATCTGCTGTCGTCTCTACATATATCTTTATTAAGAGTCGAGAATAAGACTTAAAAAGATTTTGTGGATTTTCTAAAATTCTCATAAGATGCCTTCTTATCAAGGATTATTCGTGTATTAAAGATGTAAAAACAAGTTTCTGAATACATCAGACAATACATGTTTTCTATTGATACCTAAGCTGACAGTATTGTTCTTATAGATATCCTCAAGTTTAAATGCTCCTATGTGTCAATTAGAAGAATATATTTTATTACTTCATTACAATAAATGTTATGTGTTATTTGTGTTTACATCTAAGGTTATTTAAATATCTGCTCTTTTTTTTTTTTTGTTTTTTGTTAACAAGATTAAAGTCTACAGATCCGTGAGTGGGCCAAAAAAAAAAAAAACTAGTTGAGTAAATAACAACAAAACAATTCAATTGTTGAATACAGTCAATTTTATTATTTCACCAAAAAATAGAATATAAAAAAATTGATTTTTTTTATGAATTTTTATAATTAAATTGTAAACTATTTTTATATTTTCATTTGAATTGTATATATTTTAAATTCGTTATAAACTAATTTTTTAAACAAAAAATAATTAAAATAATTAAAAATCGTACATTAATTAAATAAAAATTATTAATAGTTTATTTTTTAAAAAATGGATTTAAAATAAATTTTAAAATATAAAATTTAAATAAAAATATAAAAAAATTGAGAATTTAGTTATAAAAAATTTAGGATTATTTTTATTTATTTTTGCATATTTCATTGAAAGATAAACGGTGTCGCTCAGGAGGAGGGAGAGAGAGAGAGAGAGAGAGAGAGAAGTATGGGCCTTTGTGCTTCATTTGCTACAATTCCAGGCTTGTAAATTCGCTCCCTTGCTCTGTTAGATGGTGCTGAGCACAGCCCACATGAATTGAACACGGTATAGGCATTTGGGAAGAGGCCAGCAAGAGTCAACGTTATAGGGCCAGGTCAACGAAAGAGGGGCCATTCATCGAAAAGATGCTCGGCCTAGCAGGCTTCGCAGAGCCGAGCCATTCGGATGTTTTCGGGCTTCGATCCAAGACTCGGGATATGGTGTTATCTCATCCGGTTGCCTCCCGACGCGATGCAATTCATTTCAAAGAAAGTCCGATTTCGTTTCGTAATTTTTGTCTCGTTGCTCTTGAAATGATGTGATTAACTGTTTTTGTAACATTCTTCCCACCTATTTATTTATTTATTTATATTATTATTCAAAATTAAGTTAAAGATAATAGTCGAATTATTTATTATCATTTTTTTTATTTCACCCTTTTTTTTTTTTGTCAATTTATTTAAAGGTACGATGATACACGAGAATATTTTTTAAAAAATTAAATTGACCCATTATTTGATGAAAGTATTATATCATAAATTTTTCATTGTAAATATAATTAAGGATGATTGATATGCCTAAAATCATATTTAATTTACAAAAATAAGCACATATATTTTATTTTTATTAGAGAAAAAAAAGTAAGCACATGTTAATTATACAATTTTTTAAAAAAAAAAAAGAAAACGAAAAAAAAAAATCAACCATAGCTCGAATATCCATGCAAACCAAACGAAATGAAATATCATTGAACGCGTGGTCAGCACGGAACGAAAAAGTCAAACGCGTGTGCACCCAAAAGAACGGGAGGGAGCGTGTCAAATTAGGGCACCAACCCACGCGCTCTTGCTTCGTCATTTCCAATTTATTTTATGCACGAGACTTTGAAAAACTATTCCATTGACTTCAACCACGAAATGCTCTGGCTCGTTTAAATTTTGCAAGTGGCATCCCTAATTCCTCGTCGTGCGATGGCAGCAAACAATACTCCACTCTACGAGTTATTCGAATTGAGCGAACTCATTAATGGTGATATGAAATTCATAAAAGAGTCTGTGCATACAAAGTTTCTAAAACATTTATTGAACATTCACGAAAAGGTAAAGATATTTTTAAGAGTTAAAAAATTTTTTAAAAAAAAAGTACAAAATGAGTTAGTTCAAACTAAGTAAAAAATAAATAGAGTAAATTTAAATTTTAAAAAAATTTAAAATTTTATTAATATAATTTAAATATTTAATGAACTATATGTTTGAATAAAAATTTATAATAAAATAAATTTTTTTTATATATTTTAAAAAATATTATTGTCTTTATTTTTAAAATATTAAGATTATTATTTTAAGACTTAATTTTATTACTAAAAGGAAATAATTATGTGAATTAAAAAGTAATTTTTTTTTTTAAAATTAAAGAAGATGGTTCTGATTGGAGGTGGAATTGCTTCGGGGTATGTTACATACATCCAACCCCTCACATCCACATCCACATCCGCATCCATTTTTTCAGATAAACAAAAAAACCTAGGCTTGAAAGTTTTTATAAAAGAAAATCCTCGAAATTGAACGACTAATGCTAGAGGTATTAAGAATAACTAGCTGGTAACATGTATGAATGGTGTAATGAAGTGGTGAAGCTTGAACATTGATGAGACTTTGTTTCCTTTTCTTACTAAAGTCTGCTTTCCTCAATTGTCAATTTGACACAGTCATGGGAATCCTACGCACCTGATCTCTGGGATTCGAGCATAGCGGGGTTTGGATCAAGGCTCTGCTAGAAGAAGCAGGGAACGAGCGTATGCATCTACTGACCTTCATTGACATAGCAAAGCCGTTGTGGTAAGAGCGTGCCCTTGTATTTGCTGTCCAAGGAGTATTCTTCAATGCTTATTCCCCAGCATACTTGACCTCCCCGAAGCTCGCCCACCGTATTGTGGGCTACTCGGAAGAGGAGGCGGTGATCTCCTACTCTGAGTTCCGCGAGGACTTGGACAATGGCAATGTTCAGAATGTCCCAGCTCCTGCCATTCCCATTGATCATTGGCGCTTGCCTGCTGACCCCACCTTCCGCGATGTTGTTGTGGTAATTAGAGCTGATGGGGCACATAACCGAGACCTTAACCATTATGCATCGGTGAGCAGGACAATTTACGCCATGTTTCTCATTAAAAACTCAACTAACCAAAACATTTGAACTGTTAAGCAAGCCTCCCAAAATGAACAATTGATTACATTTATTATCTTCTAGAGTTTGATAAATTGATTAATTTCTAATTTGCGGGACATTCAATGTCAATGGCGTGAGTTGAAGGATGCGCCCGCACCACTTGGGTTATCACACTAATAAATACAATAGTCTTGTCAGTTTTCCTGTGTAAACACAGGGTCTGTGATTAAAACTGCATCATCCAAGATGATTAATTTTTGTTGCTTTATGCCATTAGTGAACGTTCTGTGGCAGTTTATACTTGTATATTCATGTATGTTGTCTAATGTAATGTATTCTTTATCTTTAGTTTATTTATAGGCTTATTATTTAACTTTAAAGATGAATTACATGCCCTAACGATATTTTTGCAACAGTAATTGTGTTATGAAATGTCCCGTTTATGTGGAGCAACTGGCATGCCAGGGAGAGGAAAGTGCGAGAAAAGAATTGATGCCAACTGTCAATCGGAGGATGATGTTTCCGGGGACACGAATCACTCGCGAGGTGAACTGGCACAAGAAATTAATAGGCCTTGGAAGCCAGAGGAGACGTACTGGCATTGAAGATCCTGGGTCAACTCACTTTCGCATCAAGACAAAAAAAAAAAAAAAAAATCATAATTTTTTCACGCTGTCACCATACCGAGAAGAGAACGAAATTGTATTATTGGAATAAAAGACCCAAGACGCAGGAGAGAGACGAGAATAAGTATTGAAATTGAGCTGTATTTTCGTGGGGCGTACAAGTCAGAGCCCACCGCCATGGTGGAGGATGTTTTGGAGTTTATTTATTTATTTTTTCTTTTTGTCATGAATGAGATTAAATGGGGCACTGAAGGCCTTATCCTCAGAGGATGAAATCTTATATCTATATTTGTATTGAAAAAATGAAGAAAAAGCCTTAACTATTCTTCTTTTTTTTTTTTTCGTCCCATAATAACCACTCCTTTTTAACTCATAAAAAAAGAAAGAAAGAAAATAATTATTTTTGTTTTTCTAAATACTCAAAATTTAAGTCTTTCTTTTTCTTTTTGTTTTCACAAAAAAGAAAATAATGAATTGTTTAAGATTTTTTTCATTGTTCCATGTTTCCCTTTCTATTTTCTTAAAAAGAAGAAGAAAAAAAAAACTCATTTAAATTTCCTTTGATTTTTTTTTAACAAGAAATAAGTTAGTTGTTAAATGCCTATGATTGTAAAAAATTTAAATGTTTGTGATGTATGTCAGAAAGGAAAGCAAACCAATCTTCTTTTTCTTGCAAATTAAGCCTAGGGAGCTAAAAGGAAGTTGCTGGTGGTCCATACAAATGTTTGTGGTCTTATGAACACAAAGTTTTTAAATGGCTACAAGTGCTTTTTATTATTCATTGATGACTTCTTTAGATTTTGCTGGGTCAATTTTCTAAAGCACAAATCAAAGGCTGCAAACGTATTATAGAAAATCAAGACAGGTGGAGAACTAGTCATACTACAAAATCAAGCTATTTAGGTTCAATAATGGAATTAAGTACATGTTTGCATCTTTCATTTAGTTATATGCAATTGTAGGCATTCAACATCAATTCTCAACTCTCTGTACTCCTCAATAGAATGAAGTCAGTGATAGCAAAAATAAAACATTTGCAGAAATGACATAATGCCTATTTTTAAAAAAGAAAATGCCAATGAAATTTTGAGTAAAAATGGTGAATACCTTTGTTTACCAACTAAAGCATTTAAATTTGTTGTTAGTCATCTTAAAATTTTTGGCAGTATTTATTATTCTCTTATAGTTGAGAATACAAAAGAGAAACTTGATCTAAAAGTAAATGTAATTGTGTTTATTGGCTATAGTAACATATTTAAAGTTTATAAAATCTATAATGTCCATACTAGAAAGATTATTGTTAGTAGAGATGTAAAGTTCAATAAAGATCAAGCTTGGAGCTAGAATAACTCAAATCCACCAACATGTTGCTGATAAGTCAAATAGCCTAAAGGGTGAATTTGATGAAGACTTTCTTGTTAGGGGAACTAGAATTTTCTCAAAAATATATGAAAGAAGCAATGTGATTGTACTAGAATTAGTTGATTACTCCAAAGCTTCATAATCTCTTAGCTAAAGGCATGATGTGCAAGGGGAGATTATGGATATTAACAAAAATCAAACAAAAATTCTATGAATAAATTAGCAAAGAAGAATCTTATTGGACTTAGGTGGGTCTTTAAAACCAAACATAACTTAAATGGTTTAGTGAATTGAGTTAAATCAATACTTGTTGTAGATGATTACTTTTAACACTTTGGAGTAGAATTTTTGAAACTTTTGCATTGGTGACAAGACTTGATACAATTAAACTCCTTATAACACTTGTTTCTTAAAAGACATGGCCTATGTATCAATTAGATATTAGATTTTCCTTTCTCAATTAAGTGCTTAAGACAGAGATTTTTATTAAATTACCCTTAGGCTTTTGTAAATAAGGGAAAAGAATACAAAGTACATTAGCTTAAGTAAGTTTTATATGGTCTCAAGCAAGCCTCTAAAGTCTAGTATAGTAAGAATAAGAACCACCTATTTTAGTTAGGATTCATTAAAAGCGAAAATGAGGTTGGGTTAGCTGTTTATTGTGTCAATCTATGTTAATGATTGGTCAATCATTAGAAGTTTTAAACTTGTCCAACATTTCAAAGATGAAATAAGCTACATTTAACAAGTTTGTTATCCAAGTTTTTGTATAATCCTAATATCATGCACTCAACAAGTTTGCTATCTAGGTTTGTGTATACTCCTCTTGAGTTGCATTTTAAAGCTACAAAGAGAGTTTAAAGATACATTTGAGGGACATTTAAATTTGGAATTATGTTTAAAAAGTCTAAAGAACTAAAGGTAATTGGATTTACAGATTGTGATTGGGCTGGTTCTACAAAAGACATAAAAAGCACTTCAAGGTGTCTCTTTACTTTTGGATCTAATGCATTTTGAATTCAAGAAAGCAAAATATAGTGGCTTAATCTCTAATTGAGGCATATTATATTACTACCATTTTAGTAATAAACCAAGTCATTAGGCTAATAAATATTTTGACTAATCTAAACCAAAAATTAGTTAAAACAACTTTGATTAATTATGATAGTCAATCCATAATTGTCTTATTAAGGAACTCTGTCAATCATGGCAAAACAAAGTATTTTGAAATTAGACTTTACTTCATTAAGGAGACTAGAAAAGAATGAGATGTTAAATTGGTTTATTGTAAGATAAAAAACCAACTTGCTAATATTTTCATTAAAGCCTTACGAAGGACGAAATTTGAATTTCTAAGTAAAAGCTTTCAATGCAATGCTATGTTTCCAAGAAGAAGTAATGAAGATTGGTTTTGAATATTAAAACATTTAAAGGCAAAGGTTTATATTCAAATTTTTAGTTATGGTAGTTATAATTATAGTAATAAGTTGGTGTTACAAATCAATCTTTGAATAACCTTTTCTTGTTGTTTTAAAGTTATTTGTGTAAGCTTATGATAAAGCTATGTACAAACTTGATTAGTTTTATCTATTCCTAAACAAGTAATTAACTAAAAGTTGAAAAGCTTTAGGTTTTTATTTTGGTTAATGAGCTTTGTAAGCAATTTTTTTGTTTAAAAATATGGTTTCTTTGTACTTTTGTACCTAATCCTTATATGTTCATTACAAATATATAAAATACATAAAAAAATTGGTGTGTTGTTGCCTTATTCTCTCTCTTTTTTAGTTTTTATTTTTAGTTTTTGGATATTCTATAAAAGCTTAGTTTTCTAACAAACTTGCTTTGCATTCAACCAAAAACTAACCAACAACATCCAAAGGAATTGAACAAAAATTTTAGTTTTAAAGTAGAAAGTGTTATCTTAAGTTATATGTGAAATCTTAATCAAATTAGTAGTAATAATCCTTCCAAAATATGTTGTGATGTACTTTAAAATTCTAAAATCGTTAGTAGCAACATAAACTGAGCTTTGGCATGCCTTTGGTATGTATAAAAGGAAGACAAGTGCAAATTTATTAAGAAAGTTTGAATTCTTTAATTGATTTGAAATAGGTTTGGGGTGTGTTTATGAGCTTGCAAAATATTAAAGTCTTTTATGTTGCTCTCTTTGCAATGTAATTCTAGTGGTTAATGAACAATCAAGGTGTTTTATGGGCTCTTAACTTCCAAAGGGTGCAATAAGTAACTAGTTATAATTTTACTTAAGTCATATGAAGGAAGATGAGGATCTTAGATATGAAATAAGTTGGTGTAGGGAAAAGAAACTTTAAAAGGAATTGAGATAATAGGTGGATAATGATAAAGTAAGGAAGCACAAACTGCTAGAATTCTTAATAAGAACATTCTTATTAAACATTTATTTTAGATCTTAAAATTGAATAATTTTATGTAAATAATATTGAAAATAACATACATATATTTATGAAAATCAAAATTAATGATGCATCTAAAGAGCTCACCTAAGTTTGATAATTGATTTCTTTATTTTTTATTTTGACATTTATTGTAATCACATACCTTTAGTTAAAGTTTTTGTATATATATATATATTAAATTAAGTATATTCGTTAATACTCAAATCAAAATTTGAAATTATAGTTCTTAATAATACAATGATGTACAAAATTATTTTTATTAATTAGGTCATATTATGGATGAATGATTTATAAGAATATTATTAGGAAATATTTTAACATGACTAAATGAAAATTTTTAACATTCTTTTACTTGACTCAATTATAATCTATTACATTAATCATTATATAAAAATGATGATATTAATCTCTTATAATTCCATCTTATTATTATAGTATGATAAAATATTTAATATAAGTTATGATAATTATATTTCATTTATTCATAACACATCATTTTATATATTATAACACTTACAATTTATCATATAAAATTTAAAAGATATATATAATTTCATAATAGTTTACAATAATGTCTCATAAAAATTTTCTTGTTAATTTAAAATAATAATGTGTAAACAATTATAAGAAAACATAAAATACATAATGTATGTTATAAATATATTAGCAAAATTAGAGTGTTATTACATTATATTTTATCGATTATCATTAATACAACTAAGACTTATTATGAGAATATATTTTCTACATAATATTTGTTGTAAACTTTTATATTAATCTATTATCATAAGATTGATTTGTACTTTATAAATACATTTTGTTTCTAAACCTTCACCTTAATGACAAATTATTTCAATTTTCATTAAGTATGACTTTTTTTAAGTATTTGTCACTTATGAAAAAAATATTGTTGTAAAATTATTATATAAATTTTTAGCAGCTTGATAATGACATAATAACTTTAAGTTTTAAAATAAATTTCCATAGTCATAAGGCATGAATTATAACTTTAAATCATACCATAAGCTTTACTTTTATAATAAAGGAAATAATGATAGAAAGTTTTCAATCATTCCATAATCGTACTCCTTCTCTTAATATGAATAAATAATCTTAAATGGATTTTTTCTATTAATGCATTTAATAAAATCTATATCTAATTATCCAATTACTTTCAAATAGTTAGATTTTCTATATATGAATATATAATTATTTGTTCTTTCAAGTACCTTAAAACTTTCTTTAGTAATTTATTATAAGATTACTTTTACACATGTCTAACATCTTAATTACAAAACTGATATTTGGTCTAATTAGATTTACAAAGACATTAAGTTACTAATAATATAGGTATATAAAATTGATTTAATTTCTTTACATTCCACATTATTATTTTGGAACATTATGTGAGATTAAATTTTTCACATTTCTGTATGAGAACAACTACAAGTGAATACTTATATAAAATTTCTATATACTTTTCTTAATATAGTTATTTTGAAAAAAATCATCATTAATTGTGATATAGTTATGAAAAATTTTCTTGTCACCTTTCATATATTATAACACTTATAATTTATTATATAAAATTTATAAGATATATATAATTTTGTAATAGTTTACAATAATGTCTTATAAAAATTTTCCTATTAATTTCAAAATAATAATGTGTAAACAATTATAAGATAACAGAAAATACATAAATATATATTAGTAAAATTAGAATGTTATTATATTATATATTATCAATTATCATTAGTATAACTAAGACTTATTATGAGAATATATTCTTTATATAATATTAGTTGTAAACTTTATATTAATCTATTATCATAAGATTGATTTGTACTTTATAAATACATTTTGTTTCTAAACCTTCACCTTAATGACAAAATATTTCAATTTTCATTAAGTATGTCTTTTTTAAGTATTTTTCATTCTTGAAAAAAATATTGTTGTAAAATTATTATATAAATTTTCAACAACTTGATAATGACATAGTAACTTCAAGTTTTGAAATAAATTTCCATAGTTATAATGCATGAATTATAACCTAAAATCATACCATAAGTTTTACTTTTATAATAAAGGAAATAATGAGAGAAAGTTTTCAATCATTCCATAATCTTGCTCCTTCTCTTAATATGAATAAATAATCTAAATTGGATTTTTGCTATTAATGCATTTAATAAAATTTATATCTAATTATCTAATTACTTTCAAATAATTAGATTTTCTATATATGAATATATAATTATTTGTTCTTTCAGGTACCTTAATATTTTCTTTACAACATTTTAGTAATTTATTATAAGATTACTTTTACACATACCTAACATCTTAACTATAAAACTAATATTTTGTTTAATGAGATTTACAAAGACATTAAGTTACTAATAATAGAAGTATATATAATTGATTTAATATCTTTACATTCCATATCATTATTTTAGCACATTACATAAGATTAAATTTGTCACATTTTTGTATAAGATTACCCATAAGTGAATAGTTACTTATATAAAATTTCTCTATAATTTTCTTGATATAGTTATTTTGAAAAAATCATCATTTATTGTGATATAGTTATGAAAAATTTTCTTGTCACCTTTCATATATTACAGTACTTATAATTTATCATATAAAATCTATAAGATATATATAATTTTGTAATAGTTTATAACAATATCTCATAAAAATTTTCCTATTAATTTTAAAATAATAATGTGTAAATAATTATAAAATAATAAAAAAATACATAATATATGTTATATATATATCAGTAAAATTAGAATGTTATTATATTATATATTATCAATTATCATTAGTACAATTGAGACTTATTATGAAAATATATTCTCTACATAATGTTAATTGTAAACTTTTATATTAATTTATTATCATAAGATTGATTTGTACTTTATAAATACTATTTATTTTTGAACTGTCACCTTAATTTCCATTTTCTTTAAAATCTTTTTTATACTACTCTTTATGTGTTTATTTATATTAGTTTGTTGTGAGTTAGTTTACTCAAGGAGTATCTCTTTATCCAAATGCCCTTTAATTTCTAGAACAACATTTGATATTGTGATGGATGAAAAAACTATTATGAGTAAAACAAATTTACCTTAACTTTTTCTTTTTTTCATATTTTGACATTCATTACCCTTATTAACTTCACCATCCTTAATAAGTATTACTAGTTTTTATAATTTCGAATTATGGTTATACCCTTTAAAATTCTTATGGTAACTAATAAAGTAACCTCTGATTGTTTGAGAGTCTTTTTTTTTTTCTTCTATGGATTCTTACTTATACCGAGTAATTTTAAATATTAAGGCCCCTAAAATTAGATTTCCTTCACATCTATAGTTCAATAAGAGTTCTTTGAACTACCATACTAGGAATTCTATTTAACAAATAATTTATGATTTTGATTGTATTCATCCTAAAAATTTAGGTTAGAAAGAGTTACTCATTACACTCTCAACTAAATCTACTAATGTCTAATTATGCCTTTTTATTACACCTTTTGCCATAGTTTGCTTAAAATAATTAATTGTACCATATGTCATGACTTTCGGGGAATTTCATAAATGCACTTAAACATTGTATCAAATTATTATATTTTTTTTATAATATTCACCATTACTATAAAATCTTATAATTTTAACCATTTGTCTAATTGTTTTTATCCTTCTTTATAAATTCTTTAAGGGTATTTAATGATTAAGATTTTTATGAAGCAAATAGACATAATTATAATGTGAAAAAGAAAACATTTATAAAAGTGTTGAAATAAAATTCTTTATTAAGGGCTGAAGGGTCAAAAAGTTCATAAATATTGAAGTATATACTTTTAAGAAGTTAAGTGCTTTTTATGGCTTATTTCATGTTATTTTTAGTTTACTTACGCTTAATACAATCCATATATGTGCTCATATTAGTAAAATTTAGATTTAAAATAATTTGATTATTGACCAATTTTACTAGTATTTCTTTAGACTTATAACTCAAACATTTATGCCATAAATAATTAGAATTTTCATTTATTGTGGTACATTTAATTCCAATATTATGATGTATCACAAGTAAGGATTCTGTTAAATTTTATCATATTTTAGTTGGCATAAAATATTAATAAGAATACATTAAGAAAAATGTTTGTGTTCTTATGTCAACTAAAATAATTAAATCTTAATGAATCTTATATCATTATGGATGCATGAAAAGTAGTATAAATATCAAGGCACTAAGTATTATGAGGAACTTTAATTAAATTGATTTGAAACATACTATGGTTTTTAATTTTCCTTTCTTTTTCAAATCAAATTTTATATTTTGGATAATTTTTCTAATAATGTCCAACCTTTTTTATAGACATAAAAGTTATTACCCCTTTTGTTCCTTCTTTTCAGCTTGAGAAACATAAACATGTTTTTTTTTTTAATTGATTGACTTTCACTTTCATTTCTTTCCTAGCTTTTTTGCTCATGAAATTAATGAAGCGACTCATTTTTTTTTTTGTCTCATTTCCTCCTAAACAAGCATATTAGCCAATTTATTAGCATTTCACATCCCCATTATAATGTCATAATGAATTTGAAATAATCCATATTCAAGAGATAATAAATTCAAAATAAATTACATAAAAAGTCAACTATTATTAATATCAAGATTTTAAATTTTATTAGTAAAATTTAAAATCTCAATAATGTGTTTTTGCATAATTTGGAACCTAATAAATTTCAAGGTCATAAGTTATGTCATAAGAGTACTAACGAGTAACTTATTAATAAAATGAAATTGCCTTGCCATAAATTACAAATATTCTTTTATACTTTCCATTTATAAAATAGTTTTTTTTTTTTTTAATGTTGTTGACAACAATCATTTTTATAAATATAAAACTTAATATATTATTTTGTTCTTACATTCATGATGTAACTTCTCTTTTTCACTATTTAAATATGTAATAACAATGGACTTAATCATTAATAATAAAAGTCAACATTTATAATACTAAATAAACATTGACTTATTTATATTATTTTAAGAAGTTCAATTCTTGAGCGAAATAACAATTAAAATATGTAAGTTAATTGTAGCAATTGTATAATTATAAATGTTCATTATTAATCATAAATTAAATAAAATGATTAAAGTATATTGTAATTTTCTTTTGAAAAATTTTACTATATACTATCATAAATAATACCATTAATTTACTAGGTAATTAAATATTTTCAACCAAATATATTTGATATTTTTAGATAAAAAATATATTTAATCAAAATATTAATATATCTCAATTATATTATTAATAATAAAATAATCATATACCTTTTCTCAATCCTAAAGTTCCAATTATTAATAACGTTAATTTATTCAATCATTTTTCGGTCATAGGTATTTAATTAAAATTGTAATCTAATGACTCATTTATGTATATCATTAAACACATTAATTTAATGACTAATAAATTATAATAATAATACATGCATATTGGTTCAAACATTCTAATTTAATTAGTTTAGTGACTATCAAAGTATAATTATAATATATGCATGAAATATACTTATTCAATCACTTTAATAACCATCAAATCATAATAATAATACATGCATAAAATTACAATCTATTATTTATCAATAATGTAAATCATAATGTTGGTTGTTATATAATATAATTTGTTATTGATTTTGCCTTCAATTAATAAAATCTTTCTAACTTAATGGTTGCTAACAATCCTTTTCTTACATGAAACATAAATTCAATTCCCACATAACCTAATTTAGCATAATTCTATAACCTTTTACCTTTAAAAATAATAAAGGATTAATAATTATCTCTGCCAGCTAACTTTATGCCAATTATGATTTGCCGTAAGTTCTTTTATTTTAATAAAATGTAAACAATTGTGAGTTTGACATTCATTAATTACAAAGTTTCATTTTCTTTTAATATAAAATTGCTTAAATTTGATGATGTCGCTGCACCATTCACTATGAACAAGGAATTAACAATTCTTTCGACAACATAAACCAAAGCCTCTTCTGTTTTTTTTTTTTTCTTATATAACCGATAAAAGAATTAATTTTGCCAATTTCTTCGGCAAACAAGAAATTTCAAATTCTTCGGCCTATAACTTTCTTGGCTACATCACAATTTGAAGCCAACATTGTAATTTTTGTGACAAAAATTAATTTATGTCATGTCATTTCTTTGGCCATGTTTGTTTTTCTTAAATCATATAAAAGTCGGATAATAACATAAAATCTTATTATTTTCATAAGATCAAAAAATAATCATAAATCAAGTAAAAATATACTTTATCATTAAAGAAAAATATTCAATATGCAAAATCACATACTTTGATATCACTTATTTAATTTCTTAATAAAAATATTATTATTAAATATTAATTTTAAATTACAAAATTAAATAATTTTATATAAATAATGTCATAAATAATATAATTAAATTTATAAAAATTAAAATTATTGATATGTCAAAAGATCTCGCTTTAACTTGATAATTGATTTCTCTTTTTACTTTATTGCAATCATACACTTTTAATTAAATTTTTGTGTGTGTTAAAAAAAAAGAATACAAACACATAGACACACACACACAATTATATATTTTAAATTATATATATTTATTAATATCTAAATTAAAATTTAAAATTATAATTTTTAATAATATAATAATATACAAAATTATTTCTCATTAATTGGGTCACATTATAAATAAGTCTTTAATATAAATATTATTTAAGAATATTTTAACATAATTAATTGAAAAATTTTAACAAAAACATGACTTAGTAAAGGGGTATTTTATACCCAACACCCACAGGATGGACATGTGTGGAACAGGCAGAAACATTTTTGTAATTTTGACAATGAAAATTAATACCTAATCAAAAATTTATATTACACTCTCACATTACGTATTTACCCAATAGCCTATTTTCTTAGATTTAAATTAATAATTTTTATTAAAATAATTACACCATAATATATACAAAGATACAGTCAAAGAGGAAGGGTACCACCTCTTAATTAAGTTTAAAGAAGCAATAAAGTCAACCATTAACCTCCAGAGAAATGAGACATGTTTGGAGAGATATTTGATGTCTCAAGGTCCACCCAAGATTAAGAATTTTGTTGAAAAGACCATCAGAGAGGTTGTTCTATGCACGCCATAAGTTATTCGAAGCGGGATTGGTAGATAATCCTACATCATGACATCTATGGTATTGAGGTTGAGAGGGTGGAGTGTGTGTTTTTCTTTTGTTCTCATACTAAGGTAGCTGGTTTGAAAGTGCGTTGGGATACCACTGTGATCCCGCAGGCTTCTCATCCCTTGCTAGAAGATACGTACATAGACAAATTTGATGAATACCTTTAAGGATGAAGACGAGGCACAAATGACTTCTCGCTCTATGTTCATGCATGTGGTGGAGCATCTAGAAGGCAAGGAATCAATTTTCATAAAACATTGAGAAATAAATTTGGTGAGGACGGTGAAATGTCAGGAGGGAAATGCTCACTATTCATACCCACCTTCCCCAAGTGATGCTGGATGCTCCTAAGGCACAATTATCAAGATTATATATTATTACTTTTTACACATTAATGTGTTTATGTAATGTATATAAATAATAAAAAAAACATAAATTAAACAACAATTTAATAAGTTTTTCCTTAGACCATTAATTTTTTCAATTTAATAATTGATCTTATTTTCAAACTCTTGAATAAAATTGACGCATTTTGACAAATGAGTAAATTGAGTCTATTTTAAATTAGTTTATTTCGAGTTTTGAATTATTTAGGTTTAATTGTAATTAAATAAAAATTTTATTAATTAATAAAATCTTATTTTCATTGTAATTAAATTTATATAGTTATAAAATTTTTATAAAAAGAAAAAAAAAAAAGAGAAAAAATTGCTCTCAAATTCTCTCTTTTAAGGAACAAAAAAACTTTCAAATTCCCATATATATATATATTTAAAAAAGAATTACTCTCAAACTTCTTTCTCAAGAGGAGAAAAAAAAACAAGAAGTGCTCCAAATTCTCTCTCTCTCTCTCTTTCTCTCTTTTTAATTTTTGTTTTCTTAAGAAAAAGAAAAAAAATTGAAATGAATTTAATTTAATTAACTATTGTTTCAAATCTAATTAACTATAAAATAAATTTAACCTAAACTAGATTTAAAAAGAATAAAAATATTTCTAAACTGAAATGATTGTAACTTTCTTAATAATCTATTGTTCAGTCTGTCGGTTCACTAAGTTTTTTTTTTTTTCTTCTTCTTGGTTCTGAAATTTAGTTTCAAGAGGTAAAATTGATTTTTTTTTCTTGGTTTACACAATTGTACCAAAAAAATCTGTGGCAATTCCAATGTTTTTCTCTTACAATATGTTTTATTTGAGTGAAAGTTGAGTCAAAGAAAGAAAATTTTCAGAAGAAAATGTATAAAAAAATTATTTTCTCTTGTTTGATTACAATAAAATATAAAATAAAAAATTAAAAAAACTAGAAAAATGTGTACAAATTTTATATGAGACGCACAACATGTTGGTCTCACCAATTTGATGAGAAAAGACGTGAAAGGGTTGAAAAAAATTGCTTCACGTTTTGTTAAATCATTAAATTACCCTTATTTGTCACAATTCCTTTTAAAATGAGCTTTGAACATGTGGATCAATTGATAATCTCGAGAATAATTAATTATTATTTTTTCTTTCTTTCTTTTCTTTTAATATTCAAACAAATTATTCATTTTTTTCTTCCTTTTTTCTAACTTATCCAAACAAGGTTCGAGAAAAAAAAAAATTCTTTCCTTTGTTTTCTTTGTCTCGAGTTTCTTTTCCAGCCAATTTTGAATCCGAACAGAATATTCTGCTCCTAGACAACCAACTTTAGAAAGCTGGCCGAACTGACTTTGAACTCAGACATTACCGAGATTCTAGCTCGAATCAAAATCAAAATAAAATTGAATTAGCCCGGAATTAAAAATAAATTGTGATCAACTAATACCATTTTAGTTCTGACTAATTAAGGTTCTAATTAAGGTTCTACTTTTTTAAGAAGTGTCAACCGTCAGTTTAATTGACAATTTCAATCAAAATTAAAATAATTAGGTAAACTAACAGTTTATTTAAAAAGATAAAATAATAAAATAAGAAGATGAATTAACAATTAAAATTATCATTAATATAATAATTTATCTAAATTTGATCTATAAAAAATTAAGATATTTAAAATAAATGATCTAATTATACAATTTTAAATTGAATCGAATTAAGATTAAATTAAATAAAAACTAAAATTTTAATCGGATCAAAATTTAAAATTAAATTAGAATTAATAGTATAAAGTCAAAATTAAAAGTAAAACAGATCAGGATGATGCATGCTCGAATTCATTTTCGATTTCGCCAGCTAGACATCATTATCATCGACGTGCCTAAACACGAGCCGAACTTGGCCCCCAAGGATCACCTTCCTTAAAAAAAGGAAAAAAAAGGGAACTTGGCCTCCAAGAAATAAACAAAATCACAACCGACATAATCTTTGTCCGAGGCCAAGTTGTCACGATCAAAATATCCTGGTCACTGGAAACTTCATCAGTCGAATTACTGTAATGCCCCCCCCCTTGGCGTTGAATCCCTCCGACGTCCACGCCCAAACGACTTTTAATCTGAATGGAAAATATGCCATTAATTAGTGCTAATGAACTTCACTGATGTCTTGGATGAAAAGGGCTCGTGTTCTTTTTTATGCTGCCGTTGCTTTCAGCTGTCGAGTGACATTTGGAGAACTTAGAAAATATCTTACATAACTTAATACTGGAATCAAATGCTAGTGGCCAAGTAAAATAATCTACGTTTTGAAAATATATATTGTTCTTACACAAGGACAATTCGGTAATTCCACATCGCTGGGAAGGAATATCCCCGTATATTACTGTAGAAAAGTAAGGCTGTCCGACACGTCTCAGGATGCGAGATGGTACACGTCATGAGGAACCCCCGCTCCAACCGACCTAGCAGCCCGAGCCTGCAAGCTATATATACGGAGAGAGGCAAGGGAAACGAAGTACATTGGCAGTACAATTGAATCGGAAATCTCGTACTCGTCCTAGTAAATTCGGCTCTATTGTCTCGTCTTTTCGCCTTGTTTTGTTTGTTGGTTGTTTGATATTGATCGTGATGATGATGATGAGGAGGAGTCGCGGTGGGGCTCGGCTGGGGCTCGCGGCGGCTGCGGTAGGTGCCCGCTGCTTCTCGACTGCAACTGCCCGTGCGGTGACCAAGGATCCGGTGGCTTTGGGGGTCGGGAAGGCGGCCATAAATAAAAGCACCAGCTTATGGATTAAGGCGCCGGTGGTAGGCGGCGCGCGGAATTCAACCATGACGACGCTGGCTGAGAAGGAGCAGCAGGAGAACAAGAGGAAGACCCAGTCGGATGCTGCCCACAAGGAAGAGAAGGACATCGTCAGTTATTGGGGCGTGCCGCCTGAAAAGATCACTAAGGCCGACGGCACCGAATGGAAATGGAGTTGCTTCAGGGTAAACCAATTAATTAATTAATTAAAATACGTAAATTTCGTATTATATAGCAAATAGGT
This sequence comes from Bruguiera hainesii, assembly GCA_023213295.1. Taxonomy (NCBI): domain Eukaryota; kingdom Viridiplantae; phylum Streptophyta; class Magnoliopsida; order Malpighiales; family Rhizophoraceae; genus Bruguiera; species Bruguiera hainesii. Next base: position 6,026,103 of record JAHOYR010000006.1, read on the forward strand.
TATTTGTTTTTGTTTTTTATTTTTTTGGTGCGCGCCCAGAAGAAGGGGTGGGTTGCCCTTAAGAGGAATCTGGAATCTGTTCAGACATTAACAAATAAATTATTACATTAATTCAAGAATTCGAATCAAGATGAATAAAAAAACAATACATATTGTATTATTATTAAAAGAAATAGTTATTTATTTATTTATTTAGTTCTTTTATTTTACTGCTTTTAACACATATATAGATGATTTTTTTCTTTTTTCTTTTCTTTTTTTTTTTTTTTGTTTTGGTACTTACTTGAATCTGAAATATGTTGAAGCCATCGGATGCGTATACAGCCGACTTGTCCATAGATCTAAAGAAGCATCACGATCCAGCCACCTTTTCTGATAAGATGGCTTTTTGGACTGTCAAAGCTCTACGATGGCCTACTGACATCTTCTTTCAGGTACCTTTGGTTCTTTTCTTCCAAAAGCTGATATTCGGTGTGTATTAATCAGATGGGTATTGGGTATGTATGTGTGTATGTATTGCAATTAATTTCCTTTTGATTGGAAATTAAATTAAACAGAGAAGGTATGGGTGCCGGGCAATGATGCTAGAAACAGTGGCAGCAGTGCCAGGCATGGTGGCGGGAATGCTGCTGCATTGCAAGTCACTGAGGCGTTTCGAGCACAGCGGTGGATGGATCAAAGCGTTGCTGGAAGAGGCAGAAAACGAGCGTATGCATCTGATGACATTCATGGAAGTTGCCCAGCCCAAGTGGTACGACCGAGCCCTGGTGTTTGCAGTCCAAGGAGTCTTCTTCAACGCTTACTTTCTGGGGTATCTCCTATCCCCGAAATTCGCGCACCGGATGGTTGGGTATCTGGAGGAAGAGGCCATCCACTCGTACACCGAGTTCCTCAAGGAGGTGGACATGGGCAACATTAAAAATGTGCCTGCTCCTGCCATTGCTATTGACTACTGGCGCTTGCGTCAGGACTCCACTCTGCGTGATGTGGTTCTGGTTGTGAGGGCTGATGAGGCTCATCACCGAGATGTCAATCATTATGCTTCGGTAAGCAGTCATATCTCTCTCTCTCATCTTATTCAAAAGCCATCTATACTGTATCATTTTGTCTGTAGAGGAGCAGATTCCCAGTTAGTTTATTGACAGTTTCAAGAAGAATATATTCTAAGAATAACAAATTTAATTAAGTTTTAAAATAACATTCTTGTGATGGATATAAACATTATTGATTTATGGTATAGAACAATTATTGGGATTAAAATACTATTCACAAAGAAATTCATTAAAAAAGGTTGATTACCTCAACGCATTGTAGGGTGGGTTTTTTTTTTTTTGTTTTTTTTCTTTTTTCCAATTGTTAGTTGAGAAATGAATTAGATTGTGAGGTACATAATAAACCTAAAATCTCCAATTTAGTTGTTTAAATCTTTAATCAATGAAATTCTATGAGAGACTCTTTCCTTCTCTCATCTTATTCTCTCTCTACTCATTTTTATCCGAAGAAGAAGGTGGGGTAAATTTGTGCGGTTACTGCAAATGTTACCAACGTCTCACAAAGTAAAAATGATAAGTGTGTGGATGCACATGGTGGGTTGGAGCCATGCTTCCCGTGTGGCTCTCCCACTACTTGCACAGTGACATATTTGACCTTACTTTTAGGGCTAGAATTTTAGACCTAATCTTTAAGTAAGGTCTCTCAGTAGGAAAACATACTTATTGTTTATCTACAAAAAAATTATTATAATTCTTAAGAATCAGGCTTGTTTTAAAACTATTGTTGTTTTTGCAGAAAGACTGTGTTTTCTATTTCTCCCTATTCGTTACAATTAGTTGACATTCACCCTTAGAATATTACAATTTGACAATTGTTCTTGGTGGGGAATGTTGCAGGACATACATTATCAAGGTTACGAGCTGAGGGAATCCCCTGCTCCTCTTGGCTATCACTAATGCAGTAGTGAGAGTCGCGGGCTTGAAGGAACTTTTTTGCATATGGTTACTAACAGATTTAACCATATGAAACTGATAAACATTTTAGAAACTATTCGTGTCATAAATAATAGCCGTCCTGTATGGTGTAAGTTCCCTTTGTTAAAAAAACAAAACAAAAAAAAAAAAAAAATTGTTTCTTTGCTCAAAAAAAGGAGAAAAAAAAAAAAAGACATTTCAGTTTAAATTTTGATTCCATCTTTTGAAACCTCAGATCTCTTTTATTGTCAGTAGCTCGATTATTTGAGTTGAGATGTTTAAATGGTTTAGGCAAAGCATGTTTAGGACAGAGACAAATGGGGAATAAAAGACGGACAGTATGAGCAGTCCTATTGAGTACTACAAACTTAGGTACGTACCTTATGCGTCACTTGGAGTCTTGTACCGCAGAAATTTGTGTTTTGAAACACAAGGTTGTTTTACTATCAAAGACGAGTACGGTGGCACTTCGTTTGGATATTATAGTATGGGGTGAAAGAAAGTTTCGGAGGAAGAAAATGATGATTAATAGAGTCAAGAAAGAGAAAATGCTAAACATATTTTAGAAAGAAAAAACGCTCCGAATGGACGTAGTGCAGGAATCTGATCAACTTGAGCAAAGTAATAAAAGAGTGAAGACTGGTGTAAGTAGTTCCATTGGTATGGAGACAAGTACTCTTCTACATATACCTGCTTTTCCGGCGAGTAATGGGGGAGAGGAGCCACAGAAAACGTCGTACAGAGACATGGTTGCCAATCGATAGCCATAGGGCAAGGGTGTTTTGATGGGGACTGTACTTACTGGGAAGATGTTAGGGAGGACTTGGTTTCGCTCTTATATTCCTCTCTTGGCGGCGGACAAGTGGTAGTTGAGAGAGCCATGGAAAGAGTCCCTGATTGTCGAGTTTTACGGCTTGACTATTCGAAGATCTCGGAACGGCTGGCATAGAAAAAATAACAATTTGGACTTGAGTTTTACGGCTTCCTATTGACCAGTACCAACCTAAGATCCTTTGGCGTATTGGCAATTGTTTGGGTCATACGATCAAAGTAGATGTTGTGAAGATCAAGACTTCCAGGGCCAATTTTGAAAGAGTTTATGTTGAAATTGATCTCAACCAGCAGCTTCTGTTAAGGTATACACTGTTGATGGACATCTTTACCGCATTAGATATGAAGGAATTCATACCATCTGATTTCATTGTGGTAATTATGGACATGGGTCTGAGAATTGCCACCTAGATAAGACGTCAGGAGGGTCGTCAGCCAAAAATTGACCAAGCAAAACCGTTAGAACCAAAGATGCAGGGATGAGTGGGTTGATAAGGTTTACAACCCTTAGATGCTTGCCAAAAGGTTAGCTGGCACAAATACATACTTTTGGAAGGTTCAAACATGCAAGGAATAAAAAAACGCTGAGGACAGGACTCTAGGGTAAAATAGTGGTCAGGTTGGTAGTGGGTCACGCTGTGCGGCGCTTGGAGGACAAGGGGAGAAGCACAATGGAGATATTCCCAAGAATTAGCAAGTTAAGGTCCACGTGACACTGAATCGCGTGAGGTGGCACCTTTGACATTTTATAAGAGGGTATTTAGGGGTAGCTCAAGGTAGTTAAGGAGAGAGGAGGCGCAATAGTCACATAAGTCATACTGCTAAGACCCAATCTCAAAGCAAGCAGGATAAAATAGGGTTGGTTACTAATTTGCAGATGCATAAAGGACACTTACGGAGAATCGTGAGGCTGTTTTGTTTAAGAAGAGGGGGCCCATTGGTAGGATTGAGGTTGGGTTGGGCCAGAATAGCTTGTCAACCTAATTCTCTTGTGATTCAATCGTGGGGATCAAGGGATAAAGGATCATCATGTACTAGTCATAGAACTTAAAAGATTATAATGCGGATAAGACTAATCCACAATGGAGGAGTTTTCATTACGACCCCCAGGAGGGTTTTGGAAGACTACTTAATCAATCGTTTGACCCACTAGAGCCACCAGATTCTGCCATTTGTACAGAGTCTAAAAATTATGATGAGCAAACGGTGCATTTGGATCAGGAGATCCATAACACATCAATAGTGACTGAAGAGTCCTAATTACAAGGGAAGAGATGTGCGTAATAATGGGCAATCCCATTAGATATGTCTTGTGGTACTACGAATGATTTTCTCTTACAGACAATTAAGCCTATAGAGTATGTTTTGCCATTGATTATTAGAGGGTGATGAGAAAAGAAACTTAGGGATTTTAATGGAGGGAATTGGGTACTTTGGTGCAAGGAACATATTCAATTAAGTTTCCCTAACCATGATACCCAATTTCTACATATATTGATCTTTGAATTAGGCTCCTCCTCCAGACTTTCTACTATAGTTTATGCAAATCCAAATGAATCACTACGTGGGAGGTTTTGGGAACAATTGAGGTTGTTGCACTCGGATATCACATAGCCTTAGTTAATTGCAGGAGATTTTAATATCATTCAATCCCTAGCAGAAAAGTAGGAAGGGTAGAAATGCAAGTCTCAATGTAAGCACCTTTTGCAAACTGTATTAATGATTTAGCACTTGTAAACTTGGGTTTTATTGGACCAAAATTCACTTGGTCCAAGGTCTAACTAGTCGAAGATGGGTTTATTGAAGACTAGATTAGGTACTGTGTAATGCTTTTTGTCAGCACAGGTGGCCAAAAGGCCCAGATTTACCATCTGCCAAGGAGTCAGTTGAATCAATTTGCCCTTTGTTGATTTGTTTTGATGGAGTGTCGAGTCCGAATCCAAACTTTAAGCCTTTTAGATTTCAAGGGGTTTGGCTTTCATGACGAGGTGAGGATGCACTAGAATAGGGAAGCTAGATTACTAGAAACTTTGGCATGCCTTACTCTATGTTTGAATTGTTGGAATAAATTTGTATTTAGGAATATTTTTCATCACAAAAGCATATTGTTGGCAAGAATAAGAGGATGTCAAATGTGCTTGGCTAATAGATTTTATCCAAGGTTAATGAAATTGAAATAACTCATGTGTGAATTAAAAGTGGTTTTAAAGGAGAAACTTCTATGATACCATAAGTCTAAAACTAAGTAGATTGTTGGATGGAATTGAAATACAAAGTTTTTTTACACATCAACTTTAATCCTTAGACATCAAAATAAACTTTGAGCACTCAAGAATGAAGATAGACAATAAGAATGGGATGAAGGCACTTTGTAGAATAAAGTTTGTGAATTCTTTTAGAGGTTATATACAAAATAGGTTATGCAATTCCGTGATTCTTTGCCCCAAAGTTGTTTTACTACCCTTATGAAACAATTGGCCAAAGAGATTACTTTAAAGGAAGTCACATTTACCATTTTTTATTTAGAGCCTTTAAAAACCTCATGACCATATGGTTATAGAGCTTTGTTTTATTAGAATTTGAGGGATACAATGGGAGAATCTTTAATGAGATTTATAATAGAAACTTCTAGGGAAGCAAAACTCATTGAGAGGGTCAAGGATACATATATAATTTTAATTTTCAAAATCAATGTCCTAAAATAACAAATTGATTTATAGGCCATTAGTTCATGTAACATTTGTTGTAAGTCCATTGCCAAAATTCTAGTTTCTCATTTGAAGCCATTGTTGCCTATATGGGTTGCTTTAACATAGTTGAGTTTTGTATCTAATGAACAAATCACTAATAATGAGGTAATCTTATAAGTGGTCATTTAGATGCTTAAGAGCTATTGAAGAAAGATAGTAGGTTATGACGGGATTAGACATAAAGCACTTTAATGGAGCTAAGACTTCTAAGCAATCTCATTGCTATCATTATAGAATGCATTATCTTGACTAAGGTGAGGATTTTATGGAATAGAGCTCCTATGAAGGAATTTTCTCTAACTTATAACCTTAAATAAAGGGATATTCTCTCCCCATACATATTTGTATATGTATGGAAAGACTGTCACACTTAATTGAGCAATTAGTCTAGTAAAGGGCTTAGCAAACTCTTAAACTATCTCAACAAAGCCCTCTATCGTTACATTTATTTTTTTTTTATTAATGATGTGGTGTTATTTGCTAAAGTTAACTTGGACTAGATCAATGTTAATAGATAATGCTTGGCTACCTTTTGTGATAAATTTGGCCAATGAGTAAATTTAGCTAAATCTAAAATATTTATGCAAAGAATCTTAGTCATAACAAAGCTAAAAAAGTGAGTCGAGCAATGAGGATTCATCTTCCTACAAATCTCAAAAGGTATTTGGAAATGCTAGTTCTACATGAAAAGGTTATAGTAGTAACTTACAAGGCGATTTTAAATAAAGTGGGTTAAGACTGTCAACTATCCTTTATTGGCCAATTGATTTTTGTGAAGTGAGTTAGTGTGGCAATTCCAATTTATGCCATATAAATGATATTCCTCTTTGTGTCATGATATGCTTAAATTGACAATTATCGTAGAAATTTTCTTTGGGATCATATGGATATTAACATGAAAGTCCACTTAGTTAAATAGGATAAGGTAAGCCAACCAAAAGGTAAAAAAGATTAGGCGTAAGGGAGAAGTATACAAGAAACCAAGCTTTTATGGCTAAGGTTTGATAGGGGCTTTATCAAAAGCCTTAAAGTTTATAGACTCAAGTTTTGAAAGTTAAGTATTGTAGAAATTCTGAAGATAGTGTGATTTATGTAACTTCTCATACATAAAAAGTGCTTGCCTAAGCTAATAAGTACTTTGAGTTAGGATTGACATGAAAAGTAGGGAATAATCATATTATACATTTATAAACTAATAAATGGTTGCTTAATAAAGAGCTTGTTCTTCATGTAACATTTATACTGAATTCAAAAGAGTTAGCCAATACAATATTATATTATTAAAGACCTTAGTAAAGATGAGATTGCTTGGCATTGGAGGGAAAGCTATTAACTATAATTTTGAGCTAGCTAGTTGCTTATAAGGTGGTGGAAGGCATTGAAGCTTTGGATCATTAAAGCTAGGGGTACACTTCTAGTGACCTATTTTATATAAAGTCAACTTACAATGTTATAAAAGGATGAGAATTAAGCTAGTGTAACCCATTATTTAAGGCTATTTGGAAACTTCTTATTCTCAAAAGGATTTGTTATGTCTTTTGGCAAGTTATGCATGGTTAGTTATTAACTCATTTGGAAAGGTGGTGTCATGACATAAGTTGTGCTAATGCATATCTTTTTATGAAACCTAAATTGAGAATGTTTTTCATTTGCTCAATGATTGTCGTGAAACTTTAAGTGTCTGAGGGCAATTAATTCATCCTAATAAGAAGGTTTCCTTCTTTTAAGGTTCAACTAATGATTGATTTGTATCCAACATAACATAGGGGTCTAGGAAATGGTATAATAAGGAGTAGTGGGGCTATTTTTACAATTGCCTAGTAGTGTCTTTGGAAATGACATAATAAGAGAGCATTAAGGGGTCAAGTTAATCCTTATTATTCCATGCAATTCATTGCACAAATGATAAGAAAGTGTTTAGAAGTATGGTTGGGATACAGGTTAGCATTTCCAGACTTGTAAAGGATCAAGTGCTTATTGGGTGGTATACTTAATGACCAGGTTGGCTCAAGTTAAATGCATATGACATTGTAAAAGAGAATTTAGGAATTGTATGAATAGGTGAAGTGTTGCCTGATCCTTACAAAGATTAGAAAAGTTGGTCTATTCACAATGTGGGCTATAACATTACATTAGTGGTTAAATTATAGGCCACTATGCTTGGGTTTCTTAACATTAAAAGGTCATCCTTGAGGTTGACTATAAAATGACAATATACTTGATCTTGTAGGGAGTTTTTACCATACATTCCCATGTTAACTTAATCACTAAGTGAAGATATTTGTACATATGAAATTGGTTAGTGAAGGTGTAACACACTTGTAGATTGGTCAATATTATTTGCCTTATTTCAGAACCACCAAGGTGCAACATACCTTACTTTAAGACTACCTCATTCTTCACAAGGTGCTCTTTGAATGTTAAGGTCTAATATTATAGGAGTTTGTCTTCCATGTGCAGTAGTTTCTTAGGATGGGTTTATTACTCCATTCAACAAAAAAAAGAAAAAAAATAGACAACCTTAATAAGTAAGGATTAAACTTTAACATAACTAAAAAGAGAAAATGAATTGAAAAGAACTTTTCTTGTTTGGACAAAATGATCAATAAAGAGAAAATATTTTTATTTGCATAATCATTCTCTTGTGATTATTAGGGAATTTTTTTAGTATAGTTCATTACAAGAAAAAAAAATAAAAAAAAAATAACATAATACAAAGAAAATAAATTATTTAGAAGTATCAGTGTAAATAAGAAACATAAATAAAATTAAAGAAAAAAAGGTCATATTAGAAAAACTAATATGATAAAGAAATTATGCCTTTATAAATTTTAAAGGGACAAAGCTAATAACATAAATAAAAGATTATATGGTTGATGTAAAAATTTTATAACTATATAAATTTTTAAGGAATTATACTTTTTCTCATAATAGTTTTATAGAGAATTAAAAGGCTTTAATATTCATTTAATTTCTACTGTTAACTTTTATTTCCATTATATTACTATAAACATTTCAATTTCATCTTTATCCTGCTAGTTTCTTGTAATTATAATTATTCTATCTTATTACTTTCATATGATATTCATCATCATATGTATTTATATTTCTCTTTTCATGATTTTTCTATTTTCAACATTTTCTTTAATTTTAATTTTAATGTTAAATTTCTTTTGCAATTTTAGCTTTAATTTCCTTGACTTAACAAGTTATTTAATATAGAATCAACTTGTTAGCACTCAATTACTTATCAGAGGTCATATGATACTAATATTGTAAAAGATCAAAATAAGCATGAAGGTTCATCACAACTGCCTAAAAGAGTCACATCAACTCTATAATAACCTACCTAAGGTATGTTTCTTTCTTCTTATAATTAATTCCTTTACCATTCTTTAGAGTATTTATACTAGTCTATAATCTTACACACTTTATCCTTATTTGTTTTATAGGTGTCCAACACACTTAATTAAAAAGATTTATCAATTAAAATAGAAAAAGAGTTGGTGATAATGAATTCCACAAAAAAATTATTAGATACTATTATTTGATGATAGTTAACAAAGTCAATAGGCTCCTTAACTTCTTTTTTGATCATTTTTGTTAGTTTTGATCCTAATTATTCTATACAAATACTGACATGATTATGTATTTATGGAATTTGGGACCTTGTTCCTATTATAAAAATATAGAAATAGATTATAATTGGATGCAAAAAAAAAAAAAAAGTAGATAAAAGGATATAAAATCTAAAGCATTTGAAGGCATTATTTTTAAGGATAATTTCACCATCGTAGACAAATTGTTACAACACAGTAAGTTATGATGATTATCTTTTCAAGATACAATAAATCTTCTCACTAATGTATACCCTTACAAGTAAGGTAATAAAAATAGTATAAACTTGATAAGCCCAATAATTTTTTGTAAGTAAGGTCAAAGAATAAATAAAAAATATTTAAGTGTATATAGAAAGAGAAAAAGAAACTTATTTATACTAACTTAGATTTAAAGTCTGATAAACATGAATAAAGAAATAATACAAAACTATTACAATAATTATTGGTATTAATGTCAAAACAATTAGCTTTCAATAGTAATAAATGTCAAGTTTAACAACCATAAAACAACTAGTTTGACTAATGGTGATTTGGTAAGTCCAAAATATGGACTTGAGGATGGATTAGCCAAGGCTTGTTTACTGTGTGAGGCCATATTGAGCCTTCTATATTAAGCTTAGATTTGGGTCATTCATATATGTGTAAGACTTTCTTTTAGTCTTTATTTTATAAGGTATAAGATAAATACTATCTTATAAATATGTGAAACAAGACTTTTATTTCTAATATAGGATACAAATCTTATAAAATATCATTATTTCTAACATTATCTTACATATTTTAAAAGGTTGAATTTTATTAGGTTTTAATGAGAATATAAGTGATCATCATTAATACCTTTTAGGCTATAAACCAAAGATTAAGACTTACATGTTTTCATAATGATGAAATAAGAATTTTTGTGAATTATAACTTCTTAATGAATATCAGTGAACTTACCTTTATGTTATATTCTCTGAGACTATATTGTTTAGTGTAGTAAGAGTTGCAAGACTATGCGTACACTTTGTTTATTTTCATGTGAGCCCTAGAGATCTTACTTAAAATCTTATAGGAGTGGTCTCACTCCACTATTATATAATTGAATTTTTCAAGTGAGCATTTTAGTGAGTACACCACTCATAAGTACTATAGAATTCACTAAAAGAATAACTTAACCTCAATCATTGGAATCATTGTACTATTTGCACAATAAGAAAGGACCTTAAATTTGATAATGCATAAAAAGTTAATTAGTAATTTGTTATTACTGATATGAATCCACTTTAAGAGATCTCTTATCACATAGGTTTATTTCTCATTACTTTTAACCATTCTTTATAGGTATCAATCTTATTCCTCTCAATGTATTTTTTAATGGCTTTATGCCTAATAGTTTAGTTAGAGGATCAGTCAAATTCCTCTCTAACCTTACAAAGACAAATGTATACTCTAACCTTACAAAGTCAAATGTATAACTCATTTAGTTACTACTTTACTAATTCATGTTTCAGATGAATATGCCTATTCTTCTCATTATATGACTTGCTTTTTGCAAGAGCAATAATGACTTAGTTATCACAATATATTAACACTGATTGTGTTGGTTTCATCCATAATAAAATCTTCATTAGAAAATTTCTTTCTTAACTAACTTGTCTCTACACTTACTCTCTTTGAAGATATAAACTTAAATTTCCTAGTGGACCAAGTAATAATTATTTACTTGATTGATTTTTAAGCTACTACCCCACCTCTACAAGTCTATACATAACTACTAGTAGATTTTATCTTATCTGAATTAGGGATTCAATTAATATCACTATATCCTTTCAATATAATGAGAAATCCACTATAAAATATACTATAATTCATGATACTTTTCAAATTATTTAAAATTCTTATCAAGGGATACTAATGATCATGATTTGAATTATATATCTACTTAGTATACACACAACATAAATAATATCAAAATATGTGTAATTTATAAGATGCATCAAACTACTAATAATTTATGCATACCTAAACTAATATTTTTTTAATAAGCTCATAGATATATCAGAAGGATTAGAGACAAGTTTAATATCAAAATATTCATAAGGAGTAAGCTCTAAAGATTTCACTCTTAGAATGATATTTACTTCTTATAAATTCTTTATGTCAAAATATAAAGCAAGTAATGATTTTATACTAGTTATGAGTTCCATAATAGAGTTAAACATGAGCTTGTTATCAATATAAAAATATATAATAATACAAGTATCATTCTCAACTTTTGTATAAACATATTTATCAACATTAACAATTGAAAAACCAATAGAGATTAAAATATTATCAAACTTTTCATGTTATTGTTTAAATTCTTGTTTCAACTCATATAAAGATTTAAAAAGCTTACAAACTTTCTCTTTCTCTTGGTCAAGAACTATACAACGATCAAGTTATAATATGCAAATCTCTTTATCAAGATCATTATATAAAAATACAGTTTTAACATCCATTTGATGAACAAAAAGATTATAAATATTTGTCAATACAATTAACACTTTAATAGATGCAATTTTCTTCTTCTTTTGTATCAATTTTCATGAACTTTAATAAATGGCAACAAAAGCAACATATCAAAGTAATTAATATTCTTCTTTTGTGTATATCCTTTGACTACAAGATTAACTTTGTATTTGTTAATAGATCCATCTAGTTTATATTTTTTTATAAATAGCCATTTGCAATTTATAGGTTTGGCACCCACAAAAAAATTTCCTAATTCTCATATGTCATTATGATTTAAAGCACCAATCTCACTTATATAATTTCCATTTACAAACTAACATTATTCGACAATATCACTTTATTGTATGTCAAAGGTTCATTGTTCACTAAAAGAGTACAAAAATCATCCCCAAACATTTTTTCTTTCCTTTGTCCCTTGCTTTTCCTCAACTCTAGTTCAAAAGGAGTACTATAAGATTCTTTATAACTTAACTATAAAAGCAAGTAATGGTGCTAACTTCTTTCTCATTAGAAATACATGCTCAAAAAATTTTGCATATTTACTTGTAATGATAATATTATAATTAAAAAACAAGACAACAATTTGTAACACTATATTCTGTATAACCAATGAATATGTAATTTGAGGTTTTAAAATATATTTTCCTCTTCTTTGGTTTAGGTAAAAAAAAAAAACTTTTGCAACATACCCTATACTTTTAAATAATTCAAACTTGTAGAATTTTCCTTCCATAGTTTATACGAAGTCTTACTATTTTTTTTTTATAAAGGATTTTATCTTACAAATAACATGCAAAAAGTAATGTCTATCCCTATAAATTCTTAAAATCTCCCAACCTAACTAGTATAACATTCATCATATCTTTTAAAGTTTTATTATTTCTCCTAATTACCTAATTTTATTCAACTTAATAAAGATGTATGACCTTATGTGTATAATGCTTTCTTTTTCTTAGAAATCTAATAATAACTATGAACTATACTTTCATCCTCTATTTAACCTAAGTCTTTTAATTTTCTTATTTAATTAGTTTACTTCATTTGTATATTTGCTAAACATATCAAATACCTCATCTTTGTCTCTTAGCAAGAGTGGTATATCTATAATAATCATTTATAAAGGTCACATAAAAACATTTATCTCCTTTGGTCATGGTACTCTTTAAATCACATAAATCTAAATTCATTAAGATAAGTAATTCAATTTCTTTATGAACTAATTTGCAATGCTTCTTAGTTAATTTGGCATTAATACATTCTTCACACTTAATTGCATCACTATGTAACTATTTAATCAAACCAAGTTGTTTCATCTTCCTAATATAAAGATCACTCGCATGTCTTGAGTAACATTGAGTATATTCAAAATAAAAGATCTTTAGTTATAATAGTCCTTTTTGATAAATACATCATTTTTGGTCATAAGAACTTGGTTAGACTTAAAAGAGACCTTTACTCCAACCTTTCCCAATAAGAACACAAAAACTAAATTAATGTGAATCTTTAGGACATGAAGTACATTATTAAAAAACATCTTTCCAAATGTGATTTTGATAAGGACTTTACTCTTATCTCGAATGGATGTCAGTATTAAATTTTCCATAAAGATGTTTTCTTTTTCATCCCTTACTATTGTATTAGAGGTAAATGCCCTCCTACTTTCACAAATATGACTTACCAAAATCTGTTATCTATTCTTTTGAGTTAGTGACAATATTGACTTGGAATTGATAACAACAATAACATTTACTTCCACTAAACTAGCATTTTGTTTAGCAAGTATGCCATTCCATTTTTTATACCTGCAAGGGACATAATGCCCTAGTTTTTCACACACATAACAAAAACCTTTCTTCTTAAAAGTTGGATTATTTAAGCTTATCATACTTTTAGGACTTGTTATCATACATTTTCCTATTGCAAAGTGATGATAATTATCATGGCTTTTGTCTCCTTTTTTCCCTTTCTTATGTTCCACAACATTTGCCTTTAATGTCATCTCCTTTGCCTTTACTTCCCTCATTTGGATTTTGTTCTTGTCCTCAGTCAAGATATGCACAATGACATCTTTCAACGTTGTGTGATTTCTCTTGTGTTTAAGTTGCTACATGTAGTCATTCTAATATTATCAGACAACTTGTTTCATACTCCTCATATAGCTTGATATTCTCATTGGTTAGGTTGTCTAATAGCTTATAATATTCATTGATTTAATATACGACACTCTTTTCATTGGATACCTAAAAATGCAAATGGTTAATAACAATAAACTTTTGGTTACCATTATCCTCCACCATATATTTTTCTTTCATTTTCTCTAATTTTTTTTGCTCCTTTTTTAAAACAATAGACATAAAAAAAGGTCATTAGATAATGTTTTAAAAATGGTGTAATGACAAATTCATTAGTTTATTCCCAAAAAGGAAGCATTTAATCATACTTCTTAGAACTAAACTTTGGTTTGAGTTCCAAAAAAGCAAAGGTAAATCCTAAAACATCAAAAGCTAAAAACACACATTCTTGCCAATGATTAAAATGAGAACTAATAAAAATTTCAATCTTAAAGGTGTTTGACAAGAATTTGAAAGTAAATAAAATTAACTAAGTCTAAGAAGGAATAAAAACATATTGATTAGTAACATAAGCAAATTGATTAGTTGATGAAGGACAAAAGTAAATCAAAGGATAAAAGAAAAGAAAAATATGGGATTCACCTAGAAATATAAACTAACATAGAAATCCATCTAAAAATCAAACTCAATATTCTATATCAATTCAATATTTATAACAAGTCAACTCATAAAATAACACTAGGTTATCTTTATATAAAGATAACTTAAAAAAAAATAAGAAATACTAAAACTAACTAAGAAAGAAGCTAAATAGGAAATTATAAAACTAACTAAAAAATAAGATAATATTTATATTAAATAGTATAATATTCCTAAATAGCCTAATAAGGTTTAAATATCATTATAAATACAAGAAAATAATAAATTACTAAATAATAAAAATTCCTCTTTTTTGTTCTTCATCATTAATATTTGCATCCATGGTAGCAAAAATAAGAAAATTATCCCTAAGATTGTTATTAAAATATAGAAGTAAATTATAAATGGATGCAAAGAAAATAAGTAAATAGATGAATATGAAATTTGAAGCGTGCAAATGTGTGATTCTTAAGCATAATATTGCCTCCATAAGTAAATTGTCATAATGTAATAAGTTACAACAATTATCCTCTCATGATATAATAGATCTTTGCACTAGTGTGTATCCTTATAAGTGAGATAACAAAAATAATATAGGTATGATAAACCTAACAATTTTTTATAAGCAAAGTAGAAAAGGAAAGAAAAAATGATTAAGTATATCTAAATGAAGAAGAAGGAACTTCTTTATATTAGCTCAAGTTTAAAGTCTCATAAATAAGAATAAAGAGATAGTACAAAACCTTTACAACAATTATTAGTATTCATGCCAAAACAATTCATTTTTAACAACTATAAATGGTCATTTTAATAGCCACAAAATAACTAATTTGTTGATCTAGTAAGTTCAAAATATAGGTTTAGAGGTAGACCAACCAAGCTTTGTCTACCTCGTAGGGTTATATTGGACCTCCCATATCATACCTAGACTTAGGTCATTTAAATATGTGTGAAGCCTTTTTTTATTTTTTTGAGTCTCTTTTTTTGTAAGGTATAAGACAAATATTATCTTATAAACAAATAAAATAATAATTTAATTTCTAATATAAGACATGAACCTTTTAAAATATCCTTATTTCCAAGGCATTTTTTCTCTTGGTGTTTGAATAAACTTGTTGAAATCATTTGATGCCATGGAAAAATTGTTATATCAATTTTCTATCATGTAAATCCATCAAACACTAGGAAACAAGCTGGAGTTTCACCTAAGGATTTGCCAAACACCAAACAGACCCTAAGAACTTGATCAATGTCTAAAAGTGGAAGGTTGCCTCAACTCAAACTACTAATATATTTGGGTTGTACTCAAAGTCCATTAGGTAACTTAATTATTCCAAGATTTTCTTTATAGTTTATTGTTATTGAAAACATTTTTTTTTCTTTTAATTTAGGATACAATTCTCCAACTAACCAAGTATAACAAGTTTTTAGGAAAATCAAATGCTAACAAAATGTAGGCTTTAATTATGATGTGCCAAAGAAAACAATAACATAGTTTTCTAGTGAAATATATGGCTTTTTAGAGAGATAGCCCCCTAACATTAGGAAAGCAAAGTAGGAAGAATGTTGGCATTAATACTATACAAATTTTGTTCTTTCTATGTGTATAGTAAGCCAGCATGCACACTTATCAACTAAATTGCCAATGATGTTGTGGAAAGATTTAAGTAAGAATTGCTCAGTGGTCTGAAACACTTAGTGGGAATAGATTCATGTATTGAGCAAATTAAAGAACTACTAGCTATCAGATTATTAAATGCTTGAATTTTAGGAATTTGGGGCATGGGTGGCATTAGCAAAACAATAATTGCTAAAGTTATTTTTAGCCAACTTCATGTTAATTTAAAGGTAGCTACTTTCTTGCATTGTTTTTCATTTTATTGCATAAAAATTGATAGAAAATATTAAAAATAAAAACTTATAAATTTTTTTAAAATTTTATTTTAATAGCCTATTTATTTTATGGTGTGAAGACATTTGCATAACTTTCTTTGTATAATAACAACGGGAGCAATTTTGTCTTTTAAAAATAGCACTTAATGTTAGAGTTGAGAGAATTCTTCGGCCGAACTTTTGGTCCTAACATAGAAATCTTATGAGCATTCTTTTCGAAGATTTTGTGTCGGTGAAGGTCTCATCGCCTACAAGACATCGCAGCCGGTGGTAAATACTTTGGAACATTTCCAGAGGTTTGCAAGAAAAACACATCACCTATATTTGCAAGAGACTGCAATAAAAGTGCCCTCGTCAACTGAGTGTCTTTAGTAAACCATTTAAGTTGCATAGGAAAAATTTTACTAAGCTTGATATTCTCTCTAGCAACGTTTGCACGTTTAAAAAGTCCTAGATATTTGATTCCACGTGTTAATATTATTACCAATAAATCTTCTAATGAGGTGAAATGTAATTCAGGCAAATCTTAGCCTTTTTTATTTTTTTTTTCCGCCTTCTATCGAAAAGCTATTCACCGTATTAAAGTGAAAAATATAACCATACTTTCCAATGAATTAAAAAAAAAAATCCATTGTTTCCATTATAAATGGTGTTATGATGGTTCACTAACATAACATGCCCCTTCTCAAAAAAAAAAGAAAAAAAACACATAACCTGCTTGTTAATATTATGTCCAACGTGGGAAAAACCCAATCTTCGAATACCATTGGTCTACTCACTCTTTTAACTTTTTGTACACACGCACACACATGCACACGGACTTAAATAACAAGTCTTCCGAAGTAAGTTTAGAAATACATCACACAATTAGCTTCCTTTGACTTCATACTGATGGGAGATTGTAATAGGCGACTGCTTAGAGACAGGCCTCTGTTCAGACCATAGCTCCATATTAACTGTTCCCGTCCCCCAATGGACGAAACATCTGTGGACTTCGTTGGCGTTGAACCTATTGATTAGTGCCACACCAAGGCATCCATCAACAAGCATCCATTCCCCTGAAATAAAGGCCACAATCAAATCCTGAGGACATATAGTTGCGAAACAATATTTTGCTCCTTCAAGTTGATGCATTAGTTCATTGAAAATTAAAAAAAGAAAAATGATAATATGCACCCCTATAAACATAATATTCTCACAGGTTTGAATACCTGACTTTGTTAAATTAGCTATGCAGATTACTTTATCCGTGATCGCTTGAATCCCTAACTTAAGAATCTCATAATCATGGAGAAACTAGGTTCTAGAACCACTTCCATCTGAAATTGTATCTGATTCAGAAATATGGCCACGGAATAAGATGGTCAATAGTCAACGATGACAGTTACACAGATCCACATCAAATTTGTCTGAATTACTGCATCATATCTTAGGAGTTGGGACCGGGAAAGGGACCAACTTTGATTAAGCAGCCCCTTGGATATTCTTAAAGTCTGAAGAACTCATCATTATGTACACAACAATGAAATGAAAAACAAGTTTCTAGTCCATGACAAGGGATGTTAGAAATTTGCTCTAGAATCCTATCTAGGTTGAACTTGGCATTTGGAAAACAATACATTCATTTAAAATTTTCATCATATTTAGTCATTGGATGAGCTTGCCAAATTTCATCATGACAAAATAGAAAATGATATTTCACCACCCTGTTGCTTCACAAAGAAAAAAGCTCTGTAGTGTCTGCCACTAGCCTGATTAAGGTTATGATCATTGCATCATATAAATTGATCTTTATGCAAGTTTCTCTTAGTTTTGCCAAATTCCCACTCAGATGAGGCAAGTGGACCCCACTGGAAACGATCCCAATCTACCCTCTAAGGGGAAATGTAAGTGCATGACAATTTCCCATGTCATTATTCTTAGAAAAATCTATTAACCACTATGGTCTATTTCCTCCATCCATTCTTACTATGCTTTGTTTCTTTTAATTCTCATAATTATTATCACTGAAATACTAAAGAATAAGAAAATAATGACATACTGATGCAAAATAAACAAGATAATTATTCATAACATGTAAAATACCATTCGGCAGAAGATTCCCCTCGTAGAATTGGTCCCCAGATTCCGGCCAAATTTCATGCTTTGAGCCATCAGTTGAGATGAATGAGACAAAAGCTTCTGTGGGGTGCAAAAGTCTAAATGTAGGATGCACTCTCAAACAAACCAGCCTGCAGCCAAAAGAAGGAAAAGAAATAGTGTTACTTTCATATATAAAAAATGTGTTTTGTTATTATGAATTATGAATTACCCTTCATTTCACATTTTAAATAGGATATACAAAAAATTGATTTTAAATCTTTATAAATTTTACAATTAAATCCTCAATCTTTTTTGGACAAAAAGCGAGCACTAATAATTTCTATTTAATTAACATATAATTTTTAACAGTTTTAACTATTTCCCATTGAAAAAGAACAATTTAAAATAAATTTAAAAAGTATAAAAATGAAATAAAAATGTAAAAAAAAAAAATTAAAACTTAATTGTAAAAATTTATAAAAATTCAGGATTAATTTTTTCTATATTCCCATTTCAAAATGGGATTAGGAAATATCTTATGCCCTCACCAGAAAACCTGAGATTTTTAGGACTTATTGCACGAATGCTACTCAATTAGTTAACATAATATAGGTTTAGTCACCAAATTAGGAAAAAAAGGGAAATAGCAAAAATTTCAGTCCCTTTTTTTCCTAATTTAGCAACATGCAAAATTTGGATAGTTTATATGATGATATGCTAAATTGAAATGCAAAATTTGTTTGAAATAAAAAAGTCCCAAAGTTCATGCACTTTTTGGTCATTAACCCTAACATGTATCATTTCAATCAACAAGGTCAAACATCAAATATTATTAGCCATAAAGAAGTACAATACAGTTATATTATGACTCATGAACAGAGAAGTAGAAAACATCATGGAAAGAAAAAAATATTGATTGGATAAAAAATAATGAAAAAATGGCAGGTCAATAGAACTATTTTTTCAATAAAATGAATAATAAAAAGATTAATCAAAGAAAAGAGAGTAGAGTATTGAAGCCCAAAAACTGTATGCAAATATTTAACATGGTTATTTCCCATATTATCAAGTATAGAGATCAACGTATAAGCCAATACTAGGGCTTTTGCTTTATTCAACACTTTAGTATTTGGATTAAACTATTGCTTGAAACCAAGATATTCACAAATGTTAAAAGAAGTTCAAGCAACATTATTTAAACATCCATATGTGGGACATGGAATGTTTGTGTAGGCAATATTGTCCAAGTGCCAAGGAGCCCTAGCAAAATCTATGCTTGGCATGACAACCTAGAGAACCCAGCATGGCATAGTGCAGAAATCTGATGAATCCAAAGGAAATGTATAAGTTTTTACAGCCATGTCACCCAACAAACTACTAACTGGCTTTATTAGCAGGTCTTGTTGGATTTGTTGTGAGTAGGCTACATAACAACTTGAAATAATCATTAAGTGAAAAATTATTAGTTTCATTCTTATCTAACCTTGAAAATCCACCAGAACCAGCACCAACATTGTGGGCCACAATGCCAGAGTCTATCTGGAGAATATTTGGATCATCTTTTGGAATAGAGATCCGCCGATGAAGAATCAGGCCACCACCAATATCTCCTTCTAATGTAAGAGATTCCTCCTCCCCTGCATGCTCAAGATCTCGCCTAGAAATAAAATAAATTTAGGACAATATGTGGTGTGTAAGCAGAAACATAAGAAATCATGGCAATAATTATATCAGTGCACATACTTATACGGAACCACAAAGAATTCATTGGGAAAACTGGGCTGCAGTTATCTTTGGCTCTATCCAGCTATTACATCTTCTTAAGGAAAGCAAACAGAATCAATAGTTGCATGCAATTCTACACCCGCTGATTATGTTATAGTGTACAAAGGAAGAACGGGGTTAAACTCATTGTACTTGATACTTTAGGATTGAACTGGGGAACGTGCATCTCATTGCTCCTACAATCACTAAGCTAGGGAGCAACAAACACATGCCAACACTTGGACCATTTTGTGATTAATCAAATACCAATTACCTGTGGTCATCTTACTTACACTTTCATTCTTTAAAATGGGGACACAATAACTTTTGCATTAGCATTGAGACCTTAGCTCAATTTCACAAAATATATCTGTTACTGCAGCTAAGATTGTCAGATTCTCACTTATCATTCTACAATTCAAGCCATTGTCAGCTTACGCCATCATCATTTCTATTATTGTTTCCTTTTGACCCTCCTTTACATATGTCTTAAACCTGATTTAAAAGAAGAAAATTTAAGGGCATAGGAAAAAATGAATTTAAAAATGGAAAGGTTGACATAACCCGCTAAGAAAAGAAAAACTACTAATAGCAGAAACATGTTTTGAATCTTGGGCCAGTCAGCGGGCTTTTCAGTCACCACTTTCCACGGCCTCCCTTCTGCAAGGGTTTTTAGTCAACCTCTGCATTACAGGTAAAATCTCATGAAAAAGATTTGCAAGGTGTACTTCTTCTTTAAGCCTGCTGCTGACAGGTGACATCTTCTTCTGAACATTGGTAGCCTTGGGCCCTGTTAGCAGATATCTTATATATGCACCTTTTGAGCCAGACATTTGTCAATCCCAACTTGTGAGCTTAAGATATTATGGTTTTAAAAATTACTTTGTGCCCTTGTTCTGAGTGGAATTTGGCTTCTAAAATGATTTGTGTCCTGATGCAAAACTGTGACTACATATTGAAGTCTTTTGAATCAATTTACAAGCTTGATGACAATAATGACAGAACATGTAAGAAGCTTGCCGCATAGTACACAGTCCAACATATTTTTATATACCCCATTGAGATTTGGTTTTTCCCTGCAATTGAGTCCTTTCATCAAGAACTATGAGTCAGTGCCACCCAACCCAGTGTTCAAATCCTATACCTGTTCATGCAAATAACTTGATGTTTATGTCACCAACCCAGGGTTTGGCTCACAATTCAAGCAGTCCATAGGTTGGAATGGGTTCTCGTGGGTCAGGACTTTACCCACCCATGTGATATTCAACAAAAGAAAAGAAAAGCAAACCCTGAGGTCTCTAGATTTCTGTCTCCATCCATAGCATGTCCTCCAAGGAGCAAAATGCTCAAAGTTAAAATTTTTAGAACTTTGCTAAGTTTAGTCAAATGGCTACATTAGGCCTTATTGTCTGTTGAATGTGTCAAGAAATCATTCCATCTAAAAGCTTAAGCTGTTAGGTGAGGTTAAAAACATAGATCATATATTATACTCCAATACACCTCTTCACATGAAAACCCAGCTCACTTGGACTTGAAGCATCAATAAGTCAGACTTACTTAAGCCTAAAGCATGAACAAACCAATTATTCAGAATTTATTCATAATTCAATGTGAGGGTAGTATAATTTGAACTCATAATCACTTGATCATGAAAGTTTTGATAGCATGTCAAGAATCTATTTCACCTAACAGTTTCAACTATTAAGTGAGGTCCAAGATATGAAACATGTGTCAAAAAGGCTGAATGCTAAAAATCTAATTGAAAGTTCAAGGATTTAAACCATTGTCAACCTCCACAAGTATTATCCAGCTCAACTACATAAATGATGAAATATAATAGAAAGTTGTTTATGCATTTTAAAAAACATTTCCCATAAATCATTTGCACTTTATAAGGAAATGATTTAAGAAATTTAATGAAAAACGAAGTAGGTGACCTTACGTATAAAAACACCCAATACTTTTGCCCCTCCTGCATTGTTCTATAGAAATATCTTAGGAGTTCCTTGCAGATCTTCTCAAACCCATTTTATTAGCTCTGGCAATGCAGTCTTTTTTCCTTGGATTAATTGTATTTGAAATGCTGGTGTATTTTATAAAATAAGGGTTTTGTCTAATCAAACCCTAAATAAGATACACACTAATGACTTTCAGCATGCAACAAGACCTATGATCCCCAAAACATATGAATTATCCATTGCAAAAAGATAAGCCTCAAAATCACAATTTCTAGGTAGTTCTATAGCATGGGCATTTTGGAATCAGCTATTTGGTGCTAAGGAAGTTGACATTTGCCTAGTCTGAAATATCTATTTATGCATAATATTGAAATGGAAATAGACACAGAAATTGAGCAGTACTACATTTGCAGCCATTTAGTCTATCTAAAAAGGGAGAAATGCAAGGCATTTCTAATGGTCGGATTTCAGTTTTTGGCCATTCTGGATTAAAGAGGACTCCTGAGTCCTCTGCACCATTTATCTTTTAAGAATCGATAAGGACATCTCTTAGAGATATTTAGGAATCACAGGAGGGACTTCACCAATTCTCCATTGTTTTTCCCTTAGCTTCGCTGAAGCTACTTAATCCTCCCCTTCTCTTCCTATCAACAGGTCACAAACAATGAAATAAAATGGGGCATGTACATAAGCTTACTCTATGATACTGTATTCTTCAGAACATCCTGCAGATCGGTACTCCGTACCACTGTATTCTTCATATCCATCAATCTCAATCCTGCTAAGAAGCCACTGTGTTCCTGCAATTGTTGTCGATAAAACAGATGTAAGCAATACTACACAAGAAAAAAGCTGCAAACAAGTACAATCCAATACCATGCCTGCAATCCTAAATGCTCTCCTCGTAGTCTAATGGCCATTTTAGACCTTCCTCACATTTGGGAAGAAATGGATTCTGAAATGTCCTACTCTACCTAAGAATAAGAGAGTAAGGGCCTCGTGTAGAGAAACTGAAATAAGAACTGAATTTAGGTAAAAAATTGAAGTAGGAACAAGGGAATTAGGGTTAGGGTTTAGAGAAAACCACTATTGTCAACAAAGATATTTTTATAAAATAGCTAATCCGTATACTTTGTCCAGTGACCAAAATTTATATATACTAGGGTTATGATAAGGTTAAATCTCAACCCTTGATGAGATAAAACTCTATCTAATCATAGTTATCCATCTATTAAAATAATCATATACTAATCACATAACTTCTAACAAAAATAAAACAAAATAACAAAATAGCAAAGACACTCCAACGTCAGGCCCCATCTTCTCTCTTCTCAAAAACCTTCAAAATAATGGATATCATACTCTAGAGCTGACAGTTACAGATGTACATGCATAATATGGTTTTCATATTCTCTCCATCTTCCTTTTCTTTACAGCAGCAACATTTGTCATAAGTAATGTCTGCAGACAAGGCTTGTTGATCTTATAAGCTGAAATTCTATTATGTAGAACTTCAGAAGTACTGTTTATTCAGAGAAGAGTAAAGAGCGATTAAAAGAAAGAGAAAGCAGTGTGTTTTCTTCACCAAAATGAAGTAAGCCTTACATATTTATTATAAATGATTTGGAATTACAGAATCACCTCTGAAACTTATTCCTGTAAGGGTCACACAGTGTACAGAGAGAAAAAACGGAAAAAAGGAGATTGGAGGTTCTAAGCCCAGTCCAAAAGTGAATGTTTTTCATCTATGTTGTGAGCATTACCTGAAGGACGATGCTCCATAGAAATGATTCTGCCACCAATCCATGGAACTACTTCAACAATCCAATTACCACTTTTCAGTTCAACCGGGTTTGTCGAGAGTTGCATTCCCTTGGGTCCAGAAACACCTTCTACATCTGGAATATGCTTAGCATTTTCTGCATTTAACAACTTAACTATGAGCAACCAGCCTAATGCTCAATTATTTGCATGTGTAGTTATGTTATATTTGGCACTTGTCAACAGAATTCAACAACAAAATTAAGTGATATTTTCAAAGAGTCCTAAGAATGAGAATCCATAAAAGACTTCATTTTAAAACTTCACTGTGAGCAACCAACATTTTGCTTAATTATTTGCATGTGGAATTATGTGATATTTGGCACTTGTCCACAATGAGCAATCCTTGACTTGGGATTCATGCCTATTCTTTCAAGAGTCTGTTCTTTTGTTGACCATTGATATAGAGGAGTTTAAAATCTTGTGATTCCAACAATTTCTTTTTGTTCTTTGGATGATAAAGAGACAGAAGTGCAATATCCATAGAATTATAATTCTTAAAAATGTGTTGAGTTCCAACTGAAGAGAAAGCAAAAGGTAGGTAATTTATTTGGATTTTAAACTAAATTGTGAGCAGCTTGGGATTGAATTATTTACAAACTCTTGGGTGTTATCACATCATTGGTTAGATTTAAAAATTTAATTGGCAACAAATACTTATTAAAATTTCTTTTTTAGCTTTTAAGCTAAAAATATTCATCATAGTTAGATTCCCAAAAAAGTTTTTTTAAAAACAAAAAGCAAATTTTTAGGTCTTTTGAATTTGAAAGCCTAGGAATTATAAGTCAAGGAACTGGTAATGTTATGATTGAATGTCTCATCTAAAGAATATACCCTAAAAGCAAATGAGTTACCATGAGAAAAGAGATGAAAAGGCAAGAATCTCTCAAAAGAAAAGGGATGATTGTGTAAGAGAATCTGCTGGTACACCCAATATTCCCAGTCCCAGGCACATGATCCAATCCAAATCAAAATGCAACAAAAGAATGAGGGAAAAAAAAAAACATGACAACCTTGAATTACAGTTTTGTTTCCGCAAAAGAGGGAAAATGAAGAAGACATGTAGCTCCAGTGAAGTCAAAATACCTAAACGAGTTCTGTACTCTTTCTCGCTCACAGATATTAACTTAGAAACATCTTGCTTTGAAGGCATCAAAATTTGCAAGACATCTCCATCCATGCCCCATGAATCAAGCTGAGTAAGGAAGATTAAACAAGTTTTACACAACAGATGTTATCAATGGTAGTACAGGCAGTCCATTGTTAGCTCTCAACCAATGTCTTGGGGAAAGAAAATTACCATTGCACCTTCACCAAGTAACAATTTTGCATTAATACGACGTGTGGGCCTCTTCCAAGATCCTTCTCTATCAGAAACTCTTACACTAACAACTGAAGATTGGAGTTCAGCAACAAAGTGTGTCAACAGATGTCCGCCATTGGCATACTCATATCCATCACCATCATCTTCATACAGCACACCTTCAGCCCACCCTGCAGTTTGAGCAAACTGATTCAAAAAGCTCTATGCCAACCAGAACTGTCTCTCTTCATCTTTTCCCTCAGTATGCATGCATGCTTCTGTGTGTGTGTGTGTGTGTGTGTGTGTGTGTATCTTTTTGTGTGGAGAGAGAGAGAGATGACCAAAACAAGATGCCTCCCATTGACAATTTTTTGATCCAGAAAGCCCCATACAAACATCACTAGAGAAGATTAATGGAAAGCACTAACAAGGTACTTCAGCAGTTCAGAATCAATGAGGCTATGTAGTGGTGATTAACTCAACCACACAGAAACAGTATGGACACAATCACCTTCCATAAACATTTAAAGTCAATTCTTTATCTAATGTTTGTGTGTGATACAAATAACCACTTGGTTGAATTTCTATACTATCTGAATGCTGGTTGCCATACAATAATGCCCCCAAACATTTTGCAGCAATACTTCTGCAGGAAGGAACTGTTGGCATCTTCTTCTAGAAGTTCCTTTTTGAATGCTTTAGGGAGTACCAAGAGTTCACTCAACTGTCTTCCCCAACATATCTCATCCAAAACAAACTTGTTATCATTAAATATAGGCTGTTTTATATTGGGAAGTTAAAACCATTAACATAGAATGATTATCCTAGGACTTCAGTGTATTACATGTGCATCAGTCCTAGATTTTTTTAAATCAAAAGAGAAAACTGTTTTTCCATTAGTTAAAATATTATCACCTAATGTCATTTATTTTCAACAATAAATAAAAAATTGAATGAAGGCCTCAAGTGCCAAAATAAATCCAACATGAGTAACATTGCAATTATGAATGCAAGAAAGCAGTAGCAGCAGCATCACAGCTATTGAGTCCAAATGAAGAATAGGAAATTAATATGTGACCTGAAAATAATGTCATGGAAATTAATATGTGACCTGAAAATAATATGTCATACTTGCTTAATACATAATTGTCTATCTACATGTGCTAGAGTTTATATGTGATTTTGTGCATGCGTGTATGTGTCTTCATTTACACGTTGCTCTCCTGCACGATAATCCATTGACAGATGTTCAAGATAGTTGCAGCATTTGCATTAGGCAAATTCTCCGCAACAAGCTTGCCCACTCACTCCACTCAAAGAGTAAATAAATGAACAGGTTCTGCTGCATGTTAAATTTGTCATTTGTTGCAATGAGGCCATAAGTCAAAAGAATTAGATGCCCCGTGAAACACCATTTCAATTAGAATCAATGGACCCTGGTGCAACCTTCAATTGAGGGAAGAGCAGCAACTGTGTATATGCTATGTGCGACTAACAAATTCCTACGTAGGAAATAGAAATAGAAATTTCCAGAATTCACTGCTTGAAAGAGTGCTTGGTTATTGTTTTCTGTGAGTTCATGTTATCATGTTGGCATTCAACCAGAACCCTAGTGCCGAAGAAGTCCACCTTGTGGTGAGAAGAATCTGCATTTACTTGATGACCAGAAACAAGAAGCCATATGAGGTATAATGGTACTGTGGAATACATTATTTTCTTCCAATGAAGTTAATTGTTTGCCCACAAAGTTAAGAGTAATTCAGAATGATGATTTCCGTTTCAGCTAGCTTTGGGGCACAAGTTTTAATTCAAACCACAGTTACAGGCCAATTAATCTAACCACATACGCCATTACATTTTTCCTTGTCCTATAGCATGCTTACTACCAGATTCTCAAGATAAACAGACCTCATTACAGTTAGCAACTTATTTATGCTTTTATTTAACCAAGCTTATAATTATTCTTTATAAAAACCTCAGATGACAAGAGAGGAGCAGGCAAAAAAAGAAGCTTCGGCAAGACTTCACTTTGATGATTCCTTTTTAAGCTTTGCAAAATATGTGTTTGAGTAGAATATTTGAAGCATTAATGGAATTATGGCCATCAAAGTTACCATGTTCATTTAAGGCGACAAGGAGCGTTAAATCATCATTTGGACTAACTTCACCAACATGCTGATGGGCAGGACCCAAAGGAATTATTGATCCACCTTGCAGATACAAAGTTGGCAAATCCTGTAATAGCACCAAATGGTAAGATCGTAGCCACCAATATTTAGGTAACTATCTGTCTATCTAATAAAATGCAGTGCATATGATGTGTGTGCATGCATGTGTGTATCTATATGCGCAAAAATAATAAGAAAAAATAGAACTACTGGAACATTAATACATACTGGATGTGAATCATTGAAATCAAATCTCAACCAGATTCCTTTTGGTAGTGTTATCTGCAGTTTATCTGCTTCCTGAACAGGACCAGGGCTGCAGAGGATAAAGGTCAGCACAAATTGCATTGGGACAACTCATGATAAGAGATAAAGCTCCTCAAATAAACAGCACATTCTGAGAATTTTCATTGGTCAAGCACATGGCATAGGGGAACAATGTGACGTTCAAACTACAAAATTAAATTTGACCAATGATGTCATAACAACTTAGAAGTAAAATTAAGATGCAATATTAAATAGCAAGGAAAATGTGTGGTTCATTGTGTCAGATAAGGTGGGGAAGAAAATTGTATTTCCAAAAACACCAAAAAAAAAAAAAAACTCCTTGCAACCCAAAGTGCTTCTTGAGTTGTTCTGTTGGCTATGAAAATGCCAGAGAACAAAAGCTAAAATTTTGCATAGCACAAAACTATGTCACTTAAGTCATTTAAGAGGCAAATGGGGATGGTTGCTCCGTGCAACCTAAGGAAGTTTAGGACATATTGAAGCTGTGTGGCAAACATCCTAAGGAAACACAACACAAATGGAAGGAAGGCTTTTAACTAACTCCATAATATTAAAGGTATTCTCAGTTCTGATCAACATGACAAAAATGTAAAACAGCTTCCTCCATGATATCACATGGCACGAGTGAGATTTCTGCTTATTAATCAAAAAAAAACAACATGCATCATATCATTGAAGCACTTTAACCAATCTAACACTGTTAACCATGAGAAAGTGAATTTTTCAGAAACGAAAAACATAAAGGGAGCAGAAGGAGATAGGAAAAAAGGTGGCATCTACATAGCCTACACAAAATGGAACAAAGACTGCTTTTGCAAAAAATTTTAAAAAACCAGATGAAAAGAGATATTTTTGATCCATAAAACATTATAAGTGACCTTCAGTTGTCTTTTCTAATAGCTGCCATTCTAGGACACTATAATCGTTCTAATTTTAAAAGCTGCCAAAGACTAGCGGTCCAAAGCAAAAGGATATTCAGTGAAGGATATTGATAAATTTAATATACAGTAGGCCTTTAACAAAGTCTGAAAAAGTTTCTCCCTCAAGTACTTTGGGATACATTTCACAACCAGTTATTTTGGAGTTGAGAGTTAAAGAGTAATATCCAAATACATGTCCTATTCCTTTTAACAATGCATACTTGCAGCAATAAAGGACTATCCTCGCATGATTAATAATAGACTATGTATTATAGATTGGAGATATAAGAATAAATCATAAGTTATAAATAATAAATAAGAGTTATGGAAAAATTAATATTCGAGAGTGTGGGTACCTCGCATGAATCAGAAGTGTGCCCAATAGGAAGGAACTCTCAAGCATCCTTAAATTAGGGTCTTTTGGATCTGCATATGCAATTTACAGACACTCGTAAGCCACCATAAATAATGTCACTTATTTTCTTTTTCATTAATACAAGCATAAATTATTCAACAATGCAAAAACATACCAGCAAAAAAAGTAGGAGTAGCCACTGGAGTACCAGTTGTGTGTGCCATATAAAATAAAGTGTATATGTGTGGTATAAGATGATAGCGTCTCTTCAATGCTAAGCGGCAAACTTCCTCACACTGTAAAACTAAAGTTAATCAGAATAGACACTGCTGTAGAACAAAATAAGCAAGTAAGCAACATACAATTCAAAAGATAACAAGAACACTATGTAGGCATCCCATGTTGAAATAATTCAAAGAAGTCTGTTGTACAGAGGTAAACGTTAATATCTGTCAGTAGCTTCACACCATTAGCAGAATTAATTTCTGATAAGTGAGAAAACCACATCAGTTGCTATCATAATTTGCTTGAAGAAAACAAACTGTGATAAACATATTCATAAGTCCAAAACCAGCAAGACAGCAATTTGGTAGAGATAAGACCTCTTCCCCGAAGGACCATGGCTCATGATCAATAGTGCCTTTTTCAGAATGCCCGCGGCAGAAAGGAAACATAGCACCAATACCCATCCACCTTCCAAAAAGCTTGGGCGTGGCATTTCCAGCAAATCCACCAATATCTGGTCCAGAAAGTGGCTGACCACTGAGTCCCTATGTGCAAAGTTTAAGGTGGGAATAAACAATATATTGCAAGGTAAACATGAAATTGCTCTTTATATGCAAGGATTCTTAGTTTATCCAATGCAGTTAAATCAAATTATGCCATAAAAATTGTTTAGATATCAAAGAAAACTTGTAAGATCTACAAAAGAAAGATGATTTAGGACAGGGACAAAATTACAACAGAAGCACGACAAACTCTTCAAAATAAATCTTAACAATAGACCAAAAAACACAAACAATAATATGTTGCTCAAAAACAGAGAGTCCATATGGTAACATTTCGTGTAATTACTGAAAAGGCACAAATCATGTACACGAATAATTGAAACAACTCATTCTTATTTAGAATGTTCAGAAGAACATATACAACTTATTTTCCTTTTCCCACTACCCAAAGTGAAAAAGTCTACAAGTGAACAATCCACATTCTTATGCTCTCTGTGAGTCAGAAAAATTACTTGCACTCCTGAGCACATAATGACAGAGACACACTCTTAGGACACCTAGATAAGAAATAGACAATCAGTTAAGATTAACATCACAAGCTGCCTCTGTATTTGCAGCTTACAAGATTCTATCACTCAAACCACAGCAAGTCTCACGGATACAATTGCCTGGTCCAATCAAGTACATTGCCACAAATGCTAGCAGTTCATCATGACTACAACTGTGCCTGTGGGGACCTCTACAAGCTCCTAATAACCGCAACTTGAGAGAATTAAATTTCAACTTCAGATGCCTAAAGAGCAGACACCAAAGCTACTTACCAATTGAAGTACCATGGAGATGGACATGTGCAAGTGTTCCCAGTTTGAAAGGTTATCCCCTGTCCATGTTGCAGCATATCTTTGACTACCAATAAATCCAGCTCTAGTAAGAACAAAGGGACGCTTATTTTGGTTGGCTAATTTCATTCCTTCAAACGTTGATCTTGCCATCAGCATGCCATAAACCTAAAATTGGTAAAATTTTAAGAGTTGTTTGAGTGTTAAAAATGGGTAGGAGTTAAACCATCACAACAAGAAAAAACAACAAAAAAAAGGGCCAAGTTCATAAAGAGTACATTGTGATAGTATGAGTGGCTCTGGCAGCCTCCAAGTTCATCATCTCCTCGATGAATATTGCTTTCAGGCATTGTTTTGGTCACACTCTGAAGAAGAAAATTACACCCAGTACTATGGCAAGAAAACTCAAGAACCGAGAAGAACCTTAGAAATCACCTTAAAAACAGCAGGTTCATTCATATCATTCCATATACCATCAACACCATTTGAAACGAAATCTTTAACTAAACTAGCCCACCAAGAACGAACTTTTGATTGTGTGAAATCGGGGAAAACACAAGGACCAGGCCAAACCTCTCCTGAAATGTGAAACAAAGTAATTGTTCATTAATCATAAACAAGTCAAACTCTACAGCCTGATCCTCCCAACCAAAAAAATAAAATAAAATAGCAGACATAAGTGCACATACAGGATGCCTTATATTTGTGCCATAATACAGATGCCTAAGATAAGTGTCATAATACAGATGGGGTTGCAAACCAAAAACAAACCAACAAATGGCCTTCCATCTGCCTTCTGAATCCAGACATCATTCTTTGAACCACTATCATACACAAGATAACCTTCTTCCTGCTTGATACCAGGATCAATCATCCATATTGCTTTGAAGCCACCACCATGGAGATCTTTTGCCAAAAATTGAGGATCTTGAAAATGGTCCTGAAAGGATCATTTTTAGCCCTAGCTCTCAAGAACATTCTGAAAGAATAATTCCTACACTAGTCATCAAAAGGAATAATTGTAGGTCTGTAAGAAGACAGCCATCTATATGTGGCAAAGCCCTTGATTCATAGAATCATTATTCACACCAGTATATTTGACTAAAGTAACTACAAAAGCCTACACACTACAAGATTCTACATAACAATAATTATCAGTCACACACATAATCTCCATTAACTAAAGTTATCCCTAGAAATCATAGTTTTGGAAAAACAGATCTGAAAAGATCCAAATTCATACAAGCACTAGCAGGCTACATTTTAAAAGACTTCATTGGCACATTCAGTTATAAAGACTTGAATGTTTCTTGACAGCCTCGTCGTATTAGTGTTGGGCTTGTTAGTGAGATAAGAAGAATTGGTAATACGGCTAAAATTTTGGTGAGCTAAGCTAGGCACTGAAGCCCGAAAGCAAGGACAAGGAATGCAAGCCACAACTAGCAATAAAGCAGAGCACTCATGTTTTCAAGTAGTGAAGGTGTAGAAATGGGGCAATGAGAGGCTGAAAGAGCAATTAGCTTCAGTGACGGCACAACAAGAAAATCTAAAAAGGCTACAACAATTTTTGTTCAATGGATGGCAAAATATGTATAAGGAAGCATGCCTGATCAAATGTAAAACAACGGAAGCCATCCATGTAGTCTATATCCATCCATATCACATCACAGGGAATGCCCTTCTCCCGAAATCGTCTGGCAACCTGCAAACAGTAGAGACTCAAAAACCAGAAAAACAAGAGATATAATGTCACACAACTAAAATACATAGATACAGGGAGATTAAAAAAATAATAATAATAATTTAAAAATGGTGAACAATATCTATAGACACCCCAACAAAAACACAAAATTTCCATATCATTAGCTCACTATGCACTTAAATGATGTAAAGTGCTCAGCGCTTACCTCACGAACTCTCTTATCACAATCATAGCTCCAACGACATTGGTGATATCCCAAGGACCACTTTGGAGGCATAAATACAGTTCCTGTCAGTTGGAAAGCATCGACCATATAGATCCATTCACTAAGCATATTCTTAAATAATAATGCAAACCTTAACAAGAGCAAAACCCTTGGAGGGAGGTTGGAGGTTCAAATCTCAACTCCCTCAAATTCTCACAAAATGTGGCCTTATTTCTTATGCACCAATTACATTTTTCACACCATAAAAAGAACTGGAATTGTTGGTATGGCCATATGACAGTGGGTTGGTGCATCAAATATGTCCAATATTTAGAAATGGCAGCATCAATACAGCCAAACTCTACAATATAAAAAGCAGATTAATGGATGAAAGATAAAATAGTTTGAAATGTTACCAATTGCACAAGATAAAGATTTCAGAACTGCTGCTGGTGATGCAAATGGACCAAATGTAATGACAGGATATGAGGCTGGAGCAACAAATTGAATAGTCAATGCCTTCCTCAGATCAATCTGCTTTTTCATAAATATGGTTAAATGTTGAATTAAGAGAATCTACACAGAGGCTAGAGTTTAATGGTTTAAAAAGGCTCCATCTACGGCACAAATATCAGATTACCTCACATCGCAGGGTAGTGTCAGCAAGAACCCCAAGTGCTTCTCCATTGGGAAGAACAGCAAGCAGCCAAGGATGAGACTGGTACAAGGACGTAGCTCCAGGGCCATAGCCCCATGCATCAGTGTTCCATGTGAAAACCTACATAACATAAAAATCAAGGCAGTTTCTAGCCCATTTTCAAAAAAGAAAAGATGGAAAAAAAAAAGAAAAAGAAAAAGAAAAAGAAAGATAATATTTTCATAGACATGATGTCAAAATATAAAAAGAAAGCTTACTCTCTTCCCTGTACGCTCTAGCTGTCCACTAACTTCTCCAGTCCCATAAAAGGACGTACCAACAGGAAGCTGTAACCATAAAAAATCCATTCCCATTCCATGTTACACTTTCAAGTGCATGCCAAAGTAGATAGAAGAACACAAAATTTTCATTTATTTAGCATTGAATATTTCATTCAACGATAACCATTAACAGGAAACCAACCTCAATTTTAACTATCTGCTGGCCAGAGAGAAGTTGAAAAGTAGGGATATACACAGGAACAGTGTGATTCTGAGGGACGATAGGTGTATCCCTATCCTTGGCATTGAAGAACGAAAGGCTCGGACGCGCTGCAACTCTGTCATCCGCCGAACAATCAAACCTGAAAACTCCATCCCCCAAAATAGGCTCATAAATCATATGCCTCGAGCCCCGAGTGACCTCAGCATCAGCATTCACTGCCGTCTCTGCCCGAAAATCAGCCATTTTCACACTCCTATTCTTGCAATTCTTCCTGCATAACACGGAGCAATGTGTCACTATATAAACTTGCTTTGTTTTTTCTTTTTTCCATTTCAGATAAAAGGAAACACACTTTGAAGTTCCTAAGCAATCTTGATATCATCTTCTAGAACTTGTTGTGGTTGATTTCTACAGACAAATACTTCTTGTATATAGAGAGAGAGAGTGAGAGAGAGGGGGGGCAGAGAGATTGTTCAATAAAGAGTGGACCTGGGGAACCAAATACAAAGTAGTCCAGGAAATGGAGAAGCTGAGGTGGCGATCGACGAAGTGAACTGCGAGCAATATCGGTGGTGGCGGCGGCGGCGGCGGCGGCGGTGACTGCGGCAGAGACTGACGACTGCCGGTGGTCCTCCGTTTCCTCCAATTATTCTGCAACTCCCAACCAGCGCTTGTTCCATTGGTAGAATATAAAGAAATATATATATATATAGATATATAGATAATAAATCAATATTATTTAAAGAATTATGTATTCATTTTTTATTTTGAAATTTTTTTACTTGAGGGAAAGACAGAGAGCACCCGCCAATTTTAATTGAATTGCACTGAATCGAAGTGTAATTTATATTAACGGAATCAAATTTTCTAACTGATTACTCTAATTAATATGAATAGAATTTTTCGGTCGGAATAAAACCAAAGTGTTACTCCTATATATATTTTTAAATTTTTTATTCTTATGATACTAAAAATATCGTTAATATAATTACTTATATTAAATAAATTTAATTAAATATTATTTATCTTATATATGATAATGATTGTGAATTATTTTTAAAAAATATATTAAAATTGTATTTTCTAAATCTTTATTAAATTAACTTTTAATTAATTACTTAATTTGAAAATCAAATTCAATTGAAATTTTTAGTTCATTAATATTCATTTAATTGAAAATTAAGTTTAATTATTATTTTTAAAATAATTAAATTAAAAATTTAATTTTCTTGATTAACCAAATAATTAACACTTATATCACTAAATCCCATATCATATCATATAATTTTATTTTATTTTTATTTTATCAAAAGAATAATACAATATTTTTGTATTGAATTCACTATTATTACAAGAACATTATATTAAATTTATAAAAATAAAGTTTCTAATATTTAATAAAATTACTAATTACTTTTATCATTATACAAAATTAAATATTTGATTAAATATTTATTTAATCTCACTAAATATATTAGTGAGAATTCAAATTCATCACTTTTATATAATAAAATTTATCTTCTATCATTAAATAATAATAATTAATCCAACCTAATTACATTTGTATAAAGTTAATAGTAACAATAAAGTTTGATTAATATTTCAAGTATTGTACTCACAAAAATACAAAAATTTAATTATAATTTATACTATCACAAAATTAAATAAAATTGCTACATAAATTTGATTTTAATAAAAATAATAAAATTAAATTTATTGATAAATTAACAACACAAAAAAATTTAATAGTTTTTTTTAATCAAATTGGGCACTAGAATCATGGGATTTCACCTAATAAGAAGAAGATTTGAGAGTCAATTTCCTTTATGACAGCAAGTGTTCTTTGTTAAATGACATTTATTATACCTAATTTAGTTAAACTCACATAAAAATAAACTAAATCTATTAAATATAAGGAATTATGTAATATTATATAAAACTTATTCAAATATTTATGTCAAAATTTGTATATTTATCTATTTAATGTATAATTATATCTCATTTGTTGATCATAATACAACCCAAAAAAAATTATTTTTATGATGATCAAATATAAAAATATCAATAAAATTTAAAATAAAAAAATTAAATCTTAATTTTTATTAAATAATTCAATCAATCCAAAAGATATGAATACCTTATAAAAGTTCAAGTAAGTCAACTCCAA
Organism: Bruguiera hainesii; assembly: GCA_023213295.1. Lineage (NCBI taxonomy): Eukaryota > Viridiplantae > Streptophyta > Magnoliopsida > Malpighiales > Rhizophoraceae > Bruguiera > Bruguiera hainesii. The sequence continues at coordinate 6,061,812 of JAHOYR010000006.1, forward strand.
ATTAGACGACATCTTATTACCTTAATTTTAGATTTTAGTGATTCATTACAAATAAACAAATATTCAATATCTTTAAAATCATAACAAAATGAAAGGAAAAGGTAAATAAAACTATTGTGGAAGTTAATGTCTTCAATAGTCGTACTGCAGTTGTCGCCTTTGACTTAAGTTACTTACCCCTTCTTTAGAATATACTTTTTTTTTCCTTCTTTTGATCTCAAGAATCTCTTTTTTCCTTGGCCTCCTAAAGGTCACTTGTCATTATGATATTTATAGACTTCCCTTAAAATGACTAAATTATCTTTAAAACGTCCTAAAAAAACCAGTTTACCAACTAGCTCATAATGGTTTATCCTTCCAACAACAATCCAATCCTTTAATTAGTTCTATAACTAGTCCACACCTTCTCCTCTCTTTCAGACTTTGCGATGGGTTCAATTTACTAATTCTATTATTTCATTACTTTAATTCTTTACCTATAATACAAAAGGAATTACAATTGAAATAAAACATATCAAAACTAATCATAAACACACAACATTAAGTTTAAAATTCAATAAAAAATTTGTGCAATACTTAGACCTATTAAATTCCCCTATATTTGACTCATTGCTTCTCTTCAAGTAATTGTAAACCATAAGCCAAGTATGATCAACATAACTTACACGAAAATTTACATAAGTTATACTTAGTCCAAACTCTCAAATTAAAGCCTCATTAACATATAACAATACTAACTTAAAAGTATTATTTAACATATCATTAGTCAATTTCAATCAATGACTTCTTGTTATTCACCCAATAACTAAATCATAATAGATGTGTGAGTGAAAACCTCTTAATACTTAATGAAAACACTTAGTGAAATTCATTTAATATACTAACAATACACAATCTATCTTCAAGTCATATATGCATAAGTTTCACATCTTTCTTTATTAATGCAAGCACAACAAGGTCAAAAGTTAAAAGGATTTTATTTTATTTATTTTACATTTTTTTAGATAAATTAAAAGTTATAACAATTTTTTTTCTAGGCAAGAACTTGCTTTTTGACCTAAATGTCATCATCTATTATAACTATATCCAATTACTACTTCACAAGTTAAGTATTGGAGTACTTTGCATACTCTTAATTTAAGCCACTTGTTGACATAAAAAATAACATTTATGATGCTAACTCTTAGTAAATTGGTCACTTAAAACATTAAAGTAAATCCATTTATAACTTATAACATTATCTTTATTCAAAATTTATTTTATTTATTATTATTGTCTTTTTTAGACAAATCCTAAATTATATCCCTAATTAAGGTATGTCATACAAGACTTTCATCTCGAGGGATGATCATGTATTTCTAATTTTCTAAATAAATGCATGGCATTAAGAACCACATGAAATTCACTAAAATGTTAAACATTGCACACATAAAAAGTCTTATGCTTAACTTAAAATTATTTTTCAAAATACAAATTTTTGAATAGAGAATGATTTTACCATTAACCAATTATAACTAACTAATGCTAATAACCCTTAAACATCAACATTGCCTGCATTAGTATTATCATAGGCTTTTAAAAGTTTCAACTAAATAAAACTTAAGTAAATATCATGTCAGCTTTTGCATAATTAGGCTAAGTTGTTAAAAAGTAAAAAAAAGAAATACCCAAAAGTGCACTCCCCCTCACACTTAATTGACGTTGTCCCCAATGTTACCAATAAAGATAAAGTAAATGGAAGAAAAATAAAACTTCCTGGGGTAACACTGTTGGTAGAAGAGACAAATTTCATTATTTATGTAGGTTTCCTACAGCTTTCACATTGCAATAATTAGAAAAACTACTATGAAAAATAGGAACTGGCAAAGCATAATAGGAAAGAAAATTATCCACATCTAAAGCAAAGACAATAGAAAAGAATGAAAGGAAATATAACATTGCCTCAAGGAATATGAGTAAATGTTTCTGTGAAATAACACATAAAACAAGCAAAGTAGATTCTAACAAGTTTATATGAAATAGACAAAAGACATGATCAATATAAAGAATAATGCAACCAGTGAGACATAATAGTTAGAAATCACTAAGAGTCTTTATTCACTCTCAATGCCATTAAAACCTCATCCATCTTCCTTTCTCAGGCATCCATGCATTAGGCATGCTCATCTAACTTCTTATTTTGAACATTCATATGCCTTTGAAAATAAGAAAATAATTATGAACACGAAAAGGAGGAAGGACTTACATGTAACTTTCATAATTCAATGGAATATGTGGTATTTTACAATATCATCTTGGAAGTTGACCTTCAACTCAACATCATAAAAACCATCATCATAATGGGCATTTACTTGTTCACCAACGATAAGTGGTTCTAACACCAAGTTTCTCCAAGTACCATTAATTACAATATAACCTATATTATAAAAAGGTATGTATCTATGTCTAACTTATCCACACTTATAGTCTCCATTAAGTGCTCACCATGCAAATCTATTTAAAAGTCTATAAACACCTTGGTTAAAACCAAAGGAAAGCAAAAATTCCTTGTAAAGTATTTAAATTTAACCACCTCTCGTATTTATTGAATGATGATAGAAGTTAAAGGGATTCCTTCAATAACACTAAGGTCATCAAACATCTTCCAAATAAAATAGATATCATATTGTTGAACATCATTTAAGCCACTCATTTTTAGCATGATGTTAAAACTTAATAAGTAGAGAATGAGGTGATCACGAATCTAGAGGCACTTAATAAGGATAAAGGCCCTACTATAATAATTAATCATCTAAAAGTTTAATTCTATATGGGCATAAAGTCTTTTGTAAGTGAAATTAGAGAATTTTTAGGTTATGTGAGTTAAAAGGTAACCTCACATTAAGGACTCCTAACAAGGTAGCAAGATACTCTTAATTAAGATTAATTTGGACTCCCTTTATATAGGAATTAATCCTTTTTAAAACCACGATCTATTTCTTCTCAATATTTAAAAAAATTATCATACCAAGTTAAAATAGTATATGTCTTGTAACTCCAAAATGGGTACCTAAACAAATACATCAAATGCACTTTTTAATTAAAATAGAAAAATCAATCTCATCATCGAGAGGCCTTTTAACCACAATATTATTGGTTTGTCTACTTGTAAGCTATACAAAATTATCAACACAAGTAAAACAAGAACTATTGAATAAAGTTAAACCACTTGTTATAACTTTAAAAGCTTTATACCTAGAAAAGGCACCTTAACTACCACCCCTCCACATATTAACAAATGGAGTAAAGATGGTGAGCAAAGAGAACTTAAAGGCTACATAATAGGTCAAAATCAATAAAATGGAATCTAAATAAACCAATAGTACAACAAAATTTTTTGTCAAATTTTAAACTTTCAAACCCTCATATTGTAAAATATGTTCTAGATAATATAATTTTCTTCATAGAGAAAAGCAAGAATAATATAAACTCAAACCAAGCAAACCTCAATCCATCTATGATTTGAAGAAAAAATATCAATATATGCCTTAAATCAAGCAAACTCTTAATTAGTGGATAATGACCAAACCTTAAAATCAAGCTTGAAACTCCTCAAGCCAATCTGAATCAAAATGTAAGACTTTTTAGAAAGGACATTTGATGTATTGATGGACTTTAGGAGTGAGTGTTATTATATAAGAGAGGAGACATGAGGATTTAGGTGGGTGGTGGTGAAAAAAGAGAAACTAAGTCAAAGAGAAGGTATATTTAGGGTGTGGGGCGAGTAAAGATAGAGGAAGCTTAATAAGCCAACTTGAATCGACTCTACAACTAGTTCACCACTCAGTACTAGTCCAGTTGAGACAAAAATCACCCTTTTTTATTTTTTATTTGGGAAACCCACTGGTTTACCATGAAATATTAAGCAAAATTAATACTTTACTTTAACTTAATCACTTCCAACCATTATTATGATAATAGGCACAAAAGGATGTAAGACTATGTAAAATGTATACTTGGGACCTAATAATCAATAAAAATAATATAACAATGACACAACCATTTACACTCCTAATAAACAAAAATTCAATCAACACAAAACATTTTATCCATGAATTTCATTACTAGGTCTAATTCTTATCTTATAAAAATGTGTATGATATTAAATGCTTTATAAATAAGAAATAAAGAGGATATGAAGCAAACTCTTGATTGACTGATGGAGTAATTAGCTCTTAACGAAATTGTGATCATATCTTATGCCTCTTTATAAACTTATAACAAAATATAAAATATACGAAAAGTCAATTGCACAAGGAAAGACAAAGAAACCTTGGCTTTTGAAATTAATTTAACAACATAATGGAGTGAATATCCTTTATCTTATCCTATTCAAAGTAGTGCTTCAACCTTTCCCCATTGACAATGAAACATTTTTTATCTACTTATATTTTGATTACCTATAGGAATAAAGGTTAGTTATAACAAAAGAACTAGACCATTTGAATTTGAGATTACCTAAAAAGAGATGAAGGTAAGAATTAAAAAGCAACACCCTTTAACTTTCATTGAACTCTCTCTTTTACATGAGTGTATCGTGTCATGTCTTGGTCCTTTCCTTGTAAATGCGAGTATTTTCATAAGAGTTCCTCTAAATCTCCTTAAGCTTGTTAAGTTAAAGAAGTCTTCTCTCATAAACTAACTTTAAGTCATAATTCAATACTTTGATTACCTAATAAGCTTGATATTCTAACTCTACTAATAAGTGACAAGTTTTACTAAAATTAATAAGTAAAGAGACATGTCAAGAGGCATCTTGAAGGCTATTCTATAAGCTTATAATGTATTATTAAGTTTGATTGTCTAATTCTCCTAAAAAAAAGTGAATTATTTTTTCTATAATTGACTTGCTTTGTTTGAAAGTTCCACTTGTCCACTCATTTGTGGATGATAAGGAGCACTTGTTTTAAAGTGACACACAATCAAGAAAACTTCAAAACCTTTATTTTTGAAGTGAACGTCATTGTCACTGATGATTCCTCTTGGTACCCCCAAAGAATGAAAACATTTTCTTTTTTACAAACTTGATTACAACTTTTATAGTGTTATTAAGTAATGTTATAGCTTCCACCCACTTAAATACATAATCTATGACTATTAAAATGTCGAGATTTTTGTGGGATCAAGGAAATGGTGCCATGAAATCCAAACCCTAGATATTAAATAACTTTACTTCAAAAATACTAGATTAAGACTTCTTTTGACTCCTTTCAATGTTACCTATCTTGTAGCATCTATCATATGCAAAAATAAAACTTCTTACATATAGAAAAGTGTTGGCCAAAAAAATTCCAATTAAAGCACCTTAGTAGTAGTTTTCTCAATCCTTAAATGACCTTCATATAGTAAGGAATAACAATATGTGAGAACATTTGTCATCTCTTCATCAAACACACATCTTTTGTTAATTCTATTAACATAATTCTTGAATAATAGTAGGTCCTCCCACATATAATACTTGGCTTTTAAAAGAATTTTTTTTTCTTTTGATGATAAGAGAACTATGATGAAATGATGTTACTCACCAAATAGTTCACATAGTTTGCATACTAAGGAGTTAGTTGTTGTATAGCAATAAGCATTCATCAACAAAATAATCATTGATGGCATTTTCCACTTATTGCTCTTACTACTCCAATCTAAAAAGGGGAACAACCACTATGTTTTCCAAACCTTTTTTGTCTTAGATCTCTAAATTAAATCCTTGTAGAAGCAAAATCCATCAAATTAATTATAGCTTGACATTCTCTTTTGTTAACAAATACTTAATAGTTGAGTGATTCATATAGAAAATAACTTTGGTTTCCATTAGATATAAATAAAATCTATCTAAAGTATAAACAATACCTAAGAGTTCCTTTTCTATAGTTACATAATTCATTTGAGTATCATTCAACAATCTATTGGTATAATAAATCATAAGTAACCATTTGTCTCTCATAATATAATTACTATTATCACACATTAATTCAAAAGGTAGACTTTAATCTAAGGTTGTAATAATCGATGTCAAAGTCAACTCCTTATTTAGCATATTAAAAGCTTATGTACACTAATCATTAAAGCGAAAAGGTATATCTTAGCTAATAAAACACATAATGGTTTGGTAATTTTTGCAAAATCTTATATGAACCTTCTATAAGAATTTGCATGTTTAAGAAAACTTTTAACAATATTAATCGAATTTAGGAAGGGGTAGCTTTTTAATCACTTTAGTTTTAACTTGATTCACCTTTATATCCTTAAACCAAATCTTGTGCCCTAGGACAATTCCATTATAAACCATGAAATGATATTTCTCCCAATTTAACACCAATTGGTCTTTACACATGTTTGAAAAACCATTGTCAAATTACCCAAGTATGCATCAAAAGAAGAATTAAAGATAAAAAAAAGTCATCCATAAATACCTTAATGATATTTTTAACCATGTTGGAGAAAATGGACATCATACACCATTAGAAAGTAGTAAATGCATTGCACGGAACAAAGGGCATCTTCTAATACACAAATATCTTATAAGGGCAAGTGAATGTAGTTTACTCTTAATTTTTTAGTGCAATAAGAATCTAATTATAACTTAAGTATCCATCTAAGAAATAGTAATATTCATGGCTAACTAATGACTCTAACATCTAATAAATAAATGATAAGGAAAATGATCCTTCTAAATAGTACCATTTAACTTCCTATAATCATTACACACTTTTTACCCGGTGACTATCCTTGCAAGAATCAACTCATTTTTATCATTGGTACTACTATCATATCTCCTTTCTTTGGGACTACCTAAACTGGACTAACTCAAGAACTATAAGAGATAAGGTAAATGATGTAAGCATTCAAAAACTTAAATACCTTTTCTCTAATAACTTTTATTTTATGTTAGGGTTGAAATGTTGTTGATACTTTACACATAACTTGTGGTGTTCCTTCACAAGAATCCTATTTATGCAAAAAGAACTAATGTCATTAATATAAGTATAATCCAAACAATAGTATTTTTTGTTACCTTAATACCTGCAATAACTTCTCTTCTTCAACCTTATTTAAAGTTACTAACACAATGATAAAAAATGTATAAAACTTACCTAAGTAAGCATATCATAAATGGTTTAAAGGCTACTTAAGCTTAACTTGTGGAGGAATATCTAGAAAAGGTGATAGTTTGGGATTTCCAAAGCCAAAATCTTCAAATATAAGTTGTCCTTTTTAAGTTAAAGACCCAACTCCATTGAGTCTCATCACACATTCTGAAAGTATTGAATTTTTACCCTTATCAGTAATACTATAAGTGATACAGGTTGCAAGTGGTTTCATAAGGACTTTTTCTTTGAAAGTTACCCTCATGACCAAGTTGATGACCTCTACCATAAAGTATAAATCACTAATGATTGGATACCTTATAATCTTAAACACATTGAATTCTTGTTATTTATTACTAACTCAAAGTGTAAACTTTCCTTGTTCTACATCAATGAAAGCACCTTCAGTAACTAAAAATAGTCTCCCTAAAATTATAGAGTTCTTAACATCTTCTTCCATCTTAATAATGAGAAAATTAGCTAAAAAATAAAACCTTTGAATTTTTACCAATATGTCTTTGATCTTACCAAGCAAGTACTTAATAGATTGATTAACTAATTGCAAAGATATAATAATTGGTTTTAAATCTCCCATTACAAGTCTCTTAAAAAAGAGATAAAGGCATTAGATTAATACTAGTGCCAAGATCACATAAGTATTTATCAATACCAACTTTTTCAATAAAATAAAGATTAGTGAAATTCCTTAGGTGCTTCAACTTTGAAGGTAACTTATTCTGAATGATTGCACTGTACTCCTTCATCAAAGTAACTATGGCATGCTTTTCAAGCTTCCTCGTGTTAAAGATAATTTCCTTAAGGAACTTAGCATATAAGGGTATTTAAGTTATGACTTCTACAAAAGGTATGTTAATGTGAAACTTTTTATATATCTCTAAAAATTTTGAGAAGTTTTTTGTCATCATTATAATTCTTTAACCTTTAAGGAAATGGAATGGGTGTAACATAAGGTTTGACATCATAAGGTAAAGTATAAGAGTCATATGTCCCTTTTTGGTTATTTACCCTTATCCTTTACTTAGGTTGGAGTTGGCTTGTCTACTTTCTCTTTATGCTCTTTGACATCACCATATCAACTATACTTAATAATATGAGGATTCTTATTGACTTCAATAGTACTAGATAATTTCCTTGAACTCTATTAGACACCATATTTGCTAATTGTCCCATTTGAACTTTCAAGTTAGGAATTAATGCTTATTAAGTTAAGGGAACTTAATCAACCTTTTCATTCAGCATTTTTATATGGCATCTTGGCTAGTCTTCTTCTCTTCCATTTTGAACATTTATTGTATAAACATACTTTTCAATTATGACTTCTTTTTTGAAGGTTAAGGCAGTTAATCTTGAAAGGGTAATCCTTTTTGGAATTTTGGTGGTGTATTAGGTCTACTGCCTTATTGCTTCCAAGCAAAATTTGGATGTTTACGCCATTTTAGATTATAAGTATTGGAATATGGATCATTCCTCAATTGCTTTCTTGCATAAAGCCTCATATAGTTAATGTCTTCCATATTAAAACTAAAGGAATTGTCATAAATGCAAGTGATCAAACATGGTATCCCACAATATGAACATTATTTGCTCTACATGGTCTCTTAATTCACCAAAAGTTTTTCTTACCTTGCTAAATAACCAACCTTAATTGTCATATCATTTTAGACTAACAACTTATAAGCTCTTGCTCTTAATTCAATAACCTACTCTTAACTTAATTTCAAGATTCAAAGGAAGTAATTTAGTACACTTAAACTTTTTTAAAAACATACACTATCTGTAAATAAAAACAACAAAAAAGGTAGAACTAAATTAATAACAAAAAATTAAATAAATACAACAAAAAAGTGACTCACAAATACAATCAATAAGGTAAAAAAAAATCAAATTTCACAAAAAAAAAAACAAGAAGAAGAAGAAGAAGAAAATAATTTACATCAAAGCAAATAATTAAAAACATTAAAAGACACAAATCACAATCATTATCATTATTCCCTGGTAACAATTCCAAAAACTTGGTCAAACATACTTGTAAATACGTAAAGTCAATTGTAGTAATAAAACTTAGTGGACATTTTAGGTGTTATACCCATAGATAATAAAAATTTAATTGTAATTTATAATACCACAAAATTTTACAAAATTGCTAAAAGAAACTTGATTTTAATAAAAATAATAAATTTGAATTAATTGATAAACTAATAATGCGAAAGAATTTAAGGTTTTTTTTTAATCAAATTAAGTATTAAGACTACGGGGTTTCACCTAATAAAGGCAAATCATATTAGGTCTTTATAAGTTAATGATTTAAAAGTCAATTTTTTTCTCTAACAACAAGTGCTCCTTGTCAAACAACACCCATCGTACCCAATTGAACTCATGTAAAAATAGATTAAGCCCATTAAATACAAGGAATTATGGACATTACACAAACTTATTTTCATGTTTATCTCAAAGTTTGCAAGTTTATTTATTTAATGCACAATTATATCTCATCCATCGATCTTAGCACAACCCAAAAAAATTAGTTTTATAGTGATCAAGTATAAAAGTATCAAAAAACTTAAAATAGACAAATTAAATCCTAACTTTTATTAAATAATTCAATTAATCTAAAAAATATGAATACCTCATAAAAATTCAAGCAAACCAATCATAAATTAGGTTATATCTTGTTACCCTAACTTAGAATTCTAGTTATATATTACAAATAACAAATATTCAATATCTTTAAAACCATAATATAAGGAAAGGATGAGGTAAATAAAACTCTTATAAAAACTAACACATTCAATAATTATACTAAAGTTGTCGTTGTTGACTTAAGTTGTTCACCCTTTTTTCAAAATTTGTTTTTCCTCTTTTGATCTCAAGAATCCCTCTTTTTTTTTTAACCTCTTTTAGGTCATCTGTCATCGTAGTATTTAGTAATTATAAACATCCCTTAACATGACTAGAGTACTTTTAAAACATCATAAAAAAATTACATAACTTTTTTAAAAAAAAGGCAGCTAATTAGTGTTAATTTGTTCAATTTTGCAATATTATGTATCTAGTTTTTGACCAATTCACCAACTGTTCCATAGATTGGCACTTGTCAATTCTTTTAGCAACAACTCAATTCTTTAAGTAGTTGTACAACTGATCCATTCCTTCTCTCTTTTTTCAAACTTTGTAATAAGTTTAATTTATTTATTTTATCATTTTATTATTTTGATACTTCTTATACAATACAAAAAAATTATAATTAAAATAAAATTTACCAAAATTAATTATGATTACACGGGAACAAATTTATATTTTAATATAAACTTTATATAATTCTTAAAATTATTAATAATATATTTTATTTTTAGATAGTATCAAAAGTTACATAATTTTTTAAAAAATATATTGAAATATTCATATTGAGATTTATCAAAGATCAAGCTCATCAAACAAATAAAATTGATTTGTCACCAAAATACATGTGGATGCAAGGTGACAAGTTTACAATAATCCTCACGTGTCATTGGAGGAAAAAAAAAATCAAAAATCTTTGATCAGTAACCTGTTTTTTACTCGCGACCAATAATCATGACCTCAATTAGATTACACAATGATAACACATTATAATTGGTAACTATGTTCATCAATGGTGGTTGTACATTATTTTTATTAAAAAAGCTAGACAATGATACCTTATTGAAATGAACCGTATCAATCAGGACGTGGTAGCTTCTGTAAAGCTATAAAAGTATAAGGATGATAAAAATTGTCTTACAATAGATCAAATCTCAAAATTAAATTTTTTCATGGGCATTGAATTTATTGCATACTAGCTTACTTATATACACTATGTGCGAGACTATTTAAAACAATTGAAATTTTTAAAAAAATTGATTAGATATTTATTATGTTTATTTTTTTAATATAATTTATTTATAATTTTATATTATATAAATTTATTTTATTATTTTTTATTTTAAATAAATTATAGTTATTATATTATATGATATAGAATTATAAATGAATTATATTAAAAAATAAAAATAAAAAATCATCGAAAATCTATATATATATATAAAAGAACGATGCATTAATTTTAATGAATTTTAAACATTAATATACTATATAACAATCATATAAGTTATAAGTTAATAGGATCAATACTTGGACATGAAAATTTTTTTGAGGTTATTGATTGATTTAAGAATTGAGTTTTTCTTAGAAAGTACCTCATGTATATTTTGTAGAGAAAGTATTTGTAGTATAAAATTAGGGTACTTTCTAATTTATAAATATAATGGAGTATCTGTATAATTTATATTTTTATTATTATTATATTATTAAAATTATACTCTTAGTTAATTTAAAAATAATATTATTTTAATAAAAAATTTAAAATTATATTTATTTTAAGAAATAATATGAGAGTCAATTTTATTTTTTTTATTTAATTGATTTCTGTTGAGATTTAAAATTTAAAATTTTGGATTTTAATATCAATAATAAATTACACTTTATTAGTCAATTATATTAACTTTTAGACACCTTCAGGAAAATGCACCGGCTGCTGTAGCTAATTGAGTAGCTCTAAAATCATGTGTACAAGCTCGTAACGAGGGACATGATCTCGCTCGTGAGGGTAATGAAAATTAACCATGGGGGCATGCACCACTTGGCTCGGGGGGGATATAGCTCAGTTGGTGGAGAGCTCCGCTCTTACAATTGGGCGGTAACATGGTGCCTTGTACCTGAACCGGTGGCTTTTATTGCCGAATGGCTTGAATTGGCATTATGTCAACTAAGTCAAAGTTAATTATATATTTTATTATATTAAATATCTATAAATAACTTTATGTTATTTCCAATAATCTATGCAGTGAAACATAATTATCTTCAAACTATAGACCCTATCATAGATTTCAAGTAGTTTGTATGGTTAATTAGGTGCGTTTCTGAAAGTAGTCTATATCCATACTAACCAACGCTGCTTCAAGTCATGACACATGTCAGGTTTGGATTGTTGCTATTAAACCCCCCCAAAAAAGAAAAAAACAATAAAAATTAAGTTTTAAAATAGAACAACAATATACATTATTATTTTATTTTTTTATGTTTTGAGATTAAAATTTATTATACATTTGAATTCATTTATTAATATTTTTTAATTATATATATATGTGTGTGTGTGTGTGTGAGTGTGATTCAACTAAAAATCTAACAATTAAACTAATAAATTTATTTTTTGACCCGGTTAATAGTTAAGCCAAATTTGATAATTATAACAACAATAATGTCATTAAAAATTAAAGAAATAAATAATTTAATCTTAAATTTTAATTTAAAAATAAATGTATTCTCATTTTAATAAATTAAGAGTAATTTAATTTTTTTATAATATTTATAATAATAATACATACTTTTTTACGAGTGTTTTATAAAGTAGGTTAATTATTATAAAATTTAAATATTAGTATGTGTTTTATTAAATTTAAAAATATAACGTGTGAGTTATTATAATACCTAAAATAGAATATATTAAATATAAATTTTTCTTATAATCGATGCACGGAATAATGTTTCATATTTCTATTGATTTAGTTTTCTTTCATAATTGTTTAAAACTAACATTTTATAACCATAATTTAAAAAAAAAAAATTGCATTTGTAATGTTACCAAAAGGAAAACTTTACAAATTAATGTGGACTAAAGAAGTCCTATAAAAGACATTAATTTTGTAGAATTTGGAACAAGACCAAAGAAACAAATAATTTGAGATAAAGAACGCGAACAATAAATAACGTATCCAAATTTACTTTTTAAGTTGGGGAAGAGAGCGTCGTCGTAGGGCTAGATAAATAGAACGCCAACCATTCTGTGAAGGGTGCAACATATCCCAGAAGAAGGACAGTTCAGGCTGCTTGCATATCACATGCTCCCTTTTGTCATTCCCCTCTGCCCCCCAACTCGAGAGCTCACGTGTCACAGACGTCTGGCATGGCTTCAGTGGATTCCTGTAATCCGTATTTCCTGCCAGCCAGCAAGTAAAGGTGACGGACAAGTCATGACACTTTGACATCTGTACAAGTCATAAGATCTAGGAACCAAAGGGCCAAGAGGGTTTCCTCTCGACTTCTTGATCTAATGCAACTTCTGAGGTTCAAATTGTGGAGCCAGATCATATGTATATCTGTAAATGTCTTAGTTCTGTGAATGGACTGCTTTTGGCCGAGGAGTGAGCTTTGGTATGATGCACAAGATTTGGCTTGTGTTACCACTTTGACAGAGCTCGGAAAAGAAGAAGAAGAAAGGATCTAGAATTGATAAATCTTGGATTAAAATAGCTGGAACATTGCCAGTTGGAAGTTTGAGACCACAGACTCACTCACTAAATAGACCGTATCAGGGTTGTGTAAGATAAAAGGTGTGAGGGGTGGTTTTTTTTTTTTTTTTTCAAATTAAATTTGGAGGCCAAGCTTATGTGTTGTGTAAAATAAAAGATAAAATATGACCTTAGAAGGAGCCAATGACATAGGATTAGGATGGAAATAGCTGGAGGACCATCATACTATTTTCCAGGAACTAAAGCCCAGATTATGAGGAAATACTCGAAATCTCTTTTTTTTTTTTTTTGGGAGGGGAGGGTGAGGGGGATTGTAGGAAGGAATCCTACATTCGAGGGTGAAGTGTTGTCTCCTGAAATTAGCAATATTTTCTACAAAATTGAGCTAATTAAGTTTGTAGTTTGAAAGTCAAAATATTATATTAGAGACTAGTTTCTTGGACAATATGTTCCTTTTTGTTACCATGCAGACTCTCCCACTAGAACTTCTAAGGTAAATTATTCATATTACATGTGATATTTAGAAAATAACTACCTTATTGTGAAAATAAATGTTATCCATGTAACAAAAAAAAAAAAAAAGAAAAAAAAAATTTGTCCAAAGCTCTGTTTCTTTTTTAATTATATTTGTCGCTCGCTGAATTCTTTTAAAAAAAGGAAAAATTTTCTAAAGGATATCTTCGATTAATTTCCCATTTATAGACTAATTAAATGTGATTATCAGTACTTTATCAGGCCAAGAAAATAACTCACCAGCTCTGTGGTGGTGGTGCTTCAATGCCGAAATGAATGCACGGTAAACATCCAAACACACGAAAGCAGAATTCTTGCTTTTCTTGTTCAGGTTTTGCACAGCCTGCCGCAGTAACTTGTTGTGGAATCTTGACAGCGAGTTGAGACTCTTATTGCAAGACAAATATGATAGCTGTTTGGTTTGTAGGGGCAAGCATCCCATGGGCTCCATTGCTAATACACTTATTTTCCTTACTCCCAAATCACCAATGCTTTGTAGGTTCTTGGCAAGCTGATCAATAATTCTTCTTGTTAAAGCTGGCACCTCCTGTCATAACACACATATTACATCAATAAAGAGAATCCAAATATCATGTGTGCTGGAAACAACTACCTAAAAGTATGGAGCTACTCAAGCATATACAACTGATACATGATCGGTTTATAAGTCTTTCAAAGTGTCTTTCTATGATTCCAATAAATAAATAAATAAATAGCTCTAGAAATTATCCTTTTTTTTTGTGGGGGGGGGGTGAGGGAGAGGGGTTATGGATGGTGTTATAATTACACTTACACTACACTCACCTTCAAGGTGCCATTATTTTTTGAGAGAGAATCATAGTCGTTGCCGGAGACAGATATCACTGCAACGGATGTCTGGAGGTCGTGTTTGGTGAACACTAGTTCGTCGAGCAGGAGTTTCAATTGATTGATTTGGGTGGTCATGTTGGGCCCCTTTGCCCACGTATCAAATACGCCAGTCCCTCCCTGTGCAAAGTTCATTCCGCGCTCTAGCTGCGTTTTGTTTGCTGCTCTTCTCCACTTGTAAGCAATTGGAGTCTTTATTCCCAGAAATGAAGCTGTGCGTAATATGATAAAATTGTGGAACGACGATGAATTGTCATGCAAGCTAGCGATGGCTTAATTTGATGGGATACTCGATATATCATCAGACAATCGGATCGAAAGTAAGAAAAGAAAAGAAAAGAAAAGAAAAAAGTAACCAGAGCGACTGAATAAATCAATGAAAAGAATTTGAAAATTGTGATCGTCAATAAGAAAAAAGAATTACCAAAATTTCTCCCAATTGAATGACTGTTAAAAACCAGGGAAGAAGGGAAGGAAAGAAAAGGAAAATTAAACCCCCAGAGGGGGAAATTAAAAGATATCAAGCATGCACCTATGTAATCAGTAAGGACACGACCATCGGAGAACCGGCCGCTCGGTTTACCGGGAAAAGTGTTGCCATTAGGTTCAAGCCATGAACCCGAATGTTTGTTAAAGTTGCCAGTGTCAACGTAGGAGTCCCCAAAAACAAAGAGCTTCACAGTGCCACGCTGTTGTCGTCCTTTATGCAACCTTTTCGTTCCACGGATTCCTGCAACTTCAAAAAAACATATATAACAGTGAGTGTGACATTCACAAAAGCGAAGCTAGAGCAAGCACTGCTTTACGCATGGTCTTAAATTGCGGGTTTTCTAACCAGAGCAAGTGGTAGTAGCAGTAATCAGGAAAAAGAGAAGCAACAAGAAGAGGAAATTCGCCTTCTTCTCCATTGTCGAGCAACAAGAAACGAACATTTTCTAGGTAACGGTACAAGACTTGTAGGAAATGGCTTAATGGGGTAGTATTTAAAGATTTACGTTTTAAAGCTTATTTCATGGAATTGGAAACTGCTATGAGATTATTGTTTGGCCTATTGAATGCTTGTAGAGGTGCTCAAAATGGGGTCATTGGCTATGTTCAGGTTGGATTACTTTCAGGTCAATTGATATTAAAATTGTTTTGAATTCGTATCGGTAAATTATTATTTAAAAATTAATGTTTTTTTTTATTTCATTATATATAAAAAAATAATTTTTTTTTGAACGGATATAACTTCAGCTACTTTTCTCATCTTTATAGCGTCATAAATATAACAAAATTAACATAAATTTTGTGCAATAGAATACAAAAAGGTAAAATTATATATTTTCGTAAATTATGAGAGTTTCAATAAATCATATATCTATATGTATTAATTTATTGCTCTTCAGTTTTACAACCACTTTTTCTTAAATATAAGAATAATACAAGTTTATGTAACAGAATAGGAAAAGGTAATGCTAACATAGGGTTTCAAAGTATTAAACTGTCTATTTATATCTCAACAGGCCATTGCTCTTTAGGTCTCAGTTCCACCATCTCTCTCCTCACTTGTGGTCTTATTAATATTAGGAGGTAAGATCCATCATTTCCAACTTTCCAGCATATCTGTTATATGTTTGTATATTGTCAAAAGTGGAGATTGCCAACTCATTTCTATGTTACGTGCATGCCATATCCTTTTAGTCTTCTTTGCTTATGGTTTCACTTTGCTCTTCTATTAGAAAATTATCCGAATATATAAAAAATTAGTTATGAATTTTTATAATTATATCATAATTTTTTTATATTTTTATTTGAATTATAAAATTTTTAAATTTATTTCAAATTAAATTTTTTAACAAAAAGTAATTAAAATTATTAAAAATATTACATTAATTAAATAAAAATCATTAATAATTTAATATACTTTCTTAACAATTTAATTTAAAACGAATTTAAAAATATAAAATTAAGAAAAAATTACAAAAAATGAAGATCTAATTGTAAAAATTTAAACCTCTAAAACTATTGTAATATGTAGAAATTTGTTATGTCAATTTCAATGCAAGAGTTGCGAATTATATTTTTATTTACATGTTTAATGTAATATAAGTAATTTTTGTAATCTATTTAGATATGGACGATGAAATTATTATAAAAAATAACTGATATATTAACTATATATATATATATATATATATATATATATATAGTTAATATATATATATATTATTTTTCTTGCATTTTTAAACCTGTATTTTTAATTTTCCTCACTAATGACTTGCTAAGTACTAAGCTTCATTGTTACTCAAACACCATTTCTTGTTTATTTTTTGGTTTTTTTGAGTGAGGTTGCAATGTGGGTTTTCATCTTTTTTGTCGTCAAGGGAGAAACATGATCGAGGTACTACGTAAGATCATTCATTTGCATGCGTCGCTTTTGATTAGTTTTGCAGACACACGCACGGTGAAATTGCTAAGAGGCACCCTGCTCGAAGTTACCGCGCGCCTCGACAAACAAGGCTCCTTGCAAGCCGACAAAGGAATAACGTACGCGTCCGCGCGTAGAACAACAAGTAGGGAGCTCGTTATACCAATTTCTTAAATACACGACGGGGGTGGACTTCTGGACACTTACATCTGCTCCAAGGTAAAGAAAAATGCTTATTTTTATATTTTACATTTTAATTCTTAAATAATATTTTTACACACATAAATATCTTATAAAGAATATTTCTATACAATCGTATTTATTTATTAAGATACATAATAATAATAGTAATACAAAAATTATCAAAATCATTTTTTTATTTTTAATTTTATTTATTTATAATAATATAAAAATATAATTAATTCATATTTTTTAATCACCCCTATAATTTTAAATTATTTTTTAAAAAAAAAGATTTGACCCTTTTTTTTATGTAATTTATAAGTGAATTTAACCTGTAGAATTGAGCGTTTCACGTCTATTAAAAAAAAAAAAAAAGAGTTTCGTACACAATGAAGCAAGTATGAAACTGATTTTTTTTTTTTTTTGGTTCATTTGGCTGATTTTCGAAGGGCAAACAGTGGGGGCCCCAGATCTCCGTCGGACGTGTAATGGCAAGCAAGTCAAAAGGCACTTTCTCTGAAAATTCCCTTCCCTTATACCGACAGTTTGCACTTCCCTTTCCCGGTGACCCGTAGTTTTAGAGGAAAAAAGGAAAAAAAGAAAGAAAAAAAAAGAAGAGAGAGAATTTGGGAGAAAAACAGAAAGGACCACGATTGAAACTTCTCTATATCGACAGACAGTACTTGCATACGTATGTTATGCCCAAGCATCGGGAGTTCATATTGTGTTGTTGTTGTTGGGCTGGTCTCTGCTTTGGTTCGTTGATTGATTGCAGTCTTTTTTTTTTTTTGTTTCTCTTTTTGGGGGCTATGGAGGCCATAAAGAAGCAAGCCACCAGGCTTAGACAGCAAGTTGCCAAGCAACAGCAGGTCAGCGTACTTCGCTTTTTCTTAATTTTCTTCTCTTTTCGATGACACATAAAGAGGGCCTTTGAAGCTTGGGTCCTTGAGTGCAAATAATCTTGTTTTGTTTTAGGCCATGGGCTTTGGCTCGAGATTCAAATACTTTATGAGTTACTAGGGTTATCTTGCCTCCAAAGGTTTGTGGGGTTCATTTTCTTTTTTTTTTTTTCGTTTTTTTTCAATGAAAAAGAGCTTGTCTGGTGTCCTCCATGCGTAAATTACTCGAGTGGATACTTTTTTTTATTTTTTTATTTAATTTTTCCTGTTAATATGCTACTAGATAAGATCTAGATCAATTGTTTTGCCGTTGGAAGATATTAAGAGATGAAAAGATTGAGGAGAGAGGTTTGTCTGATGCAACGTACTAATGGATGACAAAGGAATTTTTGTTCGACCTAATTGTGTACATAAACTAGAAAATTCATTGACTGTAGTGTAAATGCATAGTGAATGAGCAGTTTAGTATCTTTTTATCACAACCATTCAAACCTAAAAGGTTAAGTTGTTGACTAAAGTTAAGCCCATTGGGTTGAAAATGCGTGTTTTGAATTCCTGACCCCCAGTCATAAAGCTCTAATACATGTCAAGGAACCATTTACCTGCAATTTTAAACTGTTGAGTGTGACATATTAAACTCTAGCACTCACATAAATTGTATTGTGTGCATGTTGGCCAAAGAAAATGCTTTATGCTTCTCATTACTGTCGTCAAATTTGAATTGAGAGAAGTGCCAGAAGGGAAGGGGGCCTGCATTTGTGGGTACCCTTGTCTCCATGTTACTTTCCAATGAAACTTATATTTCCTAAAGTTCTATAAGCTCCATTTTAAAGTTTGTAATAAAAAACAAAAAAAAAAAAAACTCCCCTGTTGGCTGTCTTTTTGCCTTGTGCTATTCTAACAAATGCCTGCTCTGGCTTGAAAGGCAAGTTTGAGAAAGGGTGTGATAGAAATTAATCCATTATTATGAAATCATCCAAAGGGCATATGAAAAGTACCTGCAATGTTTTATTACAGCAGTGAAGAATGGAGTGAGGGGAAGATATATGGGCTGAATATAGGAAGGGGGTAGGGGAAGGATAGAGGAAAGAAAAATAAGCAGAAAAGATGAAAAAGGAGTGAAAAGGGAAAAAAAAAGATCTAGGAAAAACACTGGGAGAACAAAGAGGAATTTAGGGAGTGAGAACATAATAAAATTTTAAATCAATTCTACTTTCATACTTAAATACTCTAGCTTATATCTACTGGTGTACACAGGAAGCTCTAGTTGACAAAACTCTTAATTTCATTGGAATCTGCTAATGATATCTGTACATCCTTTATGACATAAAAATCCTTCTTGTGGACAGGTGTTCATCAGCTTAAGTTATTTCTAGTTTTGCTTATGGCTTGTGATGTACGTTGGGAAATATTCGCTTGAGGTAGAAGTGGAAATAGATTATTAAGATACTATGCTTGCAATTTTAAATGAAATAGTGACAAACTCTTTGAATGTTTATGTTGCTTACTCTATACTTGGGCTTGATCCTTTTAGTATATTGTGTGGCTTAGATATTCCCATTTTACAGGTAATATTGAAGCACTTGCGACACTTTGGGAATGAAGATGTTATCATTGATGAAGCTGAATTTCAGTGTTATCAACAACTCCAAGCTCTATACAATTCAACAAGAGCTGCTAAGGTACATTCCTTTGACAATTGAGGTCTTAAGGTTCAGTTATTTCTCCCATTTGACTTACTTGATGCAACTTTTAGTAAATTAACTAGGGCTCAATATATGCAATGTCCTATAATATATACTAGTTTGTCATGATGGTACAGTGTGGCCAAAATCTTGATCTCTACTACTTTTTTCAGCATTTCCAAAGGAATATTGTACGTGGTAGTGAAAGTTTTGTATCCACTAGTTCAAAGCAAATGGATATAGGTGAGTGTGACTATGCTTTGCTGTTTTTTCTTTCATTTAAAAGGATCAAACAGGAAATTTATCTCAATATTTTTAGCAAGAAAGTTGGCTGAGGCGTGTTGCAAATATGGGGATGATAATCATGTCACAAATGCCCACGTTGCAAGGTCCACTCTTCAGTTTGGTAGCTCACATAATTTAATGGAAAATGAGAGGGAAACTTTTCTTGGGGTCCTCAGTGGTCAGGTAAATTCTTCATATTATGTCTAATGCTGCACGCTGTAAGTCGATATTCCATGAATTGTTGAGATAAGCATTGCACTACTTTGTTGATGGATAGATAGATACATGTACATTTGATATGAGATTAATAAACGAAGGACTATTGGTGACTTAGATGAAAGATAGGCTGTTACAAATTGTTATTCCTTTCTTTTCCTTTCCAAAAGCTTTGTGTGTCAAGATAACATTTTTGTTTAAAAGAGAGTTTGATGAAGATACAATTGTTAAGATCTTCATATAAGAATATATTAGGATGATTCTACTTGAACCATATGCAATCTGCAGACTACATATATCTTTTCCCTGATATTTCGTAAAGTTTGTATTATTTTTTATGCTTCTCTAATTGTCACAGGCTTCCAATATATAGGTCTCTGAGCCACTTCGGGCATTAATAACAGGCGCTCCTTTGGAGGATGCTCGTCATCTCACTCATCGTTATGAAAAACTCCGTGAAGTGATTGAAGCCCAGGTAATCTATGTTGTTCAATGAGTGACTTTGGGACTCTAAAATTGTAATGGATTTCATTGCATATACTTGATCATCAGGCAGCTGAGGTGTTGAAGCTTAAATCGAAGACCCGGGATTCTGATATAACTGCAGAGAATTGTGTGAGGCTTCGAGGTGCAGAAGCAAGGTTAGCCGATCTTAAATCTACTCTGATGGCACTTGGCAAAGAAGCAGCTGAGGCCATGTCAGCAGTTGAAAATGAGCAGCAACAGATTACCATGCAGCGGCTGTTTAGTATGGTACGAGTTACTCTCTATTTTGGCTCTTCTTCATGTCTGCTTTCTGCTTCTATAGACTGCTATATTTCTATACAGGCATTGCTGTCATAGAGATGGCAACTTAAACCCTCCAGTGATTTACTTGTTTCTTTATCTATTTACGATTTAGTTTATTTATTCTCTGCTTATGGACCTGAAGCTAAACCATTTTCAGGTAGATGCTGAGAGATGTTATCATCAACATGTTCTCACTATTTTGGAGAATTTACATGCTGAGGTTTGTACCTGTACAAATTGGCCTTAGAAACATACTTGTATGAATGTTGCTGTAAACTTTGTTACATATCTGGTGTGTGTACACCACTTACAATTTTGCATATCATAACTGTCGCTACACCTTGGGAAATTTTTCATTTTGTAATTTTCTTATAACGATATGCTTAGTCCTTATGTTGGCATGAGAAAGACTGACTTCTACAGTTTTGAGTTCTTATTAAATTAGATTATTCTGGAGGAGCAATTAAATGAATCATCATCCCAATCAGTGACCACACAGGGAGATGTGAATGCTCCCCCTGTTAATGAGGATTCTACTACAAATGGACCTGATGATCAAGTACACAGCAATCAAAAGGATGCCTCATTTATGGGGAAAGTAAGTCTTTCAATCTCTTTGAATGATACAATTCCTCTTACATTATGTCACCAGCAAAAAACTGAAAAAGAAAATAATTGAAATAAATGTTCTTTTAGTGTTGCAAAAGCTTAAACCTTTGACCACTGGAAACTATCATCCTTGAATGAACATTTTTGGAGTTTTTGGCTCCCAGGTGCTCCTTTGGTTCTATTATAATGTTAGGCTGTTAATCCCCTTCTTTGGCCCGCTCCCTCTGACAATTAACTGAAATTTGCATTTTGTTATGCTTTTTGAGAAATGGGAAGGAGTCTGCTACTTGGTTGGGTGCCACTTAATGACTTCATTTCATACTGCTGGCTGGTTACTGGATTACGATATCCCAACAAAATTCCTGGTTCTACTATTGTATATTGGAGGTCTCAAAGTTATACCTGATGAGTGAGGAACAATGGACTGTACTCTTGAAGATTAGTGTTGACTGTCAAGAAGATCTACTTAACTGGAATCAAACTTAGTTTTTGGTGCATCAGTATTGGTAGTGGGCTATGACCCGAGAGAGAGAATTCTGTTGATAATACCATCCTTTGGATTGACAAGCAATAACAAGAAAAATTACCACCATGATTTTCATGCTCATTTTACAATAATATGCATCCTTCTAGGCTCATCAGGGCAACCTGAACTGATTTTTTTTTTCCTAATTAAAAAATGATATATCTGAAAGCCATTTGAACTTCTACTTGTTGTCTTTGATGTTTAAAAGTAGTTTCTTCCATGAGAGAATGGACAGTTTTCTTGATGACTTTAAAGTTGAATATGGAATTAGAGTCTTTTGGTTATAAATTCTCTTCTCTTTCTCTTATCATTCATCTTGTCCCCTTCTCTGCTCTTTCTTTGTTCTCTTGCCTCTCTCTCTCTCTGCAATCAACAGAGAGGCACTTGCATTAGGATGTTACAAATGACAATTTTTGCTGGTGATGGTGGTGGAATAGAAAATGCCTTTGTTGCATTGGAGTGAGAATTGTTATACCCATATATTCATGATTGGAAATTTTTCCAGCAACAATTGTTTCAAAACAAACATGCAAAAGCAGCCATGGTTTGTTGGGGAAAAAAACAATAGGAGACATCCCAAAGCCTGTTTGCTGAGACCTTGTTTTTGTTTGGAAAGATCAACCCAGATAGATGCCACTCTAAAATGTTTATAACGGCCAAGAAATATATTTGAGCTGTTGTTTCACTATTTTTAGCTGTTCTTCTTCTTTCTCTTATTTTCTTGTTTAACCCTTTAACATGTAGGTTATACACCCATTCGAAGCTCAAGCAGAAGGAGAGTTAAGCCTCTCTGTTGATGATTATGTTGTGGTTCTGCTGGTACATCCTGTGCTATCATTTTTAATGAATATAGATTGTGCATTTGATTATTGATAGTCTACATAATAATCACTGACACAAATAGTTGCAAAACATAAGAGGAAATTTTGTTGATTTTTAATCAGGCAAGGTCTTGATATTTTGCTATAATTGGGTGTCCAGGCCTTGTGTTTCACAAGGAAAATGCATACTTGCCTGGCTTGTGGAACTCTTTTTGCCTTTTCACCAGATTGCCTCCTCCATACTTCTTTCCTGAATTGGAAATGATATGGTTGAATTTGAAGTTACATCTCAGACATAAAATCACCAAACTTCTCACTTTAGATTGGTTGGTTAACCTGATAAGGTTTTGCAAGTGTCTGTATTAGATCAGATAAATTGATAACTAAATTGCTTACTAGAACTAGACATTCAGTTACCTCAAAGGAACTCTAAACATGGGGTTGTTTGCTCTTTTTGTTTTGTTTTTTTGTTTGTATTTTTATTTTTAATTTTCTCAAGTTAAGACTCTTCTGATACAGTGTCACAATTAATTAGCACTTTTTAGGATTCATGATCTCAAGGTTTTATGGTATGTTTACAGTGATTATGAACATGTTGAAATTTTAAGATTCATGTGCCCTATGTTAGTTTGAAATCAAAGTTTGTTAGGTTGACTTTTAATAAGTTATCAATCTTGTGAAGATTGTCATAGTTTCCTTTAGAGGTAGCTCTCCGTCCATAAAACAACCTAAAATAATGATTGGGCAAATAGTTACTCTCAGACAATCTAGATGATAGAATTAGTATGAACTGAAGTAGATGTCAATGCAATTTTGTTCATTGAACTTGGCAAGGTGTGGCTTGGAATTGCAATAATGAACCTCACTTTGAATGTTGCTATGGAGTATGGAAATTATTGAGGGTATCAATATGTGGAAAAGCACCTGTTCAGCTAATCCCCACCCTTCCCACAAAAAAAACAAAAAGGACAAAGGAAAAAGATAAAGGAAGAAGTGAAGAAAAAGTACAGTGACTTTATGCAACTTTTATTGTTTGTAAGAATTTTGTCTGCTACTCCCGTAAGTTCACGTTCTGCATTTTGTGTAAATAAATCTATTTGATTGTTGATGAGATTTTTTCCTTGCATATTACTGCCTTGCATTTTAATATCTCCTAAGCCCTGTTTCACCACAGACACACCTATGCTTACACATGATTGCAAAGATCATATTTATTTGTACTGACACTGGGTGGGTTGGAATTTTACCATCTTTGTTTTCTTCAATATTTATAGGGAGAAAGAATCTTTCATTTTTTGGTCCTTCGTAAAATGAGATAGAATGCTTTGATACCAACGAATAGTGCAAATAAAATGAATTGGAACTTTCCATTTGGAGTGTTGTTCTGGCTGGGATTTTTTTTTTGTTTTTTGGTCTAACCCATTTTCGCTTTCTATTGATGATATCACAAGGTGGCTCCTACAGGGTGGTCCAAAGGAGAATGCAGGGGGAACATCGGATGGTTTCCCTCTGCTTACATAGAAAAGCAGGAGAAAGCACCAGCTTCCGAAGTAATTGTGGCAAGCTGAGTGCCTTGATCCAACTCATCCTTGCACAGTTGTACATGTCCCCCATCATATACAAAATAAGGCTACTTCAGTTGCTTCTCTTCCATTTCCCCCCGTATAGTAGATTCTGCCTGCCTTAATGACACTTTTTTTTTTTTAGCTTTTCTTTTGTTTTTGTTTCTTGTTTCCTTGGTGACTTCAGTGTATAGACATTATTGGGCCTTTGTGCCGTATTTTTGGGCCTCCTAATAAATGTTACAGCCTTTTATGCAGTTCCCTTGTGCTTACCTCCTTCAGAAGTTAATATATACTTGGCATGCCTATAGTTTTCCAGCTTAAACAAGTCAATTGAGGATGGGGGTCCCGTGAAAGTTTCCACTATGTGCATGTTGGAAAAACCACGCGGACCTTTTGTTTTTATTGAGTTAGGAATAAATTGTTAGATTGTCAAAAAATTAACTTTGACGTGTTTGAAACCTCTGACCGTACTCATCTTTCATGCGGTGCGGTTCAAGAAACAATAAGTAGAAAGCATTCGAATTTTATGGGGGTTCTGCGGACACCCCCTCTCCCTTTGAGATTTTGATTCAATCAATTATTTATCTTTATGATGTATGATTGTTTATTTGTCGCTACGATTCCATTCAGAAGGAAAAAGAAAAAAAATTCTAGAATTCATTTTCTGGGAAGAGAAAAAGGAAGTTAAAACTGATTGATTTTAATCTCGAAATAACATATATTTTTATTGTGTCATTAAAAATGGGATTGAAGTGACACCTAAAAGAAATGGTTGAAGGTATGAAGTCTTGCATAGCAGTATTTTTGACTGAATGTGGTTTTCTAGGGAGGGTTATGCTTCTCAAACTGGTATGTGCGACTCATTTGACTGGCAAAAAAGAAGAGTACATCAAGAGTCACTGTTTTCCATAGAAAATTTCTATCAAACACAGTAGAGATAAGCTTTCCATTGGGAGGGTAAACTCCACTAGTTAGTCTGAGGTTAAGACAAAGATTAATTCATTCTTTTACAGACATGCACCCGAAGTGGGTTCTTCATGACCATGGTGAAGTCTTGTTTCTCAGACAAATCAATTTCGCACCCATTTGCAGAGGCCCACTTAAAGTCCCTTACCAAATTGGCCACAAAATATTCCTGATGAAGCAGTGCCACAGAAATAGCAGGGCAAACCCTCCTCCCTGCTCCAAATGGCATCATCTTTATTTCTCTTCCACCTCTCAAATCAAACTCCATCTCTTTCCCATGTCTCAGAAACCTCTCTGGCTTAAACTCCATAGGATCTTCCCACACGTTAGGGTCCCACGACATTTCTGCAACCGTGAAGTTGATCATGGCATTCGCGGGTATGTCGTAGCCGTCAAATTTTGTGTCCTCCTTAACAGCACGCGGCAATATGAAGTGCCCCGGTGGATGTCGCCGTAGAGTTTCCAACACTACAGCCTTCAAATAAGGCATTTTCTTCAGGTCTTCCTCTTTTATTTCCTCTCCTACTTGTACAACAGAGTTGATTTCTTCAACTAGTTTTTCTTGTACATCTTGGTGTTTGACTATGTTAGCCATGACCCATTGCAGTGTAGTGGTGGAAGTATCCGTACCACCATTGAGAAACTCTGAACACAAGCTAACCAATTCTGCGTCTGATAAGTTTCTTCTGTCGTCAGGAAGCTGAAGTTCCAATAAGGTGTCAACGTAGGCGGCAATGCGTTGGTGATCATTCTCATTCTTTTGGTGCCTTTTTGCTTGCCGGGTTTTAATGAGAGGGATCAGGACATCCTCTTGCTTCCTGCGAATGTCATTAAGCTCCTTCCACAAACTCCGGAAAACAAACTTTCCTAATCTTGGCATGAAATTCAGGACATTGAACCTAACAAAATTTGTAACTGAAGCACGTTGTGCCACTTCGATTTCTCCAATGACCTTCTCCTCAAATTTCTCCCCAAAGCACATGTAGACTAGCAAGCAAAACATGGCATGCTGAAAATGGTCAACAACTGCAAAACCTTTATCAATCTCGGCTGCATCGAGCAGCCTCTTCTTGAGCACATCCAATGACCATTTACGGCAATCAGAATACAAATGCAACCGAGAAGGGTGTGTCAGAGACAAGAAGTTTTGCCGTAGCAGACGCCATAGCGAGCCGTAGGGTGAAGTGCTGACAGTCCGCTGGTCGCTGAACAATACCCGAGTAGTTTCAAGATCCATTGGGCGGCTGGCGAATAGCGAACCGCCCTGTACGAGGATTCGATGAGCAGCTTCATGGTTGGTGACGAAGATGGAAGGCCGAGACCCTATTTGAAGAGTAACAATTGAGCCATATTGGGCACGCAGTTGGCGGAGGACAGGCTCAACGCTAGAGAAGTTCCTGGAGGATTTGATAAGCCAGAACAAGTTACCTAGGAAGGGTATCGTGGGAGGCCCTGGTGGCAGCTTCTTGCTATGCAAGAGGCTCAAGAGTGAACTAAGAGAGGCAGTAAGGCAAAGAATGGCGAGGGGTAGGAACCAGAAGTAGTACTCCATTGCCATAGCAAGTGAGAAGGGAACATTTTTGGTGAGAGTATATATATCTCTAGAATGGAAATGGAGGATCAGTATTCAACTTGTGTAACATATATTCATCTGGACATTAACGTATGGCTTCATTCATGATGCATTCAAACGTTGAGCTCGTTGAGCTAGTTGACTAATAAATACCCCTGATCATAATAAAGGGTCGGTTTCTCATTATTTTTCTCTTAATGGGGATAAACTCTAGCTTTAGTAAACAAAATCCAGATTTATAATTGCAACATCTATGTAATGCATAGAAGTCTAGAAATGATACTGTCTCTTCTTTTTACAGTCATTGTATTATTTCTTATAAAAAAGAAAAAAAAAAGCCTTAAAGCCATAGATGTGTGTAAATGACGGGGAAAGAAGAATGGAAGAGCAAAAAGGAAGAAAATAAGAATCTGATTGTGGTCTGGACCAAAAATGGAGTTGATGACAGCATGCAATTATATTTTATTTTAAGAAACTAAAAAGACCATTTTAGAATGTAAAACAACAAGTTATGCTACAATTAGTGGGATAAGTTCATAGATGGATTAGTAACTCATAAGATTATGTTGATATGAGATAATAATTTTAAAATTGGCTAATTAAGTTCAGTCATAACTTTCGTAAATTTGTTAATTTAAATTTTTCGTTGATTTCACTGTTAATTGACGACATGGCATGTAGGATCCACTGCCACGTCAGCGACTTAATCTCCACTCATCTGATATTGACCAACGTACCTAGCCCTTCTTCTTCTGGTCAGCCCTCTACCTTCTCCCTCTCCATTGGATTGAGCTTTGTGAGTCTAATGGGCTACTCAGCTATGTTGAACTCAGTCCTTGTGATCCATATTTGGTTTGTGCGGGTGACCAAGGAGAGGTAGTTGTCCATTCTATGAGCAGAGTTAGGTTGTTAAAAGGTAACCAAGATCTTCGAAAAGGGTCGAAAAGACTTGAAGTCTTTCACTCAAAAATATACTATGTGCAACAAAAATAATAAAATGTGCACAAGGACAATACAATATGTAACGAGGTAAGAATGTACGTTTCGATAGTTTGTAGTATATTATATAATATTAGTTGTACATTTTATTTTTTTTATTAGACATTAGTTGTCCTTTGATGAAAAACTTTAAAATTCAAATAAAAAAAAATATTTTTTTAATTGGCCCCACTCTTTGACCACATCTCGTTTCTTCAATTTTTTACTTTGGAAAATAATAAATCTCCTACCTATAATCCCAGCAGAATGCTTCATAATTGGAACCATAGATGGAGGTGCTCTTGTGTATTCTGTAAAGAACCCCCAACTTCGCAGAACAGCCACAACTATTTCTGGGAATGTGAGATCTGAAGCTTCGGCAATTGTATTATGGATTGTTATATAAGCAATCCTATAGATGACTAATGATGGAAAGTTTTCTGGTGTGGGGGTGAAAAACTTGCAAGACAAAAGAAAGATTGTGGAGTGTATGGCTAAGACTCAGCGCCAACATTTCAATTTCTAAGTCAAAGAGAGTTTTGAAGAGTAGAAAAGGGGGTGAAGGCTTGGAAAAGAAGAATTAGCTAGAAACTGCGAAGACACGGAGTATTTATAGGCCTCTTTGAAGGTCTTCATAGGCTAACAAGTGAGAGGACAGGCCAAGTTGGCAAGCCCAGTGTGGCGTATTCTCTTGACAAACACTGATAGTGGTGAGAGCAATAGCGTGATGTTTTTGCAGGTGTGTCCTGTAAAGGTTGAAGGCATTTGTCCAAGCATACAAGTTTGAGAGCAATGCTGGTGGAGATACGGGTGTAGCAAATGGGGCATGGAACGTATCTAGCTTTGTTGTTAAGCCACATGAAGGGTTGTCTGAAACCTAGAAGGCTTCGAGTTGACAAGTTGAAAAGGAGAAGCCTGGCTTAGACAAGATGTGGGCTTTGTCAAATAAGAGAAGACGATATATCTTAATTTAATTACAATCCTTTTATCGATATTAATTATAATTTTTTTATTAATTATTAAATTTTCATAAACTACAATCTCTTTATAAATTACTTAATTTCCTTCAATTACAACCTTTTCATTAATTATTCAATCTTCATAAATTAAAATTTTTATTAATTGATTAATTTTTATTAATTACGATCTCTCCATCAATTGATCAATTTTCATCAATTATAATCTCTTCATTAACTACAATTTTCTAATCAATTATTTATCAATTAAAATTAATTTTTTTAAAAGATAAGAGATTATAATTATATCTTATATTAGTGAAATAATCTTAATTTACACCATAAAAACATTAAATTGTATAATTGATATATGATCAAAGTATATATAAAATTTTATCAATAAAATACAAAATACTTATTAGCAATTGTACCTTAATTTCATCTTATTAATTTATTGATTTACATGGTATTAGAGGCATCTCTTACAAAGATATAAATATCATATCAATTGGATTCACTTACTACCCTATCTTCTTTAAACTTAACTACAAGTAACGCAAATATCATATCAATTGAATTCACTTACTATCCCATCTTCTTTGAACTTAACTACAAGCAACTCAATTTCAAATATTGCTAAACCAATAAACCTTATCAAGAATGTTGTCTCATTGTATTCTTTCATATAGAAGGCTTATCTGAATTAAACATATGTCCTGCAGTTGGTATTAAATTGATTGGAGACAAGTACATCATATGAAAGACATGTCTCATTCCCTTTCTTAGGGCTAATCAACTCTTATTAATTGTGAACAAAACTAAACCATGCCTTCCACTTATTATCATTGAAATTGGTGAGAATTATGTCACCAAAAGTTCGCTAAATCTAGTATATGAAAAATGGTTTAACTAAGATCAAATTGTCTTGGGGTGGATTTTTAATTCCATGGCTAATAATATCATTATAGCTCTCAAATTTAGGCTCCTTAACAACCATAAAGTCCTTCTTGACTTAATCATATGCAACACGTAAAAATGCTCATGCCACATATCTATGAATGCAACTTAAAACTCTCTGTAAGGGAAATCAAACAATTATAGATTATTTACAATAGACAACCTTTCTTGTTGATCAACTTACTTTGATTATTAAGAACATCTCCTCTTGGGAATATCAAACTTGTTTAAAGGACTCAGAGTGGAATATCAAAGTTTAACAGTATTGATCTTTATTCAAACTTAGTACTAATTACTTACATGTGAGTCTCTACATGAACTGCTCTTGGCTCATAAGGCATACCTTGATTTGCTTGACCCAATCATTTTCACTTTAGTAGCATTCATGATGCAAACAACTTACCAAGTGGATAAATTGTCATAATAGTTTTTTTCTCATATGAATAAGTCACCATGACTTAGGCAACAAATTTCGTAGAGTGGCAACACTTTGACCCACAAAATTTAACTTTAAATTTCTCACCAAATGTAGAAAATTACATAAATCAAAGGAAGGACAATGTTCAATGTTAACTTTGCAATAGTTTTGGACACCAAGTTAATGTATGTCATGATTATGAACTTTTACCACAATCTTCAAGCTCAGTATTATAGTTCCACATTACTGAAATTCCACTACCACCATCAATATTCTGAAATTTATGGTATCCATATTCTAGTGCAACACACCATATCATAAATAATCTGTTTTAATTATCCTTTCTTGTTACTATTAGGTAATGAGTCTAGTCTTCTAATAACCCATATAGGTACTTTTGTTTTTCAAAATTTCCATTTCTCTATTGTCTTAGTTATTCTCTTTATAAAGAAAAACTTACTTTTAGTTTGTCAATTTTCATAGAAAAATAATTGTGATTTTATTTTCTCACCTAATTGTTTTTCTTTCAAGTGTCGTCGTACATATAAAAATCTCTTCAAAGAGAATCTTAATCAGGGTGCTTGCATGAAATACACCCAATTTCATCTTATTAGTTTATTGATTTATAAGCTTTAGGCCTATGACATGATGTCTTTATTAATTAAAAAGTTCTAAAGTGGGGCACTAGTGTTTGCAACTTGTTAAATAATCATAACTAAAAAGAGATAAAAAGTCTAGTTACACCAACTTATTTTATCATTGCAAAAAAAAAAAAAAAGACTTAACTTTATTTGTATCAAGAAAGCAAAAAAGATCATTTTTAACAATTTTGCTATCTCATATCACAAACATTTTAATATAGTCTTTCTAATTATGTAGCTTTTTAAAAAGGAAGCAAAATGAATTAAGTTTCTTCCTCTTCTTATCTAATTTTACTAAAATGTAACTTAAGTTTCTTTAAAAATTATGTAATTTTTATGTAATTAAAGAAATTATAATTTAAAGAAATATTTATTTATAACCAATGAGACACAAAAAGACATTGTAAGCAAAAAGATTTTTGAAAATCAAATTATAGTAACCTATAATTTATTCTTCTAATTTCCTTTACTAGCTTAAGAAAACTAGTTAAGTAGATTAATAAAGGGACTAACTATAATGATAAAAGTCATTTGATAAAGATATTGAGTGCATGTGGAGAACAAATATATGACAATTATTATACCAATTTTTCAAAATGACTATAATTACTAGAAATTCATCAACAAAATATTAAGTACTTTGTCTAATATGCTATATAAATGAAATAAAAATCAATAAGTCTTATTAGGAGCCAAGTGATAAAAAAAAAAAAAAGAAATCACTAAGATGTACAAAGACATGCTCATATCCATTTAATTATGAAACTTAATGAATATTGTTTATTAGAAATGATGACAAAATAAAATGTTTACTTGTAAAAGAGAATAAGTTTATGAATTACTATGGGTAATACAATAGGTTTTTGAGTGGTCATGGACATGTAAAGGATAAAATCTAAGCAAATAACAAAATTTGAGCAATAACTTGAGAGGTTTCTGTTATAGAATAAGAAAAATTTAAATAACATGACATGTAAAAGGAATCAACCTAATTTCAAATAAACCATTTTGCTTATTGATCCCAAAAAGAGGACTTGATTACTACCTAGATTATTTCTTAGAATATCATTCTCTTTTTCTTCTTATTGAATTAGGCTTGCCCTTATAGATATATCACAAAAGCAAAAAAGCATTGTGACAACCATTAACTAAGCTTTTGCCTTGGGTGACTCATAATTAATGGAAATCCTTATGGATTTCTTAAAGGATAGAAAGGTTCATTGGTTAAAAGATAAAATCATCTCACAGTTGTCTATGCTCATTGGCAATAAATAATTATTGATCCTTGCATGTTCTTTAATATACTAAGCAAATACAAAAGTGCACTTAGGTGACGCAGGGAAGGAATTGCATATATAGCCTTTAAGTAGATATGAAAATAGTTTTCCAAAACTTGATTATGGTAAGAAAATGGTAATTAATAGGTTTATCCTTTGCTAATTTTTTTTTAAATTGTAAGATTATTTATGTTGCTCATACCTTACATTGTTAAACTTTATTAGAATAATATATATATATATATTTGTTTTTTACTTTACAAATTATAAGATACTTTGTTCCTATTTTTCTCTTTAAATAGACACTTAAATTCATAAAACATTAAAGGTCAATTAGTTGATGGGAGTAGTCTTCATGATCATTTAGACATTAAGTCTCTCCAAATATTAACTTTAATTACATTTAAAATTAAAAATTCATGATTCAATCTCATAATTAAGTTAAGAGTTAAGTGAACTTGTTGGATATCAAAATAATGGCTTAAAATGTCATCAACAATAATAGTGGAAGAAGAGAATTTTTGCTATTAAAGGAAAGAGAAAGTTTGAGAGCAAGGTTCTTAATATCTTGATGCATATGAGCAAGCATGACTTATATTTGCTTTCAGAGTGAGGATGACTTATAAGGAATAAGAAAAAAAAAATCTTATAACAAGGTTTTTAGCAAGCTATATATTATTGGAAAACTACATAAGCAAAAGACTAATGAAACTTTAAATGCCATTATTAATTTTGAGAGTTTTGTGTTTGTGTTTCAATTAAAATATTTTTTGAGAAAGAGAAAGATTAGGATAGAGAAAAATGCATTCAGTTGCTAATTTCCTTGGCTTGATTACTTAAATAGTTTTCCTCATAAGGTATAATATATAAATTTGATTACAAGACATTTTCTACATTTTTTTCAATTCTCTGCGTATATTTTTTCTTAATTATCAAGAAATTCTCTTATACAAGGAATTCTATAAGATTTTTTTCATTAACTCTCCTTATTAAACTTAAGCTCTTGAATTGGAAGACCTTGGTCTAAGTTTATTGTATTGGGATTTTAAGGTCTAATATCACACTTTAACACTCCTTCTAGATTGTTGGAGTTTGAAGTCCTAATCTTGTACTGTAATAGTTGAACTATTTGCTTGCCAATTGCTTATTAAGAATGTTTGCAATCTCCTTTAAACTACAACGTTGCAAGCTTATCAAATGTGAGCTTTTTGTTCTTTTAGCAAATATTATTTCACCTTCATTGACTTTCTTTTGCAATAATTTCCCTTTGTTTTTACAATGGTCATTCTTCATGTCATTAAATTCAAATTAAGGGTTTTTCTTTTTCTCAAAGTGATGATATTGATGCTTTTGCATGTATATTATTGCGATCACAATAAAGAGATTTGTTATGCCTTGAGCATTTGTGATGTCATAAATGACTTTTCTTCTTGATTTCTTTATTATTCCAATTCTTCCCTTTTATTCTAATTTCTCTCTATTTTTTTGGGCTTATCTTCAATCTTTGTAATTAGAAGCTTCTTCAAAGATTTATGGTTTATACACTTTACATTTGCAAACTTTTATTGGATTCAAAGCTTGATATATATTTGCCAAGAATATAATGTGATGTATTGGACACTAAGGTGATGAATCTATAACTGGTGATGCTAATGATGATTTAAGAATTGAAATTGGTGAGAAGACATCATGATCATCATTATTGTAATTTTTATTGTTACTAATATAACCATTATGGTTTTTGTTATTGTTATTATTGCTTAATTGAACTGGCATTAGTGGTCTTGTTGTCATTGTGTTTTGTGTGACTAAGACTTGTCTTCTATCAATGCTTAGACTAGAAATGATAGGATAACTCATCTTTAAAGGAAAAATTTTATTCTTTATATGCACATTTGCAATTTCAACATCATTAGAATCATAAATTCTACATAAATTATGTGCAAAACGGAGGGACCATCCATATATCATATATGTAACACTCAATAGGTTTTGATTTACTTTAGGTACTAATAACACATTATATATGTATTTAATGTTGAAATAAATATTTGTTTTATATTGGAAATTGAAAGAAATTGCTTTAAATTTTGTATACAATGTTACTCTCTTTAAGACAAAATTCGTTATTACTAATTCATAATGAAGACTTTTGTGAATTCTCCCACAAAATAAAATAAAATATACTTGAGTGTAAGTTGTACTATTGAAATCAAGCCCTTAAAAAGTTGGTATCCTTTTAAAATTGCTTTTTAAAATGTTTAGAATGTTTTTGTAGTAATATGTTAGACAAAAGATCCTTGATATAATTATGAAGATACTAAGAGAAGAAAAGAAAACTTTGATGTGTTGAACAAATGTCGAACTCTCAATATTTATAGAAGTACTGGTAACTCTTAGTCAATAGGCACCTTTAGTCTGACAATTAAGAACTTGACTATTTATTTGAAATGACATATAAAGAAGTTAGTTATAAATTATTACATAATTGCTCTTTAGTCTAATAGTCATAACCTTTAATTTTGAACCTATAAGCCATGGGTTTAAAATCCATAAGATACTATTTTTTGATTATTTATTATAGTTGCATTTATTAGTTAGTGGACACAATAAATAACTATTTAAAGTAATTAGATTGGTAGTTGTGTGGTTTTGTACCATATATGCCTTTTGAGACCTAAGAGGCACAACCTTTTATTTCTTTTTCCTTTTATTTTGAAAACTCTAACATTTAGTACCTTTTTTGGTTTGCACTACATTTGTCCCCTTGCCCAGAACCTCAACATACACTACATCTCTCATCTTAATAGAGTCTTTATAATTTGAATTGATGTTTATGAAGATCTTAATTTTGTTGGTCATGTGGTTTGAGCTATTATGATTTATGTAACTGACATTATTATTGTTTCTTTTCCTTATGTTGTATCATGATTAAGAATAAATACATGATCTCTTCTTTCAACATAATTAGCTTAGTTTTTTTATAAGTAAGACCTTTATTGATGCTAATATGGTCAAAACTATTGTTGATTTATCAGCTATTGCAGAAACTATCTAGTTTACTATTGTTGACCTTTTTGTGCTTTATTCTAGCAATTTAGCTTAAGATGAAAAAATCTTTTTCAAAAACTACACTGTGGCTTGCCTTTGTACTTACAATCCTCTAAATGGTTGGTTTTATTATAAATCCCATATGCTGAAAATTTGACTTTATGGTAGCAATACTTTCCAAATGATTGGTTTTGTTGTAAGTCCTACAAGGAAAAAATTTGTCATTCTTTGAGATTATTGTTGACACTTTTTTTTTTTATCTTTAAATTTGCTAGAGATTGAGGCCTTTTGTTTAAATTTAGTGTACAAAGCTCCTTCTATAACTTGTTCTCTTCTCTTTGGGATACTCTACTCATATGCTTTAAGGGATTTTATCATCTTAGAGAATGAAAGGGTTGACAAATCTCTTGATTGCTTTATGGCAAGAATGGTTGCACCAAACTTTTAGGTAAACTCTTAAGTACTTTCTTTGCACCTTGATCTTTTCTTTATATAGTTTAATCTTATTCATAATATCCTATACCTTTGCTAAAAATTCTTTAATTTTTTTTTTCATTTGTAACACTCTTAGATTCTTAAATTCTCCCTTTAGAGTTTACAACTTGATGATTCCAATTTTGTTCGTACCTTTGAATTTGGGTTGTAGCATCTTTATGCTCTTTTTATTGGTAAAGATGATATAATCCATGGAAATATAGTCTTAGAAATTGGAAAGTGAATAAGGGTTAGGACTTTGATGTCTTTTGATACTTTTTGCCTATTTTATCTTTTTTCCTTATTAGTAAGCTCGCCTGTTATAGTTTGTGCTTTATATTTAGTTTGGACTGCCTCTTAAAAGTCATAAGTTATAAGGAAGATTTTGATTTTGATTACCTAATAATCATAACTTTCTTAAAAAAAAAAAATGTTAGTGATGCTAGAAACATGACATTTGTTGTGATAAAATTTGTGCAACAATTGCAAAAGTTGTTTCACTTGTTGTAAGTGTACTAATGCTTGTTGTAGTTGAATTTTTCATTTTTGTAATGGCTAAATCTACATTGTTTGAGATTTATATTTCTAAGATCCTTTAAGATCAAAGAACTTTGATACCATTTGTTAACTTTGGGTGCTATGTGTTTGTGTTTCAATTAGCTTTTTTTTTTTTTGGGAGAAAAAAGATTATGGTAGAAAAGAATTTATTCAATTACTAAATTGCTTGGATAGTTTTTTCTATAAGGCATAGTATATAGATTTAATCAAAAAAGACCTTTAGATTTCCTTTAATTCTTAATTACATATTTTTTCTTAATTATCAAGGAATTCTCTTACACAAATAATTCTAGAAAATTCTCTTCACTAGCTTTCCTTATTTGACTTAAACTTTTAAACTAAAAGATTTTTGACTAAATTCATTATACCTAACTTTAAAATCTAATATCACACTTTAACAAATACATATCATGGTAGAATTGTTTAGAATTCAAAACCCTTGCAACCCACTTTTTTTTTAGATAGCTAGCTTTGCCATGAGGTACACCTAACAATTTAGCAAACATTTTTTCTTCGAAAGGGTACTAAGCCAAGTTATAAATATTTCTTTAATAAAGTTCGAAGGAAAGGATGTACAAGAGGGTGAATGTATAATGTTAAGATAAGTAAATTGTGGCACCAATCTTTCCATTAATTGAAAAAGTAGTAGAAAATTTCATAATGTTAGAATTAGGAGCTATATACATTTGGCAACAATCCTTACAAAAAGCAATATAATGATTTATTAATCAACTTGTGCTAGACTTGTGAATCATGTATGACTATATTGCTTTAATATAAGAGTCCTTGAAAATCCTTATAAGGAAAGCTTGAATCTTGAAGACTTACCTTTCCTTGAAAGATTACAAGCAATTAAAGGAAACACTCTTGATATTTGAAAACCAATAATAAGAATGTTACTTATTGTTGGGAGGGATCAAAACATTAAGTAGATTGTTGGAGGGGATTGAAATACAAAGTTTTTTCACACATCAACTTTAATCTTTAGACATTGAAAAAACTCTGAGCACTAAAAAATAGAGATAAATAATAAGAATGAGATTAAGTCACTTTGTAAAAGAGAGTTTGTGAATTCTTTTAAAGGTTATATAGAAAAGAGGTTATGCAATTCCATGATACTTTGCTCTAAGGTTGTTTTACAATAAGAGATAGTGTCTTTAAGTAACAATTGATCAAAGAGATTGCTTTAAAGGAAGTCATGTCTACCATTTTTTATTTAAGGCCTTTTAAAACCCTAAGACCATATGGTTACAATAAGAGATAGTGTCTTTAAGGAACAAATGATCAAAGAGATTGCTTTAAAGGAAGTCATGTCTACCATTTTTTATTTAAGGCCTTTTAAAACCCTAAGACCATATGGTTACCAAGCCTTGTTTTACTAGAATTTGAGGGATACAATAGGAGAAACTTTAATGAGATTTGTATTAGAAGCTTGTAAGGAAGAAAAGCTCCCTAAAAGGGTCAAGGACACATATAATTTTAATTTTCAAAGTCAATTTCTTAAAGCAACTAACTAAATTATGACCCATTAATTTATGTAATGGTTGTCATATGTCCATTACCATAGTTTTAGTTTCTCGTTTGAAACCATTGTTGCCTACGTGGGTTACCTCGACATTGTTGAGTTTTGTGTCTAGTGAACAAATCATTAACAATAAGGTAATCAAATAAGAGGTCATTTACATGCTCAGGAGCTATTAAAGAAAGATAATAAGAATGTTTTTGAAATTGGATCTAGGGAAGGCTTATGATAGGTTATAATGAGATTTTATATAAAGCACTTTAATGGATTAAATGAGATTTTGTGGAATAGAGCTCCTGTGGAGGAATTTTCTTTAACTTACAACCTTAAATAAGGGGATATTCTCTTCTCATACATATTTGTTTATGTATGGAGAGATTGTCACACTTAATTAAGCAATTAGTTTAACAATAGACTTAATAAACTCTCACACTATCTTGATAGGGCACTCTATTATTTTATTTATTTATTTATTTTTGGCTTATGATATGGTGTTATTTGTTAAAGTTAACATGGATTAGATCAATGTTATTAGACAATGCTCCTTTGGTTTCTTTTATTTAAGGTTAAGGGATATTCTTTTAGATGAGATTTTATGGAATAGAGCTCCTATGGAGGAATTTTCTCTAACTTAGAACCTTAAATAAGGGGATATTCTCTTCTCATACATATTTGTTTATGTATAAAGAGATTGTCACACTTAATTAAACAATTAGTCTAGCAATGGACTTAATAAACTCTCACACTATCTCAATAGGGCCCTCTATTATTTTATTTATTTTTTTTTTAATTTTTGGCTTATGATATGGTGTTATTTGTTAAATTTAACATAGACTAGATCAATGTTATTAGACAATGTTTGGCTGCTTTTTGTGATAAATTTAGCTAATGGGTAAATTTAGCCAAATCTAAAATATTCATGCAAAGAATCTTAGTCATGATAAAGTTAAAAAAGTGATTTGTGCAATATGGATTTATCTTACTACAAATCTTAGAAGGTATTTGGGAATGTTAGTTCTATATGAAAAGGTTATATAGCAACTTACAAGGTGATTTTAGATAAAGTGGGTTAGTAGGCTGGAAGGCTTGCTAACTATCCTTTATAAGCCAATTGACTTTGGTGAAGTAGGTTAGTGTAACAATTTCAATTTATGTCATATAAAAAACATCCCTTCTTGTATTGCTTTATGCTAAAATTGACAATTGTCATATAAATTTACTTTAAGGTCATATAGATACTAAACGAAAGTCCACCTAATAAAGGAGGTTGGGTGTAAGGGAGGCATAGAAAACAAACCAAGCTCTTATGGCTAAGCTCAGATAGGGGCTTAATTAAGAGTCTCAAAGTTTGTGAGCTCAGGTTTTGAAAGCCAAGTATTATAAGAATTCTAAGGATAATGTGGCTCATGTAACTTTTCATATGTAAAGAGGGCTTGTTTGAACTAACAAGTACTTGAAGTTAGGATTAAGATGGGAATGAGCATATTATGCATTTCTAGACTAATAAATGGTTACTTAGTGAAGAGCTTGTTCTTCATACGATGTTTCCACCAAATTCAAAAGAGTTAGCCATTATGATATCATATTACTAAAGACCATAATAAGGATGTGATTGCTTGGCATTGAAAGGAAAGCTATTAACAATAATTTTGAGCCAGATAGTTACTTATAAAGTGGTGGAAGGCATTAAAGTTCTTTATTATTAAATCCTAGCGTACACTTATAGTAACCCATTTTATATGAAGTTAACTTACAATGTCATAAAAGGAGGGAAACTATACTAGTGTAACCCATGATTTAAGGCTATATGAAAGTTTCTTATTCTCAAAAGGATTTGTTATAACTTTTGGAAAGTTATGCATAGTCAATTATTAGCTTATCTAAAAAGGTGTTTTTATGGCATAAACTATATTAATGCATTTCCTCTTATAAGACTTGAATTAAGAATGTTTCTCATTTGTTTAATTATTGTCATAAAGCTTTGGGTGTTTAAGGGCAATTGGTTCATCCTAATAAGAAGGCTTCCTTTTTTTAAGGTTTAACTAATTATTGGTTTGCATCTAACTTAGCATAAGGGTTTAAGAAAGGGTATAATAAGGAATAGGGGGCTATTTTTACAATTTCTTAGTGGTGTCTTTAAAAATGATATAACAAAAAAGAAATACAAAGTCAAGCCAATCCCTACTATTCCATGCAATTCATTACATAGATGAGGAGGAAGTGTTTAAAAGCATGGTTGGGATACAATTTAATATTGCTATACCTATAAGGTTTATCCTAATAAGAAGGATTCCTTTTTTAATGTTTAGCTAATAATTAGCTTGCATTTAACTTAGCATAGGGGTTTAGGAAAGGGTATAATGAGGAGCTAGAGGTGGGTTATTTTTACAATTTCTTGATGGTGTCCTTAAAAATGATGTAACAAGAGAGAAATATAGGGTCGAGTTAATCATTATTATTTCATCTAATTCATTGCTTGAATGATGAGGAAGTGTTTAGAAGCATGGTTGGTACTATTAGACCTATAAAGGATCAATTGCTTATTGAGTTATTGAGTGGTCTACTTAAGGACTAGGTTGGCTTAAATTAAATATAAATGACATTATGAAAAGGAATCTAGAAATTGTGAAAATGGGTAAAGTCTTGCATAATCCTTATAAAGATTAGAGAAAGGTGATTTATTCATAATGGACCAACTGTGCTTGGCTTTCTTGATATTGAAGGGTTATCCTTAAGGTTGATTGTAAAGTGATAAGAGACTTGATTTTGTAGAGAGTTTCTATTATGTATCCCTATCTTGTAATAGGTTTCTTGCAATACCAAGCTCATAAATGGGCTTTTTTGACTTAAATATATTTCATAAGTCATTTGCATGTTCTAGGAAGGTTTATTAATTTATCGAATAAAGTCAACACTTTTTTATTTCTTTTTTAATCATTTTTATCAACTTTGATCTTAATTGTTTTATACAAATATTGGCATAATTATGTGTTTACGACATCTGGGACCTTGTTCCTTTTATAAAAATATAGAAATAGATGTAAAGAAAATAAGTCAATGAAAGGATATGAAATCTAAAACGTGCAAATGCACTATTCTTAACAATAATTTTGCCTTCGCATACAAATTGTTATAGTGTAGAAAGTTATAGTAACTATCCTTCTAAAATATAACAAATCATTTTACTAATATATACCCCATAAGTAAAATAATAGAAATAGCACAAACTTGATAAACCTAATGATTTTCTATAAGTAAGGTAAAAGAAGAAAGAATACTTAGGTGTATCTAGAAAGAGAAGAAGTGACTTATTTGTATTAGCTTAGATTTAAAGTCTCAAAAACATGAATAAAGAACTAGTACAAAACTTTTGCAACAATTATTGCTGTTAATGACAAAATGATTAGTTTTCAACAGCAATAAACAATCAATTTAATCATCACAAAATGACTAGTTTGACCAAAGGTGATCTAGTAAGTCCAAAATAGAGGCCTAAGAATGGACTTGCCAAGGCTAGTCCATTGCATAAGGTTGCATTAGGCCTTTCATATCAAGTTTAGATTTGGACCATTCATATATGTGTAAGGCCTTTTTTGAGTTTTTTCTTTTACAAGGTATAAGATAAATATTATCTTATAAACAAGTAAAACAAGGCTTTCATTTCTTATGTAAGATACACATCTTGTAAATTTTCCTTGATTCTAACACTCATATATTTTAATAGGTTGAATTTTGTTGGGTTTTAATGAGAATATAACTCATCATCATTTATGCCTTTTAGGCTATGAAACAAGGGCTTGGACTTACAAATTTTGATATTCAGAAACATGATCAAATAAGAATTTTTATTAATTTTAGTTTTTTTTTAACAAATATCAATAAACTTACCTTTATGTTATATTCTTTGAAAATGTATTGTTTAACATAATTAGGCATTTTAAGGTCATGCACATAATTAATTTCTTTTCATGAGAGCCTTAAATTCTTACCTAGGATCTCATAAAAGCAATCTCACTCTATTTTTATATAATTTAATATATCAAGTAAGCACTCTAATAAGTACACCACCCATAAAGGTTACATAATTCATTAAATAATTTAACCTCAATCATTGGAATCATTACATTATCCATATTTTAAGAAAGGATTTTTTATTTGATAATGCATACTAGTTTAATTAGTGATTTCTTATTAGTTGTATGAATCCACTTCAAGGGATCTCCTAGGTTGGCTTCCTATTACTCTTGATCATTCTTTATAGGTAATAATCTTATTTCCCTTAATGTATATTTTTAATAACTTTCTACTCAATGGTTTAGTCAAAAAATTAGTCAAATTCATGTCTAACCTTATAAAGTTAAATGTATAACATAGTTATTCAGCTATTACTTTACTAATTCATGTCTCACATGAATATATTTGTTCTTGTTATTATATGAATTGCTCTTTGTAACAGAAATAATGACAATAGATTAATATTGATTGTGTCGATTCACCCATAATAAAATATCCATTAGAAAATTTCTTAACTAATCTGCCTCTACATTTGTTATCTCAAAGATTATAAACTCATATTTCATGGTAGATTAAGTAATAATTATTTGCTTGATAGACTTATAAGCCACTACCTCGCTTCTAAGAGTGAATACATAGCCACTAGTGAATTTCAGCTTGTTTGAACTAGAGATCTAGTTAACATTACTATACCATTTCAATATAATGAGAAATCCATTATAGAAAATATTATAGTTCATGGTACCTCTCAAATATTTCAAAATTCTTATTAAGGCATATTAATGATCGTGGTTTGAATTATATGTATATCTGCTTAGCTTACACATAACATAGATAATATTAAAACATGTGTAACTCATTAAATGCATTCAATTACCAATTATTTTTGTATACCTTAGCTAAGATACATATTTATCAATATTTTTCAATAAGTTCATAAATGCATAATAAGAAGTGGAGACATGTTTGACGTCAAAATATTTATATTTCTTAAGAATTCTCTTTATATAATGATTTTGTGGCAAAAAAAATATTAGCATAAACTTTAGTGATTTTCACTCCTAGAATGATATTTACTTCTCCTTGATTTTATATGTCACAATATAATGTAAGTAATAATTTTATACTAACTATTAGTTCCATACTAAAGTTAAACATAAACATGTCATTAATATATCAATATATAATAATTTAAGTATTATTCTTAACTTTCATATAAACACATTTATCAACATTAATAATTGAAAAATCAATAAAGATTAAAAAATTATCAAACTTCCTATGTCATTGTTTAGGTGTTTGTTTCAATTTATATAGAGATTTAACAATCCTACAAACCTTCAGGTTATAACATGTAAATCTTTTCATTGAAATCATTATATAAAAATGTAATTTTAACATTTATTCAATGAATAAAAAGATTATAAATATATGTTAATATAATCAACACTCTAATGGATGTAATATTGGCAACAAAAGTAAAAGTATTAAATAATCAATATTCTTCTTTTGTGCACACCTTTTAACTATAACTCTAACTTTGTATTTGTTAATGGATCTATCTAGTCTTTATTTTTTTTCTAAATACCCATTTGTAGTATATAGATTTGGCACCTATAGAAAAATCTAGTAGTTATCATATGTCATTATGATTTAAAGAACCAATATCACTTTATATAGGTTTTATCCTCAAATTAACATCATTAAAAGTTATCACTTCAGTGTATGTCAAGGGATCATCATTCACTATAAGAGTGCAAAAGTCATCCTTAAGCGTCTTTTCTTTCCTTTGTCTCTTATTTCTCCTTAACTCTAGTTCAGAGGAAGTCTCTCTAACTCAATTATAAGAACAAGTGACAGTGCTAACTCACTTTATATAGCTTATGCCTACAAATGAAGATCCTTATAAGATATTGCTTTAATGTATGTTAAGGGATCATTGTTCATTACAAGAATGCAAAAGTCATCCTTAAATGTCTTTTTTTTTGCCTTTGTCTCTTGTTTCTCCTTAACTTTAGTTTAAAAGAAGTCTTTTTAACTCAATTATAAGAGTAAGTAGTGGTGCTAACTTTGTTCTTATTGGAAACACATGCTCAAAAAATTTTGAATTC
This sequence comes from Bruguiera hainesii, assembly GCA_023213295.1. Classification (NCBI taxonomy): domain Eukaryota; kingdom Viridiplantae; phylum Streptophyta; class Magnoliopsida; order Malpighiales; family Rhizophoraceae; genus Bruguiera; species Bruguiera hainesii. Next base: position 6,106,147 of record JAHOYR010000006.1, read on the forward strand.
TTACTCTTTATAATAGTATTAAAATCAAGAAACAAGAAACTAATATGTAACATTGTATTTTCTACAACTAATATTTTCCTTTTCTTTGGTTTAGGCAAAAAAAAAAAATTACAACACATCCCACAATTTTAAATATTTTAGACTTGGAAAGTATCCTTTCTATAGTTTGTACAAAGTCTTACTAGTTTTTTTATAAAAGATTTTATTCTACAAATAACATGTAGGAAGTAATGCCTCTCCCTATAAATTATTAGGAACACTTAACCTAACTAGCACAATATTCATCCTATCTTTCAAAATTTTATTCTTTCTTTCTATTACCTAATTTGATTCAAGTGAATAAAGATGTGTGACCTTATGTATAATGCCCTATTTTTCATATAAATCTACTAACAACTGTGAACTATACTTTCCTCTTTTATTTGATCTAAGTTTATTGATTTTCATATTTAACCAATTTTTTACTTCACTTTTATATTTGATAAACATATAAAATACCTTAACTTTGTCTCTTAATAAGAAGACTAATGTATCTATAATAATCATATATAAAAATCACCTAAAAACATTTGTTTTCTATGGTCATAGTACTCTTCAAATTACTTAAATCTAAATTGACTAAGCTAAATGGTTTAATTTCTCAATGAATTAATTTGCAACACTTCTTGGCTAATTTGGCATCAACACATACTTCACACTTACTTCCATCATTATGTAAATATATAATTAAACCAAGTTTTTTCATCTTCTTAACATAAGGATCACTCACATGTATTAATCTAGCATGTCATAGATCATATGAATCAACAATATAAGTAAAAAAAAGTAGACACATTTTCATTACTAATAAAATCAAGTACATTTAAAATAAAAAGTCCTTAGTTATAATAGCCCTATCCCATAAATACATCATTTTTTGTCCTAACAACTTTGTTAGACTCCAAAGAGACCTTGACTCCATCCTTTCCTAATAAGGATGTAGAAACTAGATTGATACAAATCTTTAAGACATGAAGTACATTATTCAAGTATAGCCATATCATATCTTTAAAACCTATTATCATACCTCTCCTTGTTGTGATGGTGATGAAAACTGTGGTGGCTTTTGTCTTCATTTTCCCCTTTCTTATGTTCCATAACATTTGCCTTTAATGCCATTTGCTCTGTCTTTGCTTCCTTTATTTGGACTTTATTCTTATCCTTAATTAGGATATGTATAATGATATCCTTCAATGATTTGTGCTTATTTTTGTATTTAAGTTGTTATGTGTAGTCATTTCAAGATTGCAAAATCTTTTCAATTAGACAACATATTACATACTCTTCTAACAACTTGATATTCTCATTCTTCAAGTCGTCCAATAGCTTATGATAGTCATTGATTTGATATAGGATACTCTTTTCATTAGACATCTAAAAATGTAAATGGTTAGTAATAATAAACTTTTGGGTACTAGTATCTTCCATTATATTATTTTTGTTCATGTTCTTCCATATATTTTTTTTTTGGCTTCTTTTGAAAGAAAAACAACATCAAAATGTCACTAAATAATGTATTGAGAATATTGTGATGACAAACTTTATTGACTTATTCCTAAATAAGAAGCATTTTATCATAATTCTTAAACCAAACTTTGGTTTGGGTTCCATAAAAGCAAAGATAAATCCTAAAATATCTAAAACTAAAAGGACACATTCTTGCCAATGTTTAAAGTAAGAACCAACAAAAATTTCAATGTTGAAGTTATTTGACAAGAACTTGGAAATAAGTGAAATTAATTAAGTTTGAGAAGGAATAAAAATAAATTGATTAGTAACAGAAGCAAATTGACTAGTTGATATAGAAAAAAAAAAAACAAACCAAAGGACAAAACAAAAGAAAAGCATGAGAATCCACCTAAAAATATAAACTAACATGGGAATTTACCAAAAAAATTAGACTTAATACTCTATATTAATTAAATATTCATAATAAGTATACTTATGAAATAACATTGAACTATTTTTATATAAAGATAAATTAAAAACCAAATAAGAAATACTAAAACTAAGAGAGAAACTAAATAAGAAATAATAAAATTAATTAAGAAATAAGATAATATTTACATTAAATAGTATAATATTTTTAAATAACCTAATAAGATTTAAAATATAATTATAAATACAAGATAATAATAATTTCCTAAATAATAAAAATTCTTTTTTTTGTTCTTTATCACTAATATTTGCATCTATAATAACAAAAATAAGAAAATTATCCCTAAGATTGTTATTAAAATATAAAATAGATTATAATAAGATATAAAGAAAATAAGTATACAAAAGGATATTAAATTTAAAGTGTACAAATGTGTTGTCCTTAGGCAAAATTTTGCCCTTTAAACAAATTTTGACAATGCAATAGGTTATGACAACTATCCTCTTCAAATATCATAGATCTTTTTATTAGTGTATACCCGTATAAGTGAGGTAATATTAATAATACAAGTCTGATAAACCTAACAATTTTCTATAAGTAAGGTAGAAAAAGGAGTGAATATTTAGGTGTATTTACAAGGAGAAGAAGGAACTCGTTTGTAATAGTTCAAGTATAAAGTCTCATAAATAGAAATAAAGAGTTAATACAAAATTGTTACAACAATTATTAGAATTAATGTCAAAATTATTAGTTTTCAATAGCTATAAATGGTCTATTTAATAGCCATAAAATGACTAGTTTGACTAATATTGATCTAATATTTCCAAAACATAGGCTAGGGGGTGGAGCAAACAAGACTTGTCCATCTTGTGGGATTGCAATGAACCTCTTATATCAAACCTAGATTTAACCTAGATTTAGACCATTTAAATATGTGTGAAACCTTTTTTTGGTCTTTTTTTTTTTACTAGGTATAAAATAAATATTGTTTTATAAACTAATGAAACATAGCTTTAATTTCTAATGTACAATATGAGCTTTTTAAAATATCTTTATTTTCAAGGAATTTTCCTTTTAGTGCCCGGAAAAAACTTGCCAAAATCATTTAATGTCATTGACAAATTATTATAGCAATTTTTTATCATGTAAATCCATCAAACAATAAGAAACAAGCTAAAAGTTCCACCTAAGGATTTGCTAAACACCAAACAAACCCTAAGAACTTGATCAACCTCCAAAAGTGGAAGGTTGCCTTACTCAAGCTACTAATATATCCGAGTTACACTTGAAGTCCAGCAAATAACTTAATTATTGCAAGATTTTCTCTATAGTTTATTGTTATTGTAAACTTTTTTTTTCCTTTTAATTCAGGATATAGTTATCCTACCAAACAAGTATAACAAGCATTAGGGAAAATCAAATACTCACAAAATGTAAGTTTCAATTACGATGGTGCTAAATAAAAAAAAAGGTATAGTTTTCCAGTGAAATATATGGCTTTTTAGGGAGATAGCCCTTTACCATATATATGGCAGCTTTCTTTTGATAAAAGTATAGAAATTTTCTTTATAATTTTATTGCAAAAAATTTAGTAAATAATTTAGTAAAATGATCTTCTAAACACAAAACCTTTTTAAGGGCTTCATTTCATAGTTATCGAACCTAACCCGAACATCAACATAGACATATGATTGGGTCACTAAGTCACTGGCTTAACTAATGAGTCAATAGTTGGCCTAGTTAGGTCAATGTTTATAGTTATTTCCCTTATCAAATATTATAAAATAAGAAAAAAGTTAATGAACACTGGAAGGAAATAGAAAAAGGCCATTATATGCTTCCAATGTTAAAAATTCTCTAATTTCCTTTGTACCACTGCCAAGAACAAGGAAATAAAATTACCAATGAAAAGTAATCCAAATTGTTTTACATTACAAAGTTCAAATAAACTTAGATTTGTAAAAAGTCTAATACAATAGAAGAAATTAATTTGTCTCACATGATGAATTTCTAATTTCAAACTCGTGGAGAAGGTTCTTGAATATCACTATCATGATCAAGCCTTGATATCATCACTCTTAAATTCATTTTATGTAACTTGATTGGTAGGGTTAGATTCACCACTAATATTATCATTGCCAATATTATCAATGTTAGCCTTTATGTCTTGTAAGTTCACATTAACTATACATCAAAGATAACATAAACATTAATAATAATACAAGAAATTACAAAAAATGTTAGAAAATTATAATACCAAAGTAAATAATGAATAATATTTTAATTAGTACTATTATTAGAATTGTTTTGGATACTGTATGATGCCATCTTTCAATTAAAAGTCTTTAACTCATCTACACTCAAAATTGGTGGTTCCATCTTTAATACCTAATCTTGATTTGCTCTAATTCTTTGAAGTCAATAGAGTCATAATTTCGACATTTAACAAAAATTCCTACATTACAATTAATTAGTGTATTAATAGACTTTGTTAAGAAAAATAACAAACAAAAAAGACAAAGCATTTGTCTTAAAATTTGTTATTTTTTATTTAGATAATGAATTAAATGTAACCTTCATACCAAATTTAAATAAATCATTCTATTCAAAGAAATGAGTTTATGAAAAGTAGGAATATTTAACAAGGTAATTTATAATCAGCAAGGCACTTTGGATGGTTTAAACAAAGTAACTAGCTTAGCATCTCAAATAAGTCCCCTTTTTGTAATTATTTGTAAGAAGCAAGCAAAGTTACTAATCTTCCAAAGTTTTAACACAATTACTTTTGTTGCAACCTCAAATTATAATAAACATATAAGAGATTATTAAGCCCTTGGTGTTCCAATCTATTAGGTTTCTATGAATGATTATATTAAAAAAATACTCCAATTGCACTCACAACTCGAAACATTATAAGCTTGATTTAGAACTCAAATGGCCAACTTCTTTTAATTGGGTGCATTATTTTTATAAGTGGACCACCATTAATTTATAATAATAGTTGTCAATATAAATAACTTATTTAATAGAAAACAATTGTTAAAAAAGGTAATGAATTAATAAAATTACTAGGACATGTGATGTTGTGATCAATTTTAGTAGAATTATGTCCAAAGTATCCTTTTATATTAGTGAAAATCTTCATTTTACTTATTAGCTTGTGTGTCAATGATTCCTTTTGATAAGAATATCACTCTAAATAATGCTAAAATGAAAAAATAACTTGATGATGTTTCTCAATCAATGTAGTATCATATTAATACCTTGGATTAGAAAGTCTTGTTTTCTTTTCTTTTGAATTATTTCTACCATAGTCACGTAAATAGCCTTATATAGATACCCCATCACAAGCCTCTTATCACTATTAACCATATGTAAAACATGAATCAAAGGCTCAATAATATGCATAATAAATGCATAATCTCTCCAAAATCTAGAGTCTAACACATCATTAACAAATCTCTTTCCTTTTAATTTTATATCATATGCAAATGTGGTCCAATCTTTATATGTCACCATAGCCTTTATTGCATCTTTTTGAGCTAAGACACTCTTCAAAATTGGTTGAGCACCAGGCTCTATCCTTGGCATAAAAAAAAGGCCTAATTCCTCCTAATTTGTTTAACTCTCTTTTCCTTAGTTTTTATTGGCTTGTATTTTCCTTTAAAGCTAGAATGAGAAGATGGAATTAAAGATGGTTGAACTTCTTAAATATCAACTTCAAGATAATGATATTGTTGCTCTACATAAGCCTTGTATCCCAAGATAAAAGAATTCAACTCATCCAATGTTTCTTGTGCTTTCCTTTTTCTTGAAGAATAATCCTCAAGATTTTGCTTCATTTGATGTTGAACATCAGCTGGCACCTTCCAACAATGATCTACTTTCCCCTTCATTCTTGCCAAAAGTTGCTTAATTTAATTAATACTGCCCCCGAAAAAGATCTTTGTGCAGTACAAACATATCAATTCTTTTCTTCCATTAATTTCTCTTTCATCAACTTCCTTACAATGAACCTATGCTAAATCTTTTTTTTTTTTGTCTAATATCGCTTCTTGTAGTTCTTGTAGGAGATGCATTTTCAAAAGGACCAACAATTGATAAAGTGAAGGCTTCAGCAGTTGATGGGGTGTCATTGTCTCTCATTGAAGACATCTTATAATAAGAATACAGACATGAACAATAATAAACATCATAAGACCAGTAAAAGGCTCTAGCGAAGCACTAAGAATAGTAGAAAAATAAAAATAAAAAAAAAATTGAAACTTCGGGGAAAACTAAGACAAATTGTCAAAATAAACCTTATTGTCCATATTAAGACCTAATATAGCATACTGTAAAAATGGACAATTGTTATAAAGTCATTAATTTTTCTTTTGCATTTTTCAGGTTAGTCTATAGAATGTTGTGATGTTGAATACAAGCCAAAGGCCAATGTGACAAGCATCAAGATAAGATCCTGTATGAAAGATGAAATCATTGCTTAATTGCAATAGTAAGCAGATAATTATTGTGTTCATAGTAATTTCATTATTGTTACTTATTGTGGATCTTTTCCTAAGGACTAAAGTAGAAGTTGTTTTAAAGTTTTAAGGCCATGAGACTAGTATCAAAATAATGGGTATCAGAGAACACTTTCAAAAAAATAAAAAAATAAAAAAAAATAAAATAACTTTAAAAAATGGAAGAAGAAGAGAGAGAAAAGGGAAGAATGTTAACATGCAAACTTTATTTAGATATTGAAATTGTATTATCTGTAAAACCAAAATGAGGCATAGACCCAAGATTTGGGAACAAAAATGTAGTGGAAGTTGTGGCAAATTACAAGCACTAATGTGCTTGGTCAGTGGCCACACCAAGAGCTACTGATGGCAATGAAGAAGTGACAACTCAACCATAGATCAACCATATAACAATGCACACAGACAATAAATACTCGATAATTACAAACCAAAAAATTGAAATCATAATTTATACAATGCTTAGATGTATACAATCATAACTAGAGCGGAGATGAGTCTCGGCAAAGAAAACGGAGTCGGAGTCGAAGTTAAGAGTTAGAGTCTAGGCTCTGGAACAAAGAAGATCGAAGGCTCTGGATCACATTGAGAGGGAGAGAAGAAATCTAGCACATAAAGAAAGAAGAAAATCAGTCATTCGGCTGAGAAGCCAAATTATGGTTGATAATTAGTTATTATAATATATTTTAAAATTTTTAATTGACAAATTTATGAAAAATTATCACATAAATAATACATATATCTTTTCCCAGTTTTAAAAATATATACTTATGTATAAATATAGAGCTAAAAGTTCTTAGTTTTTAGGATATGAACTGATGGGCTCATTGTTATGGAGGCAATGTAACTTCTTTAGGTGACTTTTGGTCTATTAAGAAAAAAAAACTCACAGTCCTCGCTTTAAGGTGCAACACCAAGGAATTTATAGTTCCTTGTTTAAGGATGAAGGCCACGGTTTCATTCTTAAAACAGTTGTAAAATCAAATGAAAAGAGGTTGCACTTGGTAGGCATCAAATCCAAATGCACATGGAAGCAATCAAATAAAAAAAAAAAGGTTATACTCGATGAGCATCAAATTTAAGTGCACATGAAAGCAAAGAAGCCTGATGATGACCAAGCTATATACACTTAATATTTATTATTCACACAAATTATTATATAATCAGTTGTAAAATAAATTTAGTAAAAGGAAAACGGAAAGTGACTAGTAAATTTCAAACTCAGAATGGAAAACATGAAATAAAAATATGTAATTAGGGTTATTTGGTAGTTATTGTATGCATCTTTTTAACATAAGAGATGACCTTTTAAAAAGAGTAACTTTTGCTTATTTTATGTATAATACTTCTATATATCCATTTGTTTCTATTTGGGTATTTTTATATGAAAATTTTTTATGCCCTTGTATACCATTAGGAGCCGCGAGTCACAAAAGAATTTTTATTCCTTGTGTGAAAAGGTGACAGGGAAAAGTGTCTGGGGTGGGTTTTGAATCCTTACCCAAGAGTAAGACAACCCAACCGAAAGGAGCTTCGTTACAAAACTACGGGGCACTTCTCTGTAATTACAGTATTTATAATATTATATAAAAAAGGATCCTTATATACACATCCAATAATTAATCAACAAAAAATTTAAAAAAAAAATTGAGAAGAAATTTGATGAACAAGACATCAAAAGAGATAAATTTCAAATTCATATAAATTGATCACTAATAATAAAAATTTAATTTAATATTTGATATAATATTAAAATTTAAATTTAATAAATTAAAATATATTATCAATAGAAAACACTACACTTTAACTCTTTTTATCTTGATGTTCACGAGGGTTAATATCTGCAATAAATAAAGGAAGGACAAGTTTATAAACTCTTAATAGACAAGAAAAAATGTTTTATGACAAAAATTCTTAGAGTCAATTTACCTGGATATAAAATGTCAAGTTTCTCCAATAATTTAAAGAATTTGACTTTTAAAATATTCATGAAAAATATAGATAAAAATAAGAAATTTTTTTCTAACAATTTTAGGTTGTTTAAAAATTTTTAACCCCCATCTTTTATTTTTAAAATCCACCATTTATATTTTCTTTATCACTTTTTTTTTGTTTGTAACTATTAGTCTTTAATCATTTGAATGATGTGGCAATCTACATGGTACTATATATTATCTTAATTTTATCAAATTAAAAATTACATTAATAATTTTATATTGATATGATAATAAATTATTTTTAAAATTTTGAAATTTAATTTTAAAGAACTAAAAAAAGTCTACATTAATTTCTAAAAATATGGAAATTTATAAAGATAGAAATTAATTTTAAAAAATTCTTAAAAGATAGAAATAAATTTTTAAAAAATAAAATAAAATTTAAATTAATTTTAAAAAATAAAAAAATAGCTTGATTATAATGTTATCTTGGGCACTTTGGGAGGAGTAAACGGTGTCTGAAAAGAAAGTATAGCATTGGAGTTAAAGATGATAGTTCAGACATAAAAATTTTTCAAAATTAGTTTCTATTTTTCAAAAAAATTTTAAAATTAATTTTTAATTTTTATAATTTTTTAGAATTATTATCAAAATTTTTATAATTTTTGAAAATTATTTTTTTTAGAATTTTTTTTCCTATTTTTAAATTTTCTGAGATTTTTTTATCAAAATTAATTTTTAATTTTCATAATTTTTTTATTTTAAGAAATTTTTTCACAATCTCTTTCAATTTTTTTAAAATTAATTTTTAATTTTTAGAATTTTTTAATCTTTTGAAATTAATTTCTAATTTTAAAATTTTTTAAAAATAAGTTATTACCACACTAATACAAAATTACTGATATGACCTTTAGCTTCATAAAATTGAAACAATGTGGCATCATGTAGATTATTACATCATCTCAATAATGGAGGACTAATGGTTATTGGCCAAAAAGAAAAAAAATTATGGAGGGTGAATTTTTTTAAAAGAAAATAGTGGGTGGAAATTTTCAAAATTACATAAAGTTATGGATGAAATCCTTTTTTTTTTTTTTGCTAAAAGTATATGAAAATGAGGTCTTGAATGTGTTACTTAAATTAATGAAAATTTTATTATTATAAAGTCATTTATGTAAATTTTACAAATTATAAATAAGAATAAATAATTTAAAACTCATCTACTATATTATTTAAATTTGTTATAACAAATATTTTACTATATAATAATTTAAATTACAATATATATATATAATTTTTAAAATTATTAAAAATTTATTATATTTTTAATATTTTTTAAATAACAAGAGATTATTGGTGTATTTTAAAAAATGTTGATAATTTGTATTTCTTGATCTTCTTGGTAATTAGGCATAAATGTTCAAATTATACTAAATAGTAACTTTCTTCTAATAATTCAAAATAAAGTTCTTGTCTATTATTTTACTAAATAAAAATCAATAGACAGCATTAAAAGAAATTTTAAAAAATTATAATTTTCTAAAAAATTTTATTTTTAGCAATATAAATTATAATTAAATATTTATTTTATCGTTGGAAAACATTTGCATAACCTTCTTTATATAATAACGGGGGCAATTTTGTCTTTAAAAGCTAGCATTTAGAGCTAGAGTAGAAAGAATTCTCCAGCCGAACTTTTGGTCCTAACATAGAAATCTTGAGTATTCTCTTCGAAGATTGTGTGCGGGCCAAGGTATCATCGTAAAGTGAAAAATATAACCATACATTTCGCCAAAAAAAAAAAAAAAAATCATGTTAGCGGACAATATGATGGTTCATTAACATAAGATGCCTCTTCTTCTCAGAAAAAAAAAAAAGGATTAAAAAAAATACATGTTAATATGATGTCCAACGTGGGAAAAACCCAATCTTCGAATACCATTGGTTTAGTTTTCTTTCATCGATACATGCATTACGTTGTCTTCAATGGCATCGTCCAAACTCTCTCTTTCACTCTTTATACACACACATACACACGGACATAAATAAAAAGACTTCCAAGGTAAGTTTAGAAATACATCTCCACACTATTAGATTCCTTTGACTTCATACTGATGGGAAATTGTGATAGGCGACTGCTTAGAGACAGGCCTCTGTTCGGACCATAGCTCCATATTAACTGTTCCCGTCCCCCAGTGGACGAAACATCTGTGGACTTCGTTGGCGTTGAACCTATTGATTAGTGCCACACCAAGGCATCCATCAACAAGCATCCATTCACCTGAAATGAAAGCCACAATCAAATCCTGAGAACATATAACTGCCAAGCAATATTTTGCCTCTTCAAGTTGATGTATTAGTTCATTGAAAATTATGAAAAAAAAGAAAAAAACAATAATATGTACACTTAAAAACATGATATTCCCACAGGTTTGAACACCTGAGTTTGTTAAATTAACTATGCAGATTACTTTATCCACAATCACTTGAATCCCTAACTTAAGAATCTCATTATTGTGGAGAAACTAGGTTCACGAACAACTTCCATCTTAAAATGTATCCGATTCATAAATATAGCCACGGAATAAGATGGTCCATAGTCAACAATGATAGTTATACAGATCCATGTCAAATTTGTCTGAATTACTGCATCTTATCTTAGGAGTTGGGACTCAGAAAGGGATCAACTTTGATTAAGCAGCACCTTGGATATTCTCAAGTCTGAAGAAGTCACCATTATGTATATAATAATGAAATGAGAAACAAGTATCTAGTCCATGACAAGGGGTCTTAGAAATTTGCTCTAGGATCTCATCTGGGTTGAACTTTTCATTTTGAAAACAATAAATTCATTAAAATTTTGTCATAGTGGTGAACGATGAATAAAAAACTGTTCTCATCAACAGTATGACATTTAGTTTTAGTTTACTACATATTCACTTCTTAGTCAGTGGATGAGCTTTCCAAATTGTATCATGACAAAATAGAAAAAGATATTTCACCACCCTGTTCCTTCACAAAGAAAAAAAGCTGTCTGCCACTAGCCTGTTCAAGGTTATGATCATTTCATCATATAAATTGATCTTTATGCAAGTTTCTCTTAGTTTTTCCCACATTCCCGCTAAGATAAGGCAAGTGGGACCCACTGGAAAAGACCCCAATCTACCCTCTAAGAGGAAATTTAAGTGCATGGCAATTTCCTGTCACTGTTAGAAAAATCTATTAGCCACTATGGTCTGTTTCCTCTGTCCATTCTTACTATGCTTTGTTTCTTTTAATTCTCATAATTATGATCACTGAAATACTAAAGAATAAGAAAATAATGACATAATTCTAATGCAAATTAAACAAGATAATTGCTCATAACATGTAAAATACCATTTGGAAGAAGATTCCCCTCGTAGAATTGGTCCCCAGATTCAGGCCAAATTTCATGCTTTGAGCCGTCAGTTGAGATGAATGAGACAAAAGCTTGTGTGGGGTGCAAAAGGTTAAATGTAGGATGCACTCTCAAACAAACCAACCTACAGCCAAAAAAAGAATAAGAAATAGCATTACTTTCATATGTTAAAAAATGTGTTTTGTGATCAAGAATTATAAATTGCCCTTCATTTCACATTTCAAACGAGAAATACAAAAAACTAATTTTAAATTTTTATGAATTTTTAGAATTAAATGATCATTTTTTTTACATTGTCATTTAAATTCTATACCTTTTAAATTTATTTCCAATCTATCTTTTTAAACAGAAAGCAATCAAAGAATTAATAATTTCCATTTGTTCAATGTATAATTTCTAATAGTTTTGATCACTTTCCATCTAAAAAAGACCAATTCAAAATGAATTTAAAAAATATAATAGTCAATTGTAAATATAAAAAAATTTATTACTTAATTGTAAAAATTTATAAAAATTTAAAATTATAAAAATTTATAAAAGTTTAAAACTAACTTTTTCTATATTCCCATTTCAAATTTGACTAGGAAATATCTTATGCCTTTACCAGAAAACCTGAAATTTTTAGAATTTTATTGCACCAATGTCATTCAACTAGTTAACATATAGGTTTAGTCACCAAAATAGCAAAAATTTCAGTTTTCTTTTTTTTCTTAATTTAGCAAGAAATCTAATTTATATCAATTTCTGTTTAATCAATTTTTTGTTTCAATTTTATCACCATCATCACATTACCATGTAAAAGTTGGATAGTTTATGTGTTGATAGGCTAAAATTGAAACAAAAAATTTTTTTGAGATTCAAATTGGTATAAACTAAACTTCACACTAAATTCAAAAAAATCCCAAAGTTCATGCATTTTTTTGGTCATTAACCCTAACATGTATCATTTCAATCAATAAGGTCAAACATCAAATATTATTAGCCATAAAGAAGCACAATGCAGTTATAGTATGACTCATGAATAGAGAAGTAGAAAACATCATAAAAAGAAAAAAATGTTGATTTGGTAAAAATAATGAAAAGATGGCAGGTCAACAGAACTATTTTTTCAATAAAATGAATAATAAGAAGATTAATAAAAAAAAGAAAAAAGAGAGTAGAATATAGAAGTCCAAAAACTGTATGCAAATATTTAAAATGGTTATTTCCCGTATTATCAAGCATAAAGATCAATGTATAAGCTGATACTAGGGCTTTTGCTTCATTCGACAATTAAGTATTTGGATTAAACTATGGCTTGAAACCAAGATATTCACAAATGTTAAAAGAAGTTCAAGCAACATTATTTAAACATCCATATGTGGGACAAGGAATGATTGCATGGGCAATACTGTCAAAGTCAGGAACCCTAGCAAAATCTATGCTTGGCAGGGCAACCTTGAGAACCTAGCATGGCATATGGCAGAAATTTGATGAATCCAAAGGAAATGTATGAGATTTTACAGACAGGTCACCCAGCTAACTAGTAACTAGCTTCATTAGCAGGTCTTGTTGGATTTGTTGTAGGTAAGCTACATAACAGCTTGACTTGATCATTAAGTGAAAAATTATTAGTTTCATTCTTATCTAACCTTGAAATTCCACCAGAACCAGCACCAACATTGTGGGCCACAATGCCAGAGTCTATCTGGAGAATATTTGGATAATCTTTTGGAATAGAGATCCGCCGATGAAGAATCAGGCCACCACCAATGTCTCCTTCTAATGTAAGAGATTCCTCCTCTCCTACATGCTCCAGATCTCGCCTAGAAATAAAATAAATTTAGGAGAATATGCAGTGTGTAAGCAGAAACATAAGAAATCATGGCAATAATTATATCAGTGCACATACTTATACGGAACCACAAAGAATTCATTGGAGAAACTGGGCCGTGGTTGTCTTTGGCTCTATCTGACTATTACATCTTAAGGAAAGCAAACAGAATCAATAGTTGCATGCAATTCTACACCCACTGATTATGTTATAGTGTACAAAAGAAGAACGGGGTTAAACTCATTGTACTCGATACTTTAGGATTGAACTTGGGAACGTGCATCTCATTGCTCGGACCATTTTGTAATTAATCAAATACCAATTACCTGCGGTCATCTTACTTGCACTTTCATTCTTCAAAATGGGGACACAAAATAACTTTTGCATTAGCAGAGACCTTAGCTCAATTTCACAAAATGTATCTGTTAATGCAGCTAAAATTGTCAAATTCTCACTCATCATTCTACAAATCAAGCCATTGTCAGCTTAAGCCATCATCATTTTTATTATTGTTTCCTTTTTATCCTCATTTATGTAAGTCTTAAACCAGATTTAAAAGAAGAAAATTTAAGGGCATAGGAAAAAATGAATTTAAAAATGGGAAGGTTGACATAACCCACTAAGAAAAGAAAAACAACTGCTAAGAGCAGAAAAAACATGTCTTGAATCTTGGGCAAGTCAGCTGGCTTTTCAGTCACCATTTTCGATGGCCTCCTTTCTGCAAGGGTTTCTAGTCAACCTCTGTGTTACAGGTAAAATCTCATGAAAATGCATTGCAAGGTGCACTTCTTCTTTAAGCCTACTGCTGACAGGTGGCATCTTCATCTTAACATTGGTTGGGTGCCACATGGTGTAGTCTTGGGCCCTGTTAGCAGATATCTTATACATGCTCCTTTTGGGCCAGAAATTTGTCAATCCCAACCCCATGAGCTTAAGATATTGTGGTTGTAAAAATTAGTTTGTGCCCTAGTTATGAGTGGAATGTGGCTTCTGAATGATTTTGTCATGATGCAAAACTGTGACTACATTTTGAAGTCTTTTGAATCAATTTACAAGCTTGATGATAATAATGACAGAAAATGTAAAAGCTTGTCGCAAAGTACACAGTCCATCAACATATTTTTTATATACCCCTTGAGATTTGGTTTTTCCCTGCAATTGAGTCCTTTCATCAAGAACCATGAGTTAGTGCCACCAAACCAGGGTTTGGCTCACAATTCAAGCAGTCCATAGGTTGGAATGGGTTCTCATGGGTCAGGACTTTACCCACCAATGCACTATCCGACAAAAGAAAAGAAAAGCAAACCCTAAGGTCTCTAGATTTCTGTCTCCATCCATAGCAGGTCCTCCCAGGAGCAAAATGCTTGAAGTTGAAATTTTTAGAACTTTGCTAAGTTTATTCAAATGGCTACATTTGGCCTTCTTGTTTGTTGAATACATCAAGAAACTATTTCATCTGAAAGTTTAAGCTATTAAATTACGTTATGGACTTGGATCATATATTATACTCCAACATACCTCTTCACACGAAACCCATCTAAAAGCCTAGGCTGGAAGCATGAACAAGTCAAACTAATTAAATGTGAGGGAGGCATAATTTAAACTCATGATCACTTAATCATTAAAACTCAGATACCATATCAAGAAACCATTTCATCTAAAAACTTAAAAACTATTACGTGAAGTCTAAGATATAAATCATATATTATACTCTAACAAAATGAAACATGTGTCAAAAAAGGCTGAATGCCAAAAATCTAATTGAAAATTCAAGGATTTAAACCATTGTCAACCCCCACAAGTATTATCCAGCTCAACTACATAAATGATGAAATATAATAGAAAGTTGTTCAAGCATTTAAAAACACATTTCCCATAATTCATTCGCAATTTATAAGGAAATGATTTGAGAAATTTAATGAAAAACAAAGTAGGTGACCTCACTTACAAAAACACCTGATACTTTTGCCCTGCCTGCATTGTTCTATAGAAATATCTTAGGAGTTCCTTGCGGATCTTTTCAAACTCATTTTATTAGCCCTGCCAATGCAGTATTTTTCCTTCGATTAAATTTATTTCAAATGCTGGTGTATTTTATAAAGTAAGGGTTTTGTCTACTCAAACCCTCAATGAGATACATGCTAATGACTTTCAGCATGCGACAAGACCTATGATTTCCAAAACATATGAGTTGTCCTTTGCATAAGCCTCAAAATCACAATTTCTTGGTAGTTCTATAGCATGGGGCATTTTGAAATCAGCTATTTGGTGCTATGGAAGTTAACATTTGCCTAGTCGGTCTGAAATATCTATTTATTCAAAATATTGAAATGAAAATAGACACAGAAATTAAGTAGTACTACATCTGCAGCCATTTAGTCTATCTAAATAGGGAGAAATGCAAGGCATTTCTAATGGTCAGATTTCAGTTTTTGGCCATTCTATATTAAAGTGGACTCCTGAATCCTCTTCACCATTTATCTTTTAAGAATTTATAAGGACATCTCTTAGTGATATTTAGGAATCATAGGAGAGAATTCATTAATTCTCCATTGTTTTTCCCTTTGTTTTGCTGAAGCTACTTAATCCTCCCCTTCCCTTCCTATCAACAGGTCACAAGCAATGAAATAAAATGGGGCATTTACAAAAGCTTACTCTATAATGCTGTATTGTTCAGAACATCCTGCAGATCGGTACTCCATACCACTGTATTCTTCATATCCATCAATCTCAATCCTGCTATGAAGCCACTGTGTTCCTGCAATTGTTGTTGATAAAACAGATGTAAGCAATACCACACAAGAAAAGAGCTACAAACAAACACGATCCAATACCAAGCCTGCAATCCTAAATGGTCTCCTCATAGTCTAATGGCCATTTTAGATCTTTCTCACGTTAGGAAGAAATAGATTCCAAAATGTCCTACTCTATCTAAGAATAAGAGAGTAAGGGCCTGATGTAGAGAAACTGAAATAAGAACTGAATTTAAGTAAAAAATTGAAGTTAGAACAAGAGAATTAGAATTAAGGTTTAGAGAAAACCACTATTGTTAACAATGATATTTTTATAAAATAGCTAATCTGTGAACTTTGTCCAGCAACCAAATTTATATATACTAGGGTTATGATGAGATAAATCCTATCTAATCCTAACCATCCATCTATTAAAATATTCAAATACTAATCACACGACTTCTAATTAAAATAAAACAAAATAACAAAATAGCAAAGACACTCCCACATCAAGCCCCAGCTACTCTCTTCTCAAAAACCTTCAAAATAATGCATATCATACTCTAGAGCTCACAGTTACAGATATACAAGCATAATATGGTTTTCATATTCTCTCCATCTTCCTTTTCTTTACAGCAGTAACATTTATCATAAATAATGTCTGCAGGCAAGGCTTGTTGATCTTATAAGCTGAAATTCTATTCTCTAGAACTTCAGAAGTACAGTTTGATTCAGAGATGAGTAAAGAGGAATTAAGAGAGAGAGAAAGCAGTGTGTTTTCTTCACCAAAATCAGGTAAGCCTTGCATATTTATTAGAAATGATTTGGAATTACAGAATCACCTCTGAAACTTATTCCTGGAAGTGTCACACAATGTACACAGAGAAAAAATGGAAAAAAAAGGAAAAAAGGAGATTGGAGGTTCTAAGCCCAGTCCAAAAGTGAATGTTTTTCATCTACGTTGTGAGCATTACCTGAAGGACAATGCTCCATAGAAATGATTCTGCCACCAATCCAGGGAACAACTTCAACAATCCAATCACCACTTTTCAGCTCTATACGGTTTGTTGAGAGTTGCATTCCCTTGGGTCCAGAAGCACCTTCTACATCTGGAATATGCTTAGCATTTTCTGCATTTAACAACTTAACTATGAGCAAGCAGCCTAATGCTCAATTATTTGCATGTGGAGTTATGTTATATTTGGCGCTTGTCAACAGAATTTAATGATGAAATTAAATGATATTTTTGAAGAGTCCTAAGAAAGAGAATCCAAAAAAGACTGCATTTAAAAACTTCAATGTGAGCAATCAACATTTTGCTTAATTATTTGGATGTGGAATTATGTGATATTTGGCACTTGTCCACATGTTTACACAAAAATTATTAAATGAAGAGGAAGAAGAAAGTTCCAAAGACTAAATGAAAATCAACAAAGCCCTCCAATCACACCCAATAGCAGCCAGAGGTTACTCCTTAAAACCACCTAAATTAGCAGACTGAAAAGATGCTAGGCAAATAATCTCATTCCAAATTAACTGAAAGAGATATGTAATGATACCTAATATCCCTTGAGTTTCTCTTCAACCATGGAACTAAATCACAACAAAATTGCAAAATGACTACAGATTGCAGCCTATTTCTCAACTAAGGACTCTAAAAGGAACAAAGGAAAAAAATGGAAATCTATTTGCAACCCTGCAACACGTACATTTGGAGGCAGAACTTCACTTTGCATTCAGTTAAATCCTAATTTAGTATTGTTAACAATGCACAATCCTTGACTTGGGATTCAAGCCTAGTCATTAAGGGTCAGTTCTTTTGTTGAGAATTGATATAGAGGAGATTAAAATCTTGTGATTTCAACAATTTCCTTCTGTTCTTTAGATGATAAAGAGACGGAAGTGCAATATCCATAGAATTCTAATTCTTAAAAATATGTTGAGTTCCAACAGAAGAGAAAACTAAAAGTAAATACTTTATTTGGATTTTAAACTAAATTGTGAGCAGCCTGGGATTGAGTCATTTACAAACTCGTGTGTTATCACATCATTGGTTAGATTTAAAAATTTAATTGGTAAAAAATACTTATTAAAGTTTCCTATTTAGCTTTTAAGCTAAAAATATTCATCATGGTTAGATTCCCCAAAAACTTTTTTGAAAACAAAAAACAAATTTTCAGATCCTATGAATTTGAAAGCCTAAGAATTACAAGTCATGGAATCTGGTATCTTATGATTGAATGTCTCATCTAAAGAATATACCCTAAAAGCAAATGAGTTACCATCAGAAAAGGAGATGAAAAGGCAAGAATCTCTCAAAAAAAAGGGGTGATTGTGTAACAGAATCTGTTGATACACCTGATATTCTCAGTCCCAGGCACATCACCCAATCCAAATCAAAATGCAACAAAAGAATAGGGAAAAAAAAAAAAAACATGACAACTTTGAATTACACATTTTGTTTCTGGGAAAGAGGGAAAATGTAGAAGACATGTAGCTCCAGTGAAGTCAAAATACCTAAACAAGCTCTGTACTCTTTCTCGCTTGCAGATATTAACTTACAAACATCTTGCTTTGCAGGCATCAAAATTTGCAAGACATCTCCATCCATGCCCCATGAATCAAGCTGTTTAAGACAGATTAAACAAGTTTTACACAATAGATGGTATCAATGGTAGTACAGGCAGTCCATTGTTAGCTCTCAACTGTCTTGGGGAAAGAAAATTACCATTGCACCTCCACCAAGTAACAATTTTGCATGAATACGGCGTGTGGGCCTCTTCCAAGATCCTTCTCTATCAGAAACTCTTACACTGACAACTGAAGATTGGAGTTCAGCAACAAAGTGTGTCAACAGATATCCGCCATTGGTATACTCATATCCATCACCATCATCTTCATACAGCACACCTTCAGCCTGCCCTGCAGTTTGAGCAAACTGATTCAAAAGCTCTATGCCATCCAGAAGTGTCTCTCTTCATCTTTTCCCTCAGTATGTGTGCATCCTTCTCTTTGTGTGCATGTGTGTATCTTTTTGTGTGGAGAGAGACAGAGAGATGATCAAAGCAAGATGCCTTCCATTGACAATTTTTTGGTCCAGAAAGCCCCATACAAACATGATTAGAGAAGATTAATGGAAAAACTAACAAGGTACTTCGGCAGTTCAGAATCAAAGGCTAGGTAGTGGTGATTGACTCAACCACACAGCAATGGTATGGACATAACCACCTTCCATAAACATTTAAGTTCAACTCTTTGTCTAATGTGTGTGATACAAATAACCACTTAATTGAATTTCTATACTATCTGAATGCTGGTTATCATACAATAATGCCCCCAAACATTTTGCAGCAATACTTCTGCAGGAAGGAACTGTTGGCATCTTCTTCTAGAAGTTCCTTTTTGAATGCTTTAAGGAGTACGAAACGTTCGCTCAACTGTATTCCCCAACATATGTCATCCAAACCAAACTCTGTTTGCATTAAATATAGACTGTTTTATATTGGGAAGTTAAAACCATTTACATAGGATGATCATCCTAGGATTTCAGTGTATTACATGTGCATCAGTCCTGGATTTTTTTTATTCAAAAGAAAAAACCATTTTGCCATTCGTTAAAATATTATCACCTAATGTCATTTGTTTTCAACAATAAATTAAAAATTGAATGAAGGACTCAAGTGCAAAATAAATCCAACATGAGTAACATTGTGATTATAAATGCAAGAAAGCAGTAGCAGCAGCATCACAGCTATTGAGTACAAATGACAAACAGGAAATTAATATGTGACCTGAAAATAATATGTCATACCTGCTTACTTAATACATAATTGTCTATCTACATGTGCGAGTGTTTATACATGATTTTGTGCACGTGTGTGTGTCTCCATTTACATGTTGCTCTCCTGCACAATCCATTTATAGATGTTCAAGATAGTTGCAGCATTTGTATTAGGCAAATTCTCCTGCACAATCCATTTATAGATGTTCAAGATAGTTGCAGCATTTGTCTTAGGCAAATTCTCAGCAAGAAGCTTGCCCACCCACTCCACTCAAAGAGTAAACAAATGAAAAGGCTCTGCTGCATGTTAAATTTGTCATTTGTTGCAATGAGGCCATAAGTCAAAAGAATTAGATGCCCCATGAAACACCATTTCAATTAGAATCAATGGACCCTTAGTGCAATCTTCAATTGAGGGAAGAACAGCAACTTTGTATATGAAATGAGTGACTAGCAAATTCCTATGTAGGAAAAAAAAATAGAAATTTCCAGAATTTGCTGCTTGAAAGAGTGCTTAGTTATTGTTTTCTCTGAGTTCAAGTTATCATGTTGGCAGTCAACCAGAACACTAGAGCGAAAGAAGTCCACCTTGCAGTGAGTAAGAATCTGCATTTACTTGATGAGCAGAAATAAGAAGCCATACAGGGTATAATGGTACCTTGGAATACATTATTTTTTCCAATGAAGTTATTTGTTTGCCCAAAAAGTTAAGAGTAATTCAGAATGATGATTTCTCTTTCAGCAAGCTTTGGTGCATAAGTCTTTATCCAAACCACAGTTACAGGCCAATTAAACTAACCACGTAGGCCATTATATTTTTCCTTGTCCTATAGCAAGCTTAATAACAGATTCTTGAGATAAACAGACCTCATTAGAGTTAGCAACTTATTTATGCTTTCATTTAACCATGATTATAATTATTCTTGGTAAGAACTTCAGATGACAAAAGAGGAGCAGGCAAAAAAAGGAGCTTCACCAAGACTTCCCATTGATGATTCCTTTTCAAGCTTTGCAAAATATGTGTTCGAGTAGAATATTCGAAGCATTAATGGAAATATGGCATCAAAGTTACCATGTTCATCTAAGGCGACAAGGAGCGTTAAATCATCACTTGGACTAACTTCGCTGACATGCTGATGGGCAGGACCCAAAGGAATTATTGATCCACCTTGCAGATACAAAGTTGGCAAATCCTGTAATAGCACCAAATGGTAAGATCATATTTACAAATATTTAGGTAACTATCTGTCTATCTAACAAAATGCAGCACATATGACGTGTGTGCATACATTTGTGTATCTATATGCACAGAAATAATACGAAAAAATGGAACTCATGGAACATTAATACATACTGGATGTGAATCATTGAAATCAAATCTCAACCAGATTCCTTTTGGTAGTGTGCTGTGCAGTTTATCCCCTTCCTGAACGGGAACAGTGCTGCAGAGGATAAAGGTCAGCACAAATTGCATTGGGACAACTCATGATAAGAGATAAAGCTCCTTGAATAAAAAGAACTTTCTGAAAATTTTCATCGGTCAAGCATATGGCAGGGGTGGGGAATAATGTGACATTCAAACTACAAAATTAAATTTCACCAATGACATTGTGACAACTTGGAAGTATTAAATAGCAAGGAAAATATGTGGTTCATTGTGTCAGATAAGGTGGGGAAGAAAATGCTACTTCCAAAAACACAAAAAAAAAAAAAGAAAAGAAAAAGAAAAAAACTCCTGGCAACCCAAAGACCTTCTAGAGTTGTTCTGTTGGTTATGAAAATGCCAAAGAACAAAAGCTAAAATTTTGCATGGCACAAAACTATGTCACTTAAGTCAGTTAAGAGGCAATGGGGACAGTTGCTCCACACAACCTAAGTATAGGACATACTGAAGCTATGTAACAAAGATCCTAAGGAAACACAACACAAATGGATGAAAGGCTTTTAACTAACTCCATGATATTAAAGGTATTCTCAGTTCTGATCAACACGACAAAAATTTAAAACAGCTTTCTCCTCCATGATATCACACAGCACAAGTGAGATTTCTGCCTATTAATCAAAAACAATAACATGCACCATATCATCAAAGCACTTTAACCAATCCAACACCGTTAACCATGAGAAAGTGAATTTTTCAGAAACAAAAAACATAAAGGGAAGGAGATGGGAAAAAAGGTGGCATCTACGCAGCCTACACAAAATGGAACAAAGACTGCTTTTGCATACAAATTTTAAAAAAACTATATGAAAAAAGAGATTTTTGATCCATAAAACATTATAAGTGACCTTCACTTGTCTTTTCTAATAGCTACCACTCTAGGACACTAGAATCACGAATTTTAAAAACTGCCACAGACTAGCAGTCCAAAGCAAAAGGATATTCAGATTAAGGATATTGGCAAATTTAACATACAACAGGCTTTTTAGGAAGTCTGAAAAAGTTTCTCCCTCAAGTACTTTTGGAAATACATTTCAAATAT
This sequence comes from Bruguiera hainesii, assembly GCA_023213295.1. Classification (NCBI taxonomy): domain Eukaryota; kingdom Viridiplantae; phylum Streptophyta; class Magnoliopsida; order Malpighiales; family Rhizophoraceae; genus Bruguiera; species Bruguiera hainesii. Next base: position 6,128,731 of record JAHOYR010000006.1, read on the forward strand.
ATAATCCACTTATTTTGGAGTTGAAAGTTAAAGAGCAATATCCCAATACATGTCCTATTCCTTTTAACAATGCATAGTTGTAGCAATAAAAGACTATCCTTGCATGATTAATAATAGACTATGTATTTTAGATTGTAGATTTAAGTATAAATCATAAGTTACAAATAACAAATAGGAGTAATGGAAAAATTAATATTCAAGAGTGTGGGTACCTCACATGAACCAGAAGTGGGCCCAATAGGAAGGAACTCTCAAGCATCCTTAAATTAGGGTCTTTTGGATCTGCATATGCAATTTACAGAAACTCATAAGCCACCATAAACAATGTCAGCTATTTTCTTTTTCATTAATACAAGCATAAATTATTCAACAATGAAAAAACATACCAGCAAAAAAAGTAGGACTAGCCACTGGAGTACCAGTTGTGTGTGCCAAATAAAATAAAGTATATATGTGTGGTATGAGACGATAGCGCCTCTTCAATGCTAAGCGGCAAACTTCCTCACACTGTAAAACTAAACTTAATCAACATAGAAACTACTGGAGAACAAAATAAACAAGTACACAACATTCAATTCAAAAGATAAACAAGAACACTATGTAGGCATCCCATGTTGAAATAATTTAAGGAAGTCTGTCATACAAAGGTAAATGTTAATATCTGTCAGTATCTTCACACCATTAGCAGAATCAATTTCTGATAAATCATAATTTGCTTGAAGAAAATAAACTGTGATAAACATATTCATAAGTCCAAAACCAGCAAAACAGTAATTTGGTAGAGGTAAAACCTCTTCCCCAAAGGACCATGGCTCATGATCAATAGTGCCTTTTTCAGAATGCCCACAGCAGAAGGGAAACATAGCACCAACACCCATCCACCTTCCAAAAAGCTTGGGCGTGGCATTTCCAGCAAATCCACCAATATCTGGTCCAGAAAGTGGCTGACCACTGAGTCCCTATGTGCAGAGTTTAAGGGGGAAGTAAACAATATATTGCAAGGTAAACATGAAAATGTTCTCCATATGCAAGGATTTCCAGTTTATCCAATGCGGTTAAATCAAATTATGCCATACAAATTGTTCAGATATCAAGGAAAACTTGTAGTATCTACAAAAGAAAGATGATTTAGGACAGAGACATACTTACAACAGAAGCAAGACATATTCTGCAAAATAAATATTAACATTAGACCAAAATATACAAACAATAATATGTTCATCAAAAACAGAGTCCATATGGTATTATTTTGTGTAGTTTCTGGAAAGGCACAAATCATGTACACAAATAATTGAAACAACTCATTCTTTTTTAGAATGTTCAGAACATATACAGCTTATTTTCCTTTTCCCACTATCCAAAGTGAAAAAGTCTACAGGTTAACAATCCACATTCTTATGCTCCCTGTAAGTCAGAAAAATTACTTGCACTCCTGAGCACATGATTACAGAGACCCACTCTTAGGACATCTAGATGAGAAATGGACAATCAGTTGAGATTAACATCACAAGCTGCCTCTGTATTTGCAGCTTGAGGGATTCTACCACTCAAAACACAGCAAGTCTCACAGATATGATTGCCTGGTCCAATCAAGTGCATTGCCATGAATGCTAGCAGCTCATCATGACTACAATTGTGCCCGTGGAGACCTCTACCAGCTCCTAATACCCACAACTTGAAAAAATTAAATTTCAACTTCAGATGTTTAAAGAGCAGACAACAAAGCTACTTACCAACTGAAGTACCATGGAGATGGACATGTGCAAGTGTTCCCAGTTTGAAAGGTTATCCCCTGTCCATGTTGCAGCATATCTTTGACTACCAATAAATCCAGCTCTAGTGAGAACAAAGGGACGCTTATTTTGGTTGGTTAATTTCATTCCTTCAAATGTTGATCTTGCCATCAGCATGCCATAAACCTAAACTCAGTAAAATGTTTAAGAGTTGTTTGAGTGTTAAAAATGGGTACGAGTTAAACCATCACAACAAGAAAAGAAAACAGCCAAGTTCACAAAGAATACATTGTGATAGTGTGAGTGGCTCTGGCAGCCTCCAAGTTCATCATCTCCTCGATGAATATTGCTTTCAGGCATTGTTTTGGTCACACTCTGAAGAAGAAAATTACACCCAGTACTATGGCAAGAAAACTCAAGAACCGAGAAGAACCTTAGAAATCACCTTAAAAACTGCAGGTTCATTCATATCATTCCATATACCATCAACACCATTTGAAATGAAATCTTTAACCAAACTAGCCCACCAAGAATGAACTTTTGATTGTGTGAAATCGGGAAAAACACAAGGACCAGGCCAAACCTCTCCTGAAATGTGAAACAAATTAATTGTTCATTAATCATAAACATGTCAAACTCTACAGCCTGATCCCCCCAACCAAAAAAAATAATAATAAAATAGCAGACATATAAGCACAAACAGGATGCCTCATATATGTGTCATAATACAGATGGCGTTGCAAACCAAAAACACACCAACAAATGGCTTTCCATCTGCCTTCAGAATCCAGACATCATTCTTTGAACCACAATCATACACAAGATAACCTTCTTCATGCTTGATACCAGGATCAATCATCCAGATTGCTTTGAAGCCACTACCATGGAGATCTTTCACCAAAAATTGAGGATCTTGAAAACGGTCCTGAAAGGATCATTTTTAGCTCTCAAGAAAATTCTGAAAGAATAATTCCTACACTAGTCATCCAAAGGAATAATTGTAGGTCTGTAAGAAGACAGCCATCTATATGTGGCAAAACCCTTGATTCATAGAATCATTATTCACACTGGTATATTTGAGTAAAGTAAGCAACTACAAAAGCCTACACAGTATAAGATTCTACATAACAATAATTATCAGTCACACACATAATCTCCATTAGTAAAGTTGTGCCTAGAAATCATGGTCTTGGAAAAATTATCCCAAAAGATCCAAATTCACACAAGCACTAGCAAGCTACATTTTAAAAGACTTCATTGGCACATTCAGTTATAAAGACTTGAATATTTCTTGATGGCCTCATTGTATTATACGGCTAAAATTTTGGTAAGCTAAGCTAGACACTGAAGCCCAAAAGCAAGGACAAGGAATGCAAGCCACAACTAGCAATAAAGCAGAGCACTCATGTTTTCAAGGAGTGAAGGTGCAAAAATGGGGCAATGAACTGCTGAAAGAGCAATTAGCTTCAGTGATGGCACAACAAGAAAAACTAGAAAGGCTAAAACAATTTTTATTCAATGGACAGGAAAATATGTATAAGGAAGTATGCCTGATCAAATGTAAAACAACGGAAGCCATCCATGTAGTCTATATCCATCCATATCACATCACAAGGAATGCCCTTCTCCCGAAATCCTCTGGCAACCTGCAAACAGTAGAGACTCAAAAACCAGAAAAACAGGAGATATAATGTCACACAACTAAAATGGATAGATACAGGGAAATTTAAACAAATAATAATAAAAAATGATGAACCTCTAGACACCCCAACAAAAACACAAAATCTCCACATCATTAGATCATTATGCACTTAAATGATAAAAAGTGGTCAGTGCTTACCTCACGAACTCTCTTATCACAATCATAACTCCAACGACTTTGATGATATCCCAAGGACCACTTTGGAGGCATGAATACAGTTCCTGTCAGTTGGAAGGCATCAACCAGATAGATCCAATCACTAAGCATATTCTTAAAATATAATGCAAACCTGAACATAAGGACTGCCAAATATAGTCAATTTCTTGCACAAGAGCAAAACTCTTGGAGGGAGGTTGGAGGTTCAAATCCCAACTCCCTCAAATTCTCACGAAATGTGGCTTTATTTCCCATGTACCAATTACATTTTTCACACCATAAAAAGAACTGGAATTGTTGGTATGGCCATATGATAGTGGGTGGTGCATCAAATATGTCCAATATTTAGAAATGGCAGCATCAATACAGCCAAACACTACAATATAAAAAGCAGATGAACGGATGGAAGATAAAATAGTTTGAAAGTTACCAATTGCATGGGATAAAGATTTCAGAACAGCTGCCGGTGATGCAAATGGACCAAAAGTAATGACAGGATATGAGGCTGGAGCAACAAATTGAATAGTTGATGCCTTCCTCAAATCAATCTGCTTTTTCATATAAATAGTTAGATGTTGAATTTGGCGAACCCACACAGAGGCTAGAGTTTAAAGGTTTAAACTGGCTCCATATATGGCACAAATATCAGATTACCTCACATCGCAGGGTGGTGTCAGCAAGAACCCCAAGTGCTTCTCCACTGGGAAGAACAGCAAGCACCCAAGGATGAGACTGGTACAAGGATGCAGTTTCAGGGCCATAACCCCATGCAGCAATGTTCCATGTGAAAACCTACATAACATTAAAATCAAGGCAGCTTCTAGCCCATTTTCGAAAAAGAAAAGATGGGGGTAAAAAAAAAAAAGATAATATTTCATAAACATGATGTCAAAAAAATTAAAAAATAAAGCTTACTCTCTTCCCTGTACGCTCAAGCTGTCCACTAACTTCTCCAGTCCCATAAAAGGACGTACCAACAGGAAGCTGTAACCATAAAAAATCCATTCCCACTCCATGTTACACTTTCAATTGCATACCAAAGTAGATAGAAGAACACAAAATTTTCATTTATTTAGCATTGAATATTTCATTCAACGATAACCATTAACAGGAAACCAACCTCAATTTTAACCATCTGCTGGCCAGAGAGAAATTGAAAAGTAGGGATGTACACAGGAACAGCGTGATTCTGTGAGACGATAGGTGTATCCCTATCCTTGGCATTGAAGAACGAAAGGCTCGGATGTGCTGCAACTCTGTCATCCGCCGAACAATCAAACCTGAAAACTCCATCCCCCAAAATAGGCTTATAAATCATATGCCTCGAGCCCGGAGTGACCTCAGCATCAGCATTCACTGCCGTCTCTGCCCCACAATCAGCCATTTTCACACTCCTATTCTTGGAACTCTTCCTGCATAACATGGAGCAATATGTCACTATATAAATTTGCCTTGTTTTTTTTTTTAATTTTCATTTCAAATAAAAGGAAACACACTTGGAAGTTTCTAAGCAATCTTCATATCATCATCCAGAATAACTGGAGGAAATGGAGAAGCTGAGGCGGCGGTCGACGAAGTGAACTGAGAAGAATATCAGTGGTGGCGGCGGTAGCGGCGGCGGCGGTGATGACTGCGGCGGTAGTGGACCACTGCCGGTGGTCCTCCGTTTCCTCCAATTATTCTGCAATTCCCAACCAGCGCCTTTTGCATTGTAAGAATATAAAGAATATATATATATATATATATGATAAATCAATATTATTCAAAGAATTATGTATTCATTTTTTATTTTGAAATTTTTTTTAATTGAGGGAAAGACAGAAATCACCCGCCAATTTTAATTGAAGTGCACTGAATCGAATTGTAATTTTAATTAATGGAACCAAATTTTCTAACTGATTACTTTAATTAATATAAATAGAATTTTTCGGTTGGAATAGAACCAAAGTGTTATTCGTATATATATTTTAAAATTTTGTATTCTTATGATACTAAAAATAGTATTAATATAATTATGTATATTAAATGAATGTAACTAAATTATTATTATATATTAAGTAATTATTATTTATTTTATAGATAATGATGATTATAAATTATTCTTGAAAAATACATTAAAATTGTATGTTTAAAATTTTTTATTAAATTAATTTTTAATTAGTTAATCAACTTAAAAATTGAATATAATTAAGATTTTTAGTAATTAATGATTAATTAATTGAAAATTTAGTTTGATTTTTATTTTAAAAATAATTAAACTAAAAATTTAATTTTTAAGATCAAAATTTGATTAACATAATTATTAATACTCGTATTATTGACCACTCAATTTTATATTATATTATATGATAATTTTTTTATTTTTATTTTGTCAAAAAAATATAATATAATATTTTTATGATAAATTTATAAACTTGTTATTAAATAATAGATTAAATTACCATACTAAATTTACATAAAAATAAAATTTTGAATGCACTAACTATTTGAATAATTTAAAAAAATTAAAAATAAATTTAAACTTACTAAATATTATAACAAAAACTCAAGTTATTACCTTTATATCAAGAATCGATACTTTTAGCACTAAACAAAATAATTAATAGTAAATAGTATCAAAAGTGACATAAACTTTTTTAAAAATATTAAAATATTTGAGATTTATCGAACATAAAACTTCAGGACAAGTCCTACAAATATGAGAAAAAGTGAATTTATCACTCAAAATTTGATGAGAAAAATGTGAAGAATATGAAATAAAATTTGTCTAAGAATAAAAAGAAAACAATGCACTAAAAAAAGTATTGAGAATATATTTTTTTTCCTTATTCCAACAACCACACAAGCCTCCAAAAACATGTTAAGTATACATTTGGGTACCTAATTACTAAAGATTTTAAACAAATAAATTAAAAAAAAGAGGGTCTTAATTAATATACATGGGAAGCTCATAGCTTCTTAGAAGGGTCATATACAAAGAAAATAAGTAAATAAAAGAGTCCAAGTGAGAGCTGTCCGAATCTCTCATGAGACTTAAAGCCAAGACATAAAAGAAATTATTGTTTTATTTCCTCATTTATTGGATGCAAAGGGGGTATCACTTTACTTGAATAAAAAAAACTTCAAACTTCCCCTCCACCTATTTAGCTGAACCAACATCATTTTCTCTACGAATCATGCTTGAAGTACTTTTTCGTAGGATAATCCTACAAATATAGACCATCACGTTTAGCATCCCAAGCTCAATTAGCAGGATCAAACTTTTCATAATACCCACAAGATGTGTCCAATTTAGCACTCTCCGCAAGACCTTATTGCTACATACCTCCATGATTCTCAGGACCAAAGCTAAAACATGATTGCCCAGATTGTCATCCCCGGAGTAACAATGGAGGCGAAGAGTATCATGACTTAATGGATTCACAATGTAAACAACGTATTTGCCAGCTTGGGACATGACATGATTTGTGCACAATGTCGCTGATGCACGCTTTGTGTAGCTTCTGTAGTGGGGGCACTTGCGATATGGGTTTGTGTTCTTTTGTTGTTACTACTGCTACTAGGGCAAAGTAATCAATCATACGTTTATAGTAATTATATTTATATTATTGTCTTATATTGATTATACACTTTCCGATTTTATTATAATTTCTCTTTGGTACCAGAGATCCATATCAATTCATTTTTATCCAATTGAATTTGATTTTTAAGATTTGTAAATCACAGTTCTTATATAATTATTACACACTTTTTCAAATTTATTATGATTTGATTTAATATTAAAAAATAATTACAACTTTGTACTTTATTACAAATCTGTCATTACCTTTCAAATAAGATAATTTATATTCGATAAATTATTTTTATTAGAAATAACAAATGGGTAATTAAATTTAATAAATTTTGTTAAATTAAATAGTATGATATACTCAATCGATATATTCGATAATGTGAAAAAAAAAGTATGAAATAATAAGCTAAGCATTGGACTTAAGAGAACCTAAAGAATTAGTTCAAATTCAATATAATTATAACAAGAATTCCTATCATTTTATCTCGAAAATGAAACAATCCCTAAGAACTCTACGCTGAAGAACTGCTTGGCATATCCACCAAACTCGCCGTCCCCCTGCGTCACAAAAGCTTGCCATCGACGTCGTTAAAATCATGTTGCTTGGTTGAATGACACCCCCCCTCCCTTTATCTCTACAGAGCTTCTTAATGGTGTATAAATGTTTTATCTTTCACATAGACAAAAGTGAAGCATCTTCGGATCAAAGAAAAATGCTATTGAAATCGTCTTCAATTATTGTTTCTGAGAGAAGATAGCCACTCTGTAATCCCCCACACTTTCCAATCTTGGTCTTATTGAATTTGATTTCACGGGGTTTTGTCATCAGATATCGTCTAGCCTTTCAACGAGAATGCAATCCCTGCAAGAAATATTTCAAGAATAAAATCCTACATGTACTAGGTCAATATAGGAAATGTGTCCTTCAAATCACCTAGGAAATTACTTTATCTCAACATCATTTAGAAGCAAATTTTAACACGTAAAGCAATTGTCATTGGACCACTAAACAAAAAAAAAAAAAAAAAGGACAATAAAGACAAGTGAATACAATGTAGATAGTTTATTATAACCAAATTAGTCAAAGTATGATTATTTTCAATCAATTTCTTCGTTGAACTTAAGAATACGATGAATACTTTTATATTTTCAAAAGCGAAAAATTCAATCGAATAAAAATTTAAAATTTGCTTTAGAAATTTATAGCGACTTTCTTGCAAGCTTTACTCGTCAAGGATAGGGACGTGTCTATAGGTGCTAGGATTAAGCTTGACTTGCTTTAATGACTGTTAGTTTTTTGTTGTTGGATTTAGCTGCAACTTTCCCATTTATTCCACTTGTTTTGGCACGTTATAAGTCGTGCCCAATGTTCTTTGAATTCAGTTGTGTTGAGGCCTATAAAATAAAGACACTTATTTTCATCAACTCAAACCCCCACATTATGTTCTGCAATAATAGATTATTTGTTCCATTTTCACAATAGCTCGCAGGCATTCTGCCAAGTTTCAGGGTCAAGGTCCGAGCCATAGATCCAACCAAGACTGTAACAAACTCCTTTTTAATAATAACTTGGTTTGGTGGTACGACTATCATAATATTATCTAACAATAAAGTTTCAAACTTTGTGACTAATAAATGAAAAAAGAAGATTGTCTTCAATTTGTATTGACCTTCATTATTATTTATCTACTTTACCTCTAGATTATTTGGTCGTTGGTATACCTAATTTCATTGTTGCAAAAATTGTCTAGGATGCATGTGCCATTTGATGGATTATAAATATTTTATTCAATTGTAATTGAGAAATGGCTTCGTCTTCATAAAGTGTGTTGGGATCCATGTTCGAGGTGTGATTTAGTTTGTCCTAACATTACTCTTATTTGGTTTTTCATGAAACTCATTACTCTTTTTTCAGGATTGACGATAATTTGGGATGATTTGATGAAATATATAAAAAAAGGAAATGCCAATTGTGATTACAATTCCCCTTATCGGCAATTGTGATAAGAGATATTGACTATTCACCCAACATCCCGCAAATTGTAAAAAATATATGGGATCTAGCTGCTTGACAAGTAATCGGTTATAAGAAAGTCAAATTAAAAATTTCTTTTTTTCACATTTAATTAACTTATAAGTCAATTATTACCTTATATAACTTAAGGACGGTATTCAGCAAAATACAAATTGTGACCTAGGTTTATTTGATTTGAACAATCTATTTAATTAACTTATTTGTGTTTTTCTTCCTAATTAACCTTTGGACTTATTTCATCCATCATACTTATCTATTTGTTGTGATAGGTCAATAGCATAAGATGATACTGAAATTAATTGCCTAAAGTGCTCCTTATTGAGTAAAATAAGCACATTGATTCTTCTTAGGATATTATTAATTGGTTAAAATTGTGATAGTCACATGTTTTTTTATCCACTACACTTCACCTTTGACACAAAAGAGTTACTAATGAAAGAACTTAAAGTTACCTTTCATATTCATAACTTAATTAAATGTACTAGAAGATGTGTTTCCTTAACTCAAGAGCACGAGAGCAAAGAAGGAAGCAAAGTAGGAAGGAAGTTGAGACCAAGGAGTTAACCAATGAATGAAAGTCAGTTTCTGATGGAATGGGAGAGATAATAAAGAGATGCTAATAGAAAGGAAGCAAGGTGTTTTTAGGTTGATTTTGCTTTATATTTTGTATTAGAAAGAGGGTGGTTGGTTGCTTATGGAGGGATATTGCTAGTTTTCAATTGGCATGAAGAGCACATCAATAGATAGATTATGGGATGTTTTGCTTGCTAGTATAGGTTTTGTGTTGTAATAGTGGACAAAAAAGGGTTGATCGAAGGTCAAAATTGGTGATAACATTTGCCTTTGAGCCTTTGATTGAAAACCTGGGTCTCCTTTGGGAGAATGGGGAATATCATTAGGATGAACGGGATAAGGCACATTAGTTGATGTTGACTTCGAGTAAAAATGCCATCAGTTAGCAGTGCATGTGATAACGGTGCAATGATGGCACATTTTTTCCTTCCTTTTGTTATGATGTCTCATGGGGATTTAAAAAATGGTGGTTCTAACAAATTTTGGTTTCTAGTGGTTCCTACTAGTGACTCTCTAGTGAGAAAATGTAAATTTTTCTTTTTTTCCAACTATTTTTTTTTCTCTTACTAATGTTACATTTATGTTGAAATTTTAATAAGATGTTGGGGAAAAAAGGAAATAAAAGGAGAAAGTTACTTTTTTGGTGCTCTTAATAGGGTAAGAGAAAAAAAAATGATTGAGAGATGGTATGATCTTTAGATAAGTGATTTCTTGTTTGTTTTTTGTGATTATGTGGGTGTAGTTGCGCGTGTGGATGTGTTGGTGTCTTTTGATAAAGAAATTGCAACTTTGTTATGCAAACTTAATTAATTCTATTTATTGGAATCAATTTTATTGCTTATTAATGAAACAATGAGATCAATTAGATATTTAACTATTAATACTTGATTTTATCGTGATTAATTTTAAGATTATTTATGTAATTGGGTCTTTGAAAATGTGGTAAGAATGAAAGGATCTTTGAAATTAAGTGTTGGGTACCTTAGTTCCCAATATTACTAGTCTAAAGGAGAAATTTCTCTACTTAGTTTGATATTTGTGCATGTTTATGAGATACTTGATGGTATTTAACTTGCCTTAAATGTTTCGTTGATTTATTTTCGACACAAAAGAAGGCTTTGGCATATTTATTACCCACTTTTATTCTCTTAACCAATAAAGATTATTTTGGCCTATTAAATTCTAATTGTCTCACTTTACCAAGCCTCTTATCTTGCTATGTCTACTTGGCTATTTTTTGTTGGTCCTCTCTATCTTTTAAATGTGGTCTCTTTTTTTTTTTCCTAGTCCCCTATTTATTTTAATAAATGTTGTCTTTTTATAAAGAAATGGGCTTCATTATAGCTATTAATCTTTGATTGTTTTTTTGGCTAAATTATTTTAATATTGTATGGGCATTTGAATAGTAAGATTCACACTTGAATTGGGTGATTAGGCTTTAAAGATAGGATTGAACGGATATTATTGCTTAGCATGAAGGCTTTGAGAAAAGTTGGGCTCCCTTTATGGTTTGGTGTTATGACTAGTACCTTAAAAGCAATTTTTTAGCTTTGGGTTTAACTTAAGGGCCTATTGGGTTTTGGCTCTCCTTTTTAGGGATGAGATTATATATTTGACTTTTAATTATATATTAAATGTTAGTAATAATTCAATCATTATTTTTTATTCTTTTCTTTATTTTATTTTTTTCCTACTTTATTTACTTTTTCATGTCCAAATAACAATTAGTGATCCAAATTTACAAAACTAATCTTATACAAAAGAGAACAAATAAGGCAAATAAAATAGAGGTATATAACTGCTTCTCTTTATAAGTTGCTTTAGGACAAAAGGAATAAACACAAACCTTCTTAAATCCCTATTTTGTTCACTTTTTAAGTATTTGCATCATGGTGTCTTCGTTTTAAACATGGCTATTTGGAGTGCATTCATAATTAGGAAACAATCCTGTGTGTCATAATAGTCTTAAAAGCAATTACTTGTCATTTGCATGTTATGGGTGACTATACTTAGGATGATTGTATTATTAAAGAGCTCATAACATTGTTAGAAATTTTACTTTTCTTTATTGAGAATTTTTTTTACACTGCACAATTGATAGCTCTACTAAGGGGAAATTTGCATAATATGAGAGAATTTTGTGGCATACTTAAGCTAATACAGGTGGACCTCTCGATCATGGTTCTTAATTGAAGTTTTAAAAGATGCATTCATGTATCTTTTGATTTTACTTAAGATGACTGCATTACCCTTTCACTCGAGTCAATGATCCTAAATGTTTTCTCAAACATGTAGAGGATTGTTTTTATTTGTCATATACAATGAAAATTTCAAAAATGGACTAATGTGTTACTTGTACTTATTTGAGATAGTCATTTTACCTCTTTGCTCGAGTTGCCCATGCAAGACAAATTCTCAAACTCTACATAAAATCATTGACGAGTTGTTTGAATTTACTCAAGATGGTTATATTCCCCTCTTGTTTGGGTTGTGAATGTAAAGTTTACTTAAGTTTGCCTAGAGTTGTATATTAACTAAACTTACTTAAGATAGTTGTCTTACTCTTTCACTCGAATGTCATTACAGAGCATACTTAAGCTTGTCTAACTTTAAATGGAGTTACCATGTATTTTGAACTTACTCAAAATGGTTACATTACATTTTCACTCGAGTTTTAGATGTAAAGTGTACTTGAGTTTGTTCGGAGTTGCATATTGATTAAACTTAGTTAAGATAGTTATCTTACCTTTTTGCTTAAGTGCCATGGTGAAACATATTCAAGTTTGTCTAGTTTTAAATGAAAGTTATCATGTACCCTAAACTTGCTCAAAATGGCTGCATTATCCTTTCACTTAGGTTTCAAATGTAAGGCATATTTAAACTTACTTGAAATTACATGTTAACCAAACTTGCTTAAGATAGTTACCTTACACTTTCACTCGGGTGCCATTACGAAACGTACTTAAACTCGTTCAATGTTGTTTTTAACTATTATCCATCGTTGAAAATTTAAAAGTATATTGACATGTAACTTACATTTTGTTTGAAATGTATACATGACCCTTTGACTCAAGTCGCCAATGCAAAACACATTCAAATTATATATAGAATTATTCTTAACTGTTATTTGAAATTTAAAGGTATAACGATATATGATATATATTTGTTTGAAATGTCTACATGACCCTTTGACTTAGGTTGCTGATGTAGGACACATTTAAATTTCATACAGACTTATTTGTTTCATTAATTATGATCATCTGAATACATTTGCATTGGTATAATCTTATTGAGGACTTGTCTTCCTCTATACTTGTTATTTAGAGAGAATCTATTCTAATTTTAGCATATCATGACAAACATTTTTTCCATGTTTCCTCCTCTTTTTTCATGCCTTTTGATTTTACTTTCTCCTTTTTTCTTGTTCCTTTTTGAATTCATTGCTTGGAACCCTTTTTTTAATTATGCAACTTTGCTTTAGATGTTTGCATTATGCATTTATGGAGCATGCTTAAATTGCTGATTGGCAATCTCAACTTATTAAGAAATTTTGAATTATTAATCCACTTCTATTTATTAGTGTTGCTTGAGAGCTTCAAGCAAGATAGTTAGAGGAATTCCTTACACCCTTGAGAGTTTCAAACAAAGAAATACAATTCATACTATGCTTTTTTTTTTTTCAAAACATCCATTGGTATACGTCAATCAAATAAGTATGATCATATCAACTACTTTATGTCAAGGTTTGAAAGAAATTTGTTATTTATGAGACAACTGACTTATACGCAGTCATCAAACAAAGTGACATAAATTGGTAAGAGATTGTGGTGCACGTGTTATGAAGGTTAATAAAGATTGATAGTATAATAAGTAGCTCAGCTTGAGTTTGGCACAATTGCTCCACTTAAGGTTATTCAAATGCCTCTTATATGTAAGCCCTATATCCTTGATCATATCTTACACTCTTTTTGATCTACTTCTCTAGTTGATAGTTAATGATTAATCCTTTTCATACCCGATTGTTGCTTAAGCAAAATACTTTTTCACTGTGTTTCAATTGATGAGATATGACATGTCTTTACCATCCATATTAATCAGAATCAGTGCTTTACCTGAGAATGCCTTTTTTACAACATATGACTCTTTGTAGCTTAAAGCCCATTTGCCCTTTAGGTTTAACTAGGTGAGACCCTTTTGAAGACTAAGTCACCTTCTTTGAAGTACTAAAAGTGCATTTTCTTTTCATATGCATGTCTCATTCGACTTTAATACAATTGTCCATAATATATTGCATTTAGTCTTTTCTCTTTAATGAGATTCAATTGCTTACATTTGATTTTATCCCACTTTGCCTCTTTTAGTTCCACTTCCACTAGAATTCTTAAGAAAGGAATTTTAACTTATATTAATAAGACTATCTTAATCCCATAGACTAATGAAAATAGGGTTACTCCTGTAAAAATATGTATGGTGGTGTGATATGTATGCAAGGCAAACGATAACATCTCATACCAATCTTTGTAAGTAATTGTTATTTTTTCAATGATACACTTAAGATTTTTATTTGTTGTTTCCATTACTCTATTTATCTTTAGTTTATATGAGATAAAGTTATAATATTTGATTTTAAACTAATTGCAAAGGTTAGTTATCATTTTTTTACTTATATTAGTGGCATTATCTATGATTAGTCACTTTGGCACATCATAGTGACTTATGATGTTTTTCTTGATGAATTTAATGATTACCTTGTAGGTGACATTGATATAAGATGTTACTTTAAAACATTTTATGAAATAGTCAATTGCCATTAAGATGAATTGATGCTTATTGGATGTTTTCAGGGTAATGGGATTAATTTCATCCATCCCCTATATGGAGAAAGGCCATCGAGATATAATAGTATGCAATGAAGTAGGGGCTATATATAGCTTATTCGTATGTCTTTGACATTTATGACATTTTCGAGCATGCTAGAAGTAATTTGATTCTATGATTGACTAGTAGTATGCTACCCTTAATATTTTTCGAACCATGGTAAGAACACCAATATTCAACCTATATAACCTTCGTGTATTTCTTTTATGACTGTTTTTGCCTCAGTCGTATCTATATATCATAATAAGACTAAGTTATAATTGCATTTATAGTGGATATCTCTATTAAGGAAGAAATTGATCTTTAATCTTTATGGACTTTTTTTATCATTCTTACTTGTGCCTTTTAAATACACTTGAGTTTTAAGATAATACTTTATGTTATGACACTATGACTTGTCATTCATCTCCCCTTTTATATGCATGCAGTATGCTAGAGTGTAGTAGATATTAACATGGATTATTAGGGCATCAACTTTAGAATTGAGTTTGTACATTGCTGCCAAAGTTGCTAAAGCATTGTCGATTTGATTGTTCTCTTGAGGCATGTGGCTAAATGTGCATGGTTGAATTATGCCATCAAATTTTTGATGTACTAATGATAAAGAACAAGATTATAGTCTCATGTTTCCCATTCATCTAACAGTTGATATTATAATCAATACTGATTCTCCATATACTTTGAAATTCTTGGCTTTTATCTTTAAGGCATATGGTAAACCCATTACGCATGCTTTGTATTATGTTATATTGTCGATGTGATTGAATTATAATTAGATATTGCCTACCTTCAAAAGAAATGAGGATTGCTCTAATGTACCCCAATGTATTAGATGCCCCATTAAACCATTTTCCATTCATTTATTGTTTGGTAGTTATTTTTTAGAATTTGTTCTATGGTTATGATGTCTTTATCTGACGAATCAAATTGCATGGACTTGTTATCAAAAATGGCTCAATCTGCCAAAAAATCTGCATTACCTTCAATAACTATGCGATTGACATATTGTATGTCATATTCCTATAAGAGAACTTGTTATCGAGCTATCCATCTTAACAATACCAACTTATTGAAGATATATTTGAGGGACTTATCTTTAGTAATAAGTTAGGTGGTGTGATTCAACATATATTACCAAAGTTAATGGTTTGTCCATGCTAGAAAACAACAGATTTTTTCCAAATATGAATATCAAGCCTTATGATTGGTAAACATTTTGCTAAGCTAATATATGGTCTTTTCTTTTTTACCTGTTTCATTGTGTTATCCTATGACATAACTAATGCATTATTCTCATATAGTGAGATATAATATAAGTTGTTTATATGGGATTAGTGGCATCAAAATTAGAGGGTTAGAAAGATAATTCCTAATTTGTTAAAGGCTTCTTGACATTAGTCATCCTATCACCTTAGATTGCCTTTTAAAGCATTCCAAATATAGGTTTATATGTTGCAATTAATTAGGATATAAATCTAATAATATAGTTAATTCTTCCCAAGAATCTTTACACTCTTTTCAGGGTAGAAGGTATGGGCATTTTCTCTATGGCTTTAATTTTGTCAAGATTTACTTCAATGCCTCTTTGATTTATTATGAAGTTTAGCAATTTTCTCGAGGTCGCCTTAAAAATGCATTTGGCTAAATTAAGCTTAAACTAAAATTTCTTAGCTAGTTAAACAACTTATTGAGAACCATCAAGTGATCTTCGTTTACTTAAGATTGGCGATCATGTCATTGATATAGGCCTCAACCTCCTTATGTATCATATCATCAAATAAAGCGACCATTGCTCGCTAATAGGTGGTGCCTGCATTTTTTAGGCCAAATGATATAAACTTATAGTAGAAGGTGCTCTATATTGTGTTGAACATTGTTTTTTCAATGCCCTTAAGTGTCATTTTAATTTAATTGTAGCCTAATAACCCATATATAAAGGAAAACATAAAATGGTTTGTCGCATTATTTATTAGGTCATCAATATGTGGTAAAAAGAAGTTATCTTTAGGGCTTGCCTTATTCAAGTTCCTATAGTTTAGACATATACGGACCTCAACATTCTTTTTCATCACTGGCACAATGTTAACTACCCAATCTAAGTAGTTTACCACCTGAAAGAAACCTATATCCAATTGCCTTTTAACTTTCTATTTAATCTTTAATAAGACATCGAGTTTCATTCCCCTGAATTTTTGTTGTATGGGTATGCATTCTAGTTTTAATGGGAGTTTATGAACTACTACATATATGTTCAAGTCTAGAATGTCTAGGTAAGACTAAGCAAATACATCTAGGTATTTTTCAAGCAACTAAATCATGCTTTGCTTCCTTCATAGGGGAAGTCTTATGTTAATTTTAATTTCTTATCGACTTCCTATAGTGCCTAGGTTGATTAGTTTAATTGGCTTTTTTTCAACTATGGATTGTGTTTCTTCTTACTCAATCAATTGTTGGAGATCTGATGAGATTTCTTTATTCTTTATATCATCTTAGGTTGACATGTTAAAGGTACTTTCAAATTTTGCCTCAAGGCAAGCACTAGTTAGATTATTGGTCTCATTTTTTAGTGTCTTGGATAATAAATGAGAAACTATTACAAATGAATAAACATTATTAAAATGATAAAAGCATGTGTTAAGATGATAATTTAAGTGATAGGACAAAAATTATAAGTGCAAATGACATAAGCATATATTACTGGCTAACATATGGCAAAATGTCATCCATTTTATTATATACCTACCTTTGAATGTCATGGGCATCAACATGTAGGGGGCATTTAAGTTGCATTACTTTATAAAAGACTTGAGTGGTTGAGGAATCTCCCAAACCTACTAATTGCACACAAAGGTGTTAAAGTTACATGGCAAGATCAAAGGAGTTAAAAGCAAGCCTTGTTCTTCTCCTATAGAGATCATATGGATTGTTAATGCACTAAATTTAATAATGACTTTAATCAATCCATCAAGGTTGTCTTAAGCTTAATTGATAAACCTTGTATTCTTGAAGTAATAAGTTAGAGGTAACACAAGCTTAATCACCTCCTTTTCCAAATATCCTTGAATGACATCATTTAGGCTAAGTCACTATCTAATTCCAAAAATGATCTTACTGCTCATTAGGTTGTATAAGAGAAGTTATGCCTTGTAGATATTTCCCAATTTTATTATCTGGGCAATAACCATTTTTTATCATCACTTGGTTGTTTTTAACGATGCTTTAGATAATTACGATGATATTTTAAGGAATAACTCCTTCGACCAAAGAGCCACATTTGTGATTTCAAAGGAACGAAATGCACATTCCAATACTTCTTTAAATACCTAAATATAAGGGATTTTTTGTGGTTAAGAGATAAGAAAGTCATATTTCGATAAGAATTCTATTAGCTAATCACCTGTAATGAATTTCACTTTTTAGTGCAAGATGAAAGGAATGGCTTTTATGACATTAATGCATAGACAACCTAATAAGCAACTATAAGTAGTTTTAATATTTATGACTTAAAAGGGTATATGTGAAAGTGCATAACCCTATTTGTATTAAGAGTTCAATAGTTCTTATAACCTCACATCTTGTGCCATCAAATACTTAAACAATCATAATGGCGATGTTAATTGGTAGCTGTTGTAAGATGTCTTTAGGCATGACATTGAAAGATAATTCATTGTCAATAAGGATGTAAGACTTATTGCAATCATGATAGATGACTAAGATATGCAATGTTTTGGTATGATTATGCCCCTTAATTGGAATCTTGTTGTCTAAGAATAAGATGTAATTATTTATCATGATATTATTGGTGATGTGATTGAGGTCAGCCAAAGAAATGTTAGGGAAAACGTAAGCTTGGCTAAGGATATATAGTAAGGATTTTCAATGAGAGCCTAAGTTTATGAGTAGAGAGAAAATTGAGATCTTGTCTAAAGTTTAACTAAGTTGCTCAACTACACTGTACTCGTTTTACTTGATGTATTTGAGGAACAATCTCTTGTCCTTATCAATGGTAGTTGATAAAGGTATATGTGAAAGTAAAGTCATCAAGAAAGCAGGTTTGAAATTATGTTTAGTAGATGACTTTACTTTCTTGATGTCACATTGTAAGATTTCTTCAACTTTATTTGAAATCACAATAACCTTGTCTTTTCTCTAATTAAGTTTCTGTATATATTCTAGAGTGTATCATCTCCCATTTCAAGTAATCCCCTTAACTTATATGATGACAGATATTTTTACAAGTGTTAATATCAATTTTAATGCTTGATCAGGGGAGGTTATTTGATAGTTATAGTCTTATTAGATTACTTTACCCTCATGAAAAGAGTAATAAAGTGTAGGAGGATAAGATGAGGTCGGAGATAGAGCAGTAAAGCAGAATACTTTTGGTTATGCTAGGTTTCTCTAATGCTAAAAAGGTGGATGCATATGATTAACACTTCCAAGAAGGTGGATGCATACAAGCCAACACTTTAATCATATTGATTTCATAAGGGTAAGGAATTGGCCTTCAACTATTATTGTTAAGGCTTTCTTTGATTTGATTTACCATCTCGTAATCGGAGGGAGGATTAACATTGATGTCAGACTTTCTTTTAGCTTTTGAAAAGTCGATCCATCCATTGTCCCTCAACTCATTAACCTTATGCTTGACAATCCAATAATTGTTAGTAGAATGTTTGATTTGTCCTCATGATATTCACACTTAGCATTAGTGTTGTATTAGTAAGGATAATATGGTTTCAATGACTCCCTAGCTATAACAGTAACCAATTCATTTTGAACTAGTCAAAGGAGCAATTCTAAATAAGAGACTAATATAGGGTTACATTTATTCCTCTTTTACCTTTTAGGTTTAGTGTGGTTGCCTAAAGGTATTAACAAATGAATATTCAATAGCAAAGGTCTTGGTGTGCAAATTGAGCTATAATGTTATGAAATTAATATGACTATTGAGGGTTAAATTGTCCCCATATTTTGCCAAATAACTAGCACTAGGCACAATCTAGACCTTTCTTTCCTTTCTTTTGGTCACTCTAATTTTTTAGATGTTGAAGTATCAATAGTTGTATCAGCAATTTTGCCTTTCGAGATACCCTTATCAATTTTTCACTTATGATGACCAAATTAGTGAAACTTCCTAACACACTTTCTATCATTCAGTTTTAATAAGGGGTTTTTGATATGCTAAGGAAAATGGAGATTAATTCATTTTCTAATAGTGGAGGTTGGACCTAAGCAGTAATATTGCATCATCAATGAGCATATTGCTTAAAGGTCTATTTTGACTTCTTTTCCATAGCTTGAAGACCTATTTGAGTAAGTTCTAACTCAAATATATACTTGAATTTGGCTTTAAAGGTAGTTGCTAATTCTTTCCAAATTATGATATTTCTTCGATTAGGCTTAATGTTCTAACAAGAAGTAATGCCTATCAGGTTATTTTAGAAACAATGCATAAGATAAATAAATAGAATATTAAACAAAAAAATAAATGAAAGTATAGAAATAAAAGTACGTGAGTGTAGCTTACCTCTTGAAAGGTCCTTAGTGGAGTCATTAAGTTGTTATGATGAGCCTCTTAATAAGGAGAAAGACTTGGCAAATGCAAACGTGAGGAAAATGTCATAATTCACACACATTGACTTTAGAGTCAACACTAATCATTTTAAGTGTCATTGGAATAATAATAGTGACTTGACCTATGTTAACAAGATTCATTGGAGTTTGAGAGCTTGGTTACGTTTAACAATACCACAATTCATCTATTTATATTTTTATGCTTTTCCTATTGACATTTTATTTATTTTTTCCTCCTCTTCTTTTTTTGAATGCTTTAGACATTTTTCAATAATTCTATTTACATAAAAAAAATAGAAAAAGAAAATCAGGAAAGAAATGATATTATTTTGGATCTTAAGCTCATTTAAGATACCCAAAATGATGATGTTACGAGGAATTTTACATCTTTATTTTTTAGATTTTTTCATTTTTTCTTTCCTTTTTTTTTCCTTTTTTCCTTTTCTCTTTTCTTTTTTTTTCTCTTTTCTTTTTTTTTCTCTTTCTTTTTTCCTTTTCCCTTTTTTTTTCTTTATTTTTTCCTTTATTTTCCTTCTTTATACCATTTTTACTTTTTCTTTTTCTTTTCTTTCCATTTCTCCATTTTTTTCTTTCTTTTTTTTATTTTCTTTCTTTTTCTATATTATTTTTTCTTTTTTTATTTTCTTTTTTTCCTTTTTCCTTTCCTTTCCATGTTATTTTTCATTTTCTTTGCCCACCAGACCCCCTCAATTTCTCTATCCATAAAAACTTAAATTTGAGTTTTCATGGTTTGGTTCTTCCTTTCTTCTGTAACAGGTCTTTTTGTCCACTAATTTTCAAAATTTTGGTCTTACAAACACCTCTGGAACAATTTTTAAAGGGTGTTTCTAAGAAGAGACTCAAAAATCTGACTTTAAAATAAAATTTTTGGTTTAATTTTGGATTAGCATTTGTACTAAAAGAAGGGTGGCTAGTTACCAACAATAGGATGTTTTAGATCTTTAATTGACATGAAGAGTACATCAACAAATAAATTGTAAAATGTTGAATTCATCAATGTTGGTTTCGTGTTTTAATGGTGGCCAAATGAGGTTGATTGAATTTGAAACTAACAAGAGTATTTATTTTTAAGCCTTTAATTGAAGCAAACTGAGACTCCTTTAGGTGAGTAAGGGATGTTGTTAGGATGAATGAGACAAGTGCATCGATTAGTGATAGCTTAGGGCAAAAATGTTGTTGATCGATGGTATGTATGATGACGATGTGTTTTTTAGCCTTTTTCTGTTATGCCATCTTTGTGGGTGAGTAGATCAGTTTATGAGAATTCCAAAAATAGTGACATTAACCAATTCTAGTTACTAGCAGCTATCGTTAGTGGCCCTCTGACAATAGACTGTAGATTTTTCTTTTTTTAGGTATTTTTTTCATTTATGTTATTAACATTAAATTTATGTTGACATTTTAACAAAATGATGGAAAAAGAAAAAAAGGAAATAAAAGGAAAAAGTTACCTTTTTAGAGATCTTGACAAGGAAAGAGACAAAAAAAAAAAAGGATCTAGAGATGTTATGATCTTTAAATAAGTGATTTTGTGTTTATTTTTAGGGATTATATAGGTGTGATTATGTATGTGGATATGCTGGTGTCTTTTGATAAAGAAATTATGCTTTGTCATGCCAACTTAAATGATTTTATTGGTATCAATTTTATTACTCACTAGTGAAACAGTGAGATTGATTGAATATATAACCATTAATATTTTATTTGGTAATGATTGATTTTGGGATTATTTGTATAATTAGGTCCTTGACAATGTAGTAAAAATAAAAGGATCTTTAAAATTAAGTGATAGGTACCTTAGTTCCTAACATTATTAGCCCGAAAAAGAAATTTCTCTACTTGGTTCAATGCTTGTGCATGTTTTGGGTACAAAAGAAGGCTTTAATGTATTTCTTACCCACTTTTATTTTCTTTACCAACAAAAATTCTTTTGTCCTTTTAAATTCTAAATGCCTTACTTTGTCATGCCCCTTGTCTTGGACTCTTTTTTTTTTTTTTTCTAAGTTCCCCCTTTTCTCTAATAAATATTAGCTTTTTTTATAAAGAAATTAACTTAATATCAATCGTCAATCTCTAATTACCTTTTTTGTTGAATTATTTTAATATCAGTAGGCATTTGACTAATAGGTTTCACACTAGGGTCGGACAATTAAAGTTTGAAAAGAGGATTGAACAGATATTACTTCTTAGCTTGCAGATTTTAAGAAGAGGTAGGCTCCCTTTGTGGTTTGGTGATATGACTAAAATCCTAAAAGTAATTTTTTAGCTTTTAATTTGGCCTGAAGTCATATTGGTTATCAGCTCTCCTTTTTAAGAATAATATTATATATTAGACTTTTAATTGTATATTGGATGTTAATAACAATTTAATTATTTTTTTATTTTTCATTCTTTTTTGTATTTTATTTTATTTTATTTGTTTTATTTACTTTTTCACATCTAAACAATGATTCATAATCTAAATTTACACAATTAATCCTACGCAAGAGAAAACAAATAAGACAAATAAAATAAAATAAGTGTACAACAATAGTTAATGAAGAATTAATTTTTGCTTTGCACTTAAAAGCTTTATATATATATAACATCTAAACATCAATAACAAATGTAGTATTTACCTTGGCATCTTGAAGGAGTAATAGAGTTTTAACCTTATAGTTTTAAAGGTTTTGTTTTTTCATCAAGTTTCCTTGTTTAGTATGGTTGCATTTTAAGTTGTGGTTAGACATTAGATTCTACAATTTTGTTGTTTTGGTGTTCATTTAGATCCTATTTTTAAGTGTTGTTATTGATATGCTCTTTACTTATAGATCCAAACCCTAATGATGCTCACTGGTTCTTGACATTGCCTATATTTACAAGACTAATAGAGCTAAGTATGAGTTTACTACACAATCCTCAATCCAAAAATATGATATAGGCTAAACTAGCATTATTCATTGTGATAAGTGGATTATATTAAATTTTTCTTGAGTTTTAAGGGATTATTGAACATTGATATGGGAAAGTTATATCTTAAATATACAATAAATGTTGTTGCATTCCTGAATTTTGTGCCCTTAGGATTATTAGTATTGATCTTTAAAATTGCAAGTAAGTATTCTTGAACGAGGATCTAAAACTTTAAAAACAAATTTCCAAGTACATATCCATTTAAACATAAGAGGATCAAGACTAATAATACCTTTATGTTATTTTTTATTATTCTCCTTTGTTTTAAGACAACTTGAAACAAAAAGATCAATACTAATAACACCTTGAATTAATTTAATTGACATTTTAATCTTTCAAAACATGAAAATAGTCACGATTAATAATAGTTTTAAGTTAATTTGACTAATATTCCAATATTTCAACAAATAAAATTTTCTTAAAATTAAGAAAGTTAATCAAGATTAACAACACTTGTAAGTTAATTTGACAGACATTCTAATTTTTGGAGCATTACATTATTCTCAAAATTAAGAAAGGTAGTTAAGACTAATAACATATTAAAGTTAATTTAAATATCCTTTTATGTTCAAAGGAGTTTCCTTGAATGAATCTAAGATGGAAACAATTTAATCCTTGAATAATCCAAAATTCCTAAATAACAACTACACAACAAACTCTATTATGCATCTTAATTAAAAGATATGAAAATCTAGAGCGTGTTGATTTTAAAGTTTTATCTCTCGATTAATCAAAATAATTTGGTTAAAAAAAAGGGTAATTAGGGTTTAAAAATACATAATTTGGTCTAATAAACCATCAATAGTTGAACTTAATTTAGAGTTTTACATTACATGTGTACACTTGTTAAAAAAAAAAAAAAGATACATAATACAAATACATTATGTACATTTTTGTTTTAATTAAATATCTATGATATAAAGCAAATTGCTACCATTAATTGGGTCACCCTTTACATGATTTGTTTTTAACTAAAATTACATTTATTTTAAATATATTTTAAGTTTAATTATTGTCATGTTAAATTAATATTTATAACACATATTTTCATAAGATATATATGTTTGTGTAAAAATCAATGAACATAATAACAATTGATTAATCTATTTATATTTAATTATTACAATGAGAGAAACGTTTATCCTATTTCTCCTTAATTGTAAAGTTGAAAGAAAATTAAGCTTCTTAAAAATTAAGTTTAATAATTGTTGTTTGATAAATATCTTTGCTTTCTCTTATTCTTCTATAATTCCTCAATTATTCTTCTAGCGATCTCTTGATCATCTTTTGTTTAAACCTTGGTTTTAACATCATCTTTTATTCAATGTTCCTTTATTCTAATTGCTAAAACAAGTCTCACTTCCTCCAACTATTAGCGATTTATAAAGATTTAATGGTTAGTTATATTTCTTCCAAATGTGAAATTATAGTTTTGTTAAATCTTTGATACATTTATAAAAGAGTTATAAATTTTAGGCATTTTTGGGAATTACTAAAGGTTTGCAAATTCCCTTGCATTTTAAGAAACCAAGGATATACCTCTTAACTTATACCACAAATTACTTGACCAACTTTTCACATCACTTTTGCATTGTAAATTAGGTTTGTGTTGTTTTTTACTAGAGATTTTGGAACTTTATGGGCACCAAATTTAATTTGAATCTTTATTAGAATTTTCTTTTCAATTTCTTTTTACAATTTGAAGTAAATAGGTAAGGATATATAGTGTTATTTAGCCTTTGTTTTAGCATAGAGGAGCAATTATATAGGAAACTAGCAAGCATGTTTGGAATAAATAGATCTGAGATGTTAAGTCTTATTGTACTAAGATGCAACTGGTGCTGTGAAAAATGCAAGAGATGAACACTTAAGTATTTTAGATTTGCAATTTTGGCTTTACTTAGATTTTTGGATGAGATTTAACATGTAATAAAATATTGGAAATAAAGATATTTTAAAAGTTTTTTTTTATCTTTTATTGAAAATGAAAGTCTTATTTCATATATTTATAAGACAATATTTATCTTATATCTTATAAAAGAAAGATCTAAATATGGTCGCACATATACATGAATGGCCAATATAAACTTGATATGAGAAGCCTAATATGACCTTATACAGTGGACAAAGTTGGTCCACCCAAACTTAAAAATTTTTGTGACCTTTCAAATTTTATTGATCAAACTAGCTATTTTTTATTATCATAAGCTAGTTGTTATAGTAATAAAATCGCCAATCATTATCTATATCCTTAATATTAATCTTTATAAGAAATTAAACTAAAAGCAATATAAGAAAGCTTGTTTTTTTCCTTCCAAAATATTATAAGCATTTTTTCCTTCTTATTCTACCTTGTTTATAGAAAATTGTTGGGTTTAATAGGCTTATATTGTTTCCATTACTTTACTTATAGGGTGTAAACTAATGTGAATATTTGTTGTATTCTAAATGGATAATTACCATGATTTGCTACACTATGACAATCTATTTACACGGGTGAAATTATCCTTAATGATATTGTATCTGCACACTTCAAATTGATATCATTTTTGCATTCATAATTTTCTTACATATATTTATAATATGTTTTTGTTTTCATTTTTGATAATCATAAAGATAAGTTTTACTTTTGTTATCATGGATACAAATACTAGTCAATTTATTTATATTGCTAATCATCATATTTCTCTTCCTTCTCAAACTTAGTCAATTCCACTTACCTCTAAGTTCTTGTCGGACACCTTTAAAATTGAAATTTTTATTGGTTCTCACTTTAAATGCTAGTAAGAACGTGTTTGTTCACCTTTAGATGTTATAAGATTTGTCTTTATTCTTTCTAAACCTAAACTAAAGTTTAGTTTTAAGAATTATGATAAAACATTTCATGTTTGGAACTAAGCCAAAGTTTGTTGTGATACTATTTTGAATACATTATTTAATAATCTCTTTGATGTCTACTATTTTTTAAAAGAAATAAAAAAATATGGGAGAAAATGAACAAAAAATATATGTTGGATGATACTAGAATGTAAAAGTTGTTACTAAACATATATATTTTCATATATCTAATGAAAAGAGTGTTTAAGATTAGATCAATGCATATCATAAATTGTTGGATGATTTAAAGAATAAAAATATTAAGCTACTAGATAAGTATATAGTAGGCTTTCTCATTGAAAAACTTCCACAGTCCTAGAATGACAAGTAATAACTCAAATACAAAAGGAAGCAAAGGTCACTAAAGGATGTCATTATGCATAAATTGATTAAAGACAAGAATGGAATTTGATTAGAGGAAGTAAAGGAAAAACAGACGATGTCAAAGGCAAATATGAGGGAACAAAAGAAAGGAGACAAAAAACTACCATAATTATCATCACTAATATAGTAGGAAAAGGCATGATAATAGGTCTTAAAGATATGATAAGCCCAAGATTAGTAATCCAACTTTCAAGAAGAATGACATTTGTTATGTGTGTAAGAAAGTAGGACATCTATCCCCTCAATATAAACATAGGAAAGAGAGTGACATACATGCCAAGCTAATTGTTAATTTAGTAGAAGTGAATGTTATTATTATTGACATTTCTCAAGTCAACATTGCCACCGACTTAAATAATAGACAATAGATTTTGGTGCTATGATGCACATTTGTAAAGGTAGAAGTGCATTTACCTCCTACATATTAGTAGGGGATGAAGAAGAAAATGTTTTCATAGGAGATTCAAGAACAATACTTATTCTAGGTAAGGACAAAGTCCTTATTAAGCTCACTTTATGTCTTAGATATTTGTATCAATTTGATTTTTGCTTTCTTATTAGGAAAATCTAGAGTAAAGATCTTATTTGAGTATAATAAAGTTGTCATGACAAAAAATGATTTATATGTGGGAAAAGGCTATTATAACCAAGGATTTTTCATTTTGAATATGTTTGATATTATCAATAATGGAAATACATCTACTTCTTTTACTTATATTATTGATTCTTATAATTTGTAGGATGTTAGATTAAGACATATGAGTGATCCTTATATTAAGAAGATGAAATAACTTAGTTTGATCAAAAATTTATGTGCTGATATAAGTAAGTGTATGGTATGTTTTAAGGCCATATCAATCAAGAAAAGTTACAAATTAGTTCACATAAAAACTAAACTTCTTAACTTAGTGCATTCAAATTTAGGTGATTTAAAGAGTACCCTAATTAAAGGAAGAAAATGTTTTCATGTAAATGATTATTTGAAATATATTAAATTCTTTTTGTTAAAAGACAAGGATGAAGTATGTGATGTATTTATCAAATATAAGAGTAAAGTAGAAAACTAATTAAATAAGAATATCAAGAGACTTAGGTCAAATAAAGGAAGAGAATATATTTCATAGTTATTATTAGATTTCTATGAAAAAAAGGGTTTTATACAAGAAGTCACGCCTCCTTATTCACTTAAATCAATAAAGTAATAGAAAGGGAAAATAAAACTTTAAAAAATATAATGAATGTTATATTATTCAATTTAAGGGCTTCCAACAATTTATAAGGAGAAGTAATGCTTTTTGTATGTCATTTACCGAATAAATCCTTTATAAGAAAACTAGTAGAATTTTGTATGAACTATAAAAGGGATCTCTTTTAGTTCTAATTATTTGAAAGTGTAGGGTATTTTGCAAAGGTTCTTTGACCTAAACCTAATAAGAGAAAAATGGGTCCTAAAACCTCAAATTAAATGTTTATTAATTATATATAATATAGTGTTACATATCATTTTCTTGTTATTAAAATGGATATTTTTTATTTTAACACTATCATTAAAACTAGGAATGTAAAGTTTTTTAAGCAAGTAACCATCACTTATCCCTGCAGTTGAATTAGAGAGAGTGCCCTATAGTGCTCCTTCTAAGTTAGAATTAAGTAGAAGTAAGAGATAGAGGAAAGCAAAAACGTTTAGAAATGACTTTTGCACTCTTATAATGAATAATAATCCTTTAATATACATTGAAGTGATATCTTTTAGTAATGCTAATTTGTAGCTAAAAGTTATATAAAGTGAAATTAATTGTTTAAATCAAAATAATACATAAAAACTAGTAAATTTACATGTAATTACCAAACCTATAAGCTACAAATGGATTTATTGACAAATACAAAACTATATTTATAGCCAAAAAGTATACACAAAAGAAGAATATTGATTACTTTGATACTGTTACTCTTGTTACTAGAATTGCATCCATTAGAATATTGATTGCATTAGTATCTATTTAAAATCTTTTTATTCATCAAATGAATGTTAAAACTACATTTCTGTATGGTGAACTTAATAAAGAGATTTATATGTTACAACTTAAAAGTTGTGTAATTCCTAGCCAAAAGAAAAAGGTTTATAAGTAGTCAAATCTTTATATGAGTTGAAACAAACACTTAAACAATGGTATGAGAAATTTGATAATGTTCTGATCTTTAATGATTTTTTTGATTATTAGTGTTGATAAAAGTGTTTCTACGAAAATTGAGAATAATACTTGTGTTATTATATGTTTATATATTGATGACATACTTATATTTAGTTTTAGTATGGAATTGATAGTTAGTACAAAATTATTGCTAGTATTATATTTTGACATGAAGGATTTAGGAAAAAAAATGTCATTTTAAGAGTAAAGATCACTATAGTCTATACTTGTATTTTTTTTATCACAAAAGCATTAAATTAAAAGAATTTTTAAGAAATTTAGATATATTGATATTAAATCCATCTCCACTCTTTATAAAGCATCTACAAACTTGTTGAAAAATTCTTATAAATATGTCTTAATCCAAGTATGCACAAATTATTGTTAGTTTGATGCATTTAATAAATTACACACATCTTAATATTACTTATGCTTATATGTCTCATGCTTGTATTTCTTTCTTCTTTTTTTTTTTTTTTGTCATTATAGCATAAACAATATCAAGACATGTGTAGACTAAATAAATTTACATATGATCCAAATTATGATCATTAGAATGCCTTAGTAAGAATTCTTAAATATTTGAGAGGTCCTATGAACTATGGTATATTTTATAGTAGATTTTCTATTGTATTAAAAGGGTATAGTGATGTTAATTATATCTCTAATTTAGATAAGATAAAATAAATCTCTAATTTAGATAAGATAAAATCCATAATAAATATATATTCACCCTTAAAGGTGAACCAATAACTTGGAAGTTTGTTGAGCAAATAATTGTAACTTAATCCACCATTGAATCCAAGTTTATAACCTTGTAAATGGCTAATGTAGAGGAAGATTAGCTAAAGGATTTCCTTATAGATATTTCATTATGTATGATGAAGTTCCCAACTTCACTTTAAGATCTACTAGTATACTGAAAGAGGGGGTGAATCAGTATCACCACAATTCACAATTCACAATTCGCAAAAAAGTGAACAACTTCAATCTTTTTTTAAAAGCGAACTCTTTCTCAAATTCGACTAATGTAGATCTATTGCTACTTACTAATCACAATAGTCCCCAAAATCACCTTTCAGACACCTTGCCTAATAGACAATTCGGATATTCTTATTTAGGTCTTCATTAGCTTATGAGTTAGCTGATACTTTAACTGCGTTTACAACTCAATTCAAAACACAAAACGTAAAGCAAATTAAGGATACACAAGATTTACGTGGTTCCGTTAATGTGACGTACATCCACGGTGGTAGGGACTCTCCCTTACCGAGACTATCTACTATACTTAAGAATTCTAGTTACAATGGATGTTTTAATCTTTTGCTCCTTTCACTATTGCAATTACTAAGTAAGTACAATACAAAGAGTGTCACTTACTGTGTCTACCCTTCTTCTAGCTTGTCTTGCATCTGTTGAATTGAAAGGCTACTCCACTGCCGCTTAGAAGTTCACTACAACACTCTCTAACCTCTCTTGAAGAAATCTAGAAATACGTTGAGTTCTTGCCGATGCTCCACTAAATTCCTTCTCTAGGTTATTTCACACAACTCCTACTTTCACCGTTTCACGGTTTCACAGCTTGCACTCAAGCTTCTGGTCTGCCATTTCACATCTCACAGCCTGCCCCACGCTTCTGATCAATCACGCCGTTGCATGTTATGGTCTCACGCTTCTGGTCTGTTGTTTCACGTCTCTCGGCCTGCCTCACGCTTCTAGTTTGCTGTCTTCTCTTTTGGGTGGTCTCACAGATACTAGGTCTACTGTCTTCTCTTCCGAGTGGTCTGTTTCTTATTTCTCTTCTTGTTGGTTGTGCGTTTCTCGTTTGCTTGCAGGATGTGTTCCTAGTTTGCTTGCAGGAGGCGTTTCTGGTTTGCTTGCAGGATGTGTTTCTAGTTTGCTTGAAGGAGGCGTTTCTGGTTTGCTTGCAGGACGTGTTTCTGGTTTGCTTTCCCGGTGGTGACGTTTCTGATTTGCTCTCTTAGTGGTGTTGTTTATGATCTCTTGCCGTTCTGCTCTTTCTTCCTTTTGGCTGGTTGTTGTAGGGTTATCGTTTATTCAATTGTGTTGGCCTTAACCAGTTTTGTCTTCCAAGGCCTTTATATACTCTCTTCCATGAAATCCTAATAGGACTTACGTGGCGGATTTACGTTCTTACCCTTACGCAACGGATTTACTTTTTTGTCCTTTCATTTGGCTTTACTTTCTTGCACACTTAACCCTAGTTGACAATAATTACAACCCATACAAGGCTGTGGGAACAACAATTTCCCCCTTTTTAATTATTGGCAACACTTATAACAAAAGTCATTATGCAACAGTCCTTCATAATCTTCTTAGAGTAATAATCCAGAAACAGATGGATTACAACTCCCCCTAAATATGCATTCCCCCTTCCTTAACAGCTCCCCCTACACTGTTGCTTCTCTCCTCCTTTGCCAACCAATTACAAATCTAAAAAACTCGCAAAGTAAAGATGGAGGATTCACCTGATTTTCAGGCTTGAGGAGGCATTCGTACAGACAAACTCATTATATGCTTTTCAAACAGCTCTGTGGACAAAGATTTAGTTAGATCTTGTGTAGCCTCTTTAATAGATTTAAGTTTAACTTGTGAGAGTAAAGTAGTAGCTCCCATAATTCTTCTTCTTATTGTAACTCCTATTGATGGGTCACCTATAATCTGATTTTCTTGATGAGCACTGGTCCACGTTTTCTTTGTCTTTCTTTCTTGCATAGTCTTAGTTGCAAGAGGATCTCTTTCTTCATCAATCACATACAAATTTCTAGTTGTTATCTTCCTGGATACAACAATATTGCCTTCTTTACTCTTTACTTGGCAACCTATTTTTGTGAATGTTACCTTATGGTCTTCATTGCATAGTTTGCTGACAGATGTTAGATTATATCTGAGTCCTTCAACGTGCAGAACATTTTTCAGCTTTCCTCTTTTAATGTTTATTGACCCCTGACCATTGATGTTGAGTGAGTCATCATTGCCAAACTTGACTCTACCTTCTCTTGACTTGTTTAGCTTTGACAATTTACTCTTGTCTCCTGTCATGTGTGAAGTGCATCCACTGTTAAGGATCCATTGCTTATCCTTGTAGTCAGCTTTGAGTGCAATTTCAGCTATCTTAGCCACCTTCTTTTTAGCTTTATATTCCTTCTTTTGAACTGGCTGGAAGATAGCTTTCTCCTTTTTCTCAGCTTTGACTACACCGCTTGTTTTCACAGTGCCATTGAGTGCCTTCTCTTGCTCAGGAAGAAGTGTCATACATCTCTTGGCATTATGGCCATCTTACCCGCACCTTTCACACTATTCCAAATCTACCAATACAGCAAACTTATTCTTTGAAACCGCTGGTTTGGGCTTCCACTAACACTCCTTGTTAATGTGTCCTTGCTTGTTACAGTATGTGCAAGAACTCACGATAGGTGTTCTCCTCTGAATTTTGTATTGTCTCCCCTTATATGCAGTATCGTATTTTCTCAAGTTGGAGACATATACTGGCCTTCTCCACCAGCAGTTACTTGCCTTATGATCCCAAAGTCCACAATAAAGACAGTGACCTTGAAACTGCCTCTTCTTGGGTCTAATCACAGCTTGTTTTCTTTTGTTCATTACTTGCTGTGTAGGTAAGGTGGCTAGCTTCTTTGCTTGTGTGGCTTTCATTTCAGCCACCTTCTTTTCCTTCTTTTGTTCAGCCGTAACCCTTTGCTGGCTGACCTTCTTTTCTTCATTTTTGTTTGCCACCCTAGGTTGCTTCTTCAAATCCTCTTTATTCTCAGCTATCTTCTCCTGAGTCACAACCTTCTCTTTCAACTTCTATGGCACATTCTTATTATCTTTAGGCAATGCAGCCTCAGATTGCTGCACTTTCTCTTCCTTCTTCTTTTCTCTTGTAGAACTTGTTTCTCCTATCATTTCAAGTTTCTGCACGTTCTCTTCACTCCTTTTGAGTTGTTGCTGAAGTCTCAGCAACTCTATCTCCATTTCTTCAATTATTGAAATCCTTAAACCAAGCTTCATAATAAGGTCTTCACATATTTTGATCTGTTCTTCAAATCTTCTCTTCAAGTTAATATGTGCAGCTCTTATTTCATCCTTTTGACTTTCAGCTTCCTCAGACTTTGCTTCAACTTGTTTTATGTAGGCCTCCAACCTTCTTATAGTTCTGCCTCTTTTGATTATCTCCTTTGAAGCTGCTTCCAACTCAGATTTAAGATCTGGTTCTTCTTCATCAACCTCCCCTTCCTCTTCAGAGGTTGAACTACCACCTTGAGTTAATGTCATAAAGGCATGCTCATATGATGAGTTTACATCTTCTTCCTCATCGGCTTCTTTTGTCTGGCTCACATAACTCTTGAATGAGCCTCTCTTCTTCTTCTTCGATGGGCTAGCAGTCTTCTTGCTGGACATCCTTGACTTGAATGATGGTCTTCTCCATTTTGAATTCTGCTCATCATCACCATCCTCATCTTCATCATCAAGTTTCACTTTGCACTGAGAAGCAAAGTGTCTAGTCTGTCCACAACAATAACATCTCAAGGACAACTGTCCTTTTCCCTTCTTAGACCCCTTTTTGAATTTCCTTGTGAAGTATGCCAACACTTCACCTTCACTTTCTTCCTCATCATCATCATTATCCTCACTAGATGATTCTTCCTCTTCTTTTATCTTCAAGTGTTTCATAACTTTGAAAGCTGCCTCTTTTGATACCTTCGATGTTGAAGAGCTCTTTGTTGACTTTATTCTCATCTCATATGCAATGAGATTGCACTGGAGATCATGCAGAGACATAGAATTAAGATCTTTACTCTCATCTATGGCTGTCACCTTTGAGGCAAACCTCTCAAGTAGAATTCTCAGAATTTTCTTCACAATAGATGAGTCCTTCTTGTTCTTCCCATGACTTCTGAGATCGTTTACAGCATCAATAACCCTGGTGAAGAACTCTTGGACTATCTCATTTTTCTGCATTCTGAGAGATTCATATCTCTCCTTGAAAACTTGAAGCTAGGCCTCCTTCATTCTGCCATCACCTTCATAGACTTTCTGCAATCTGTCTCATATCTCCTTGGTAGATTTGCAGTTTATAACTTTAGTATATTCAGCATCTGTCAATACTGAAATGATGACATTTGAGACCTTCCCATTTATCTTAAAATGTCTTAATTCCTCTGGGGTTGGATCTTTACCTTCTTCTGGAGGCTCAAAACCCTCATGTACAGATTTCACCACGTTTATGCCCATGGTTGCAAATACCACCTGCATTCTCACTCTCTACATATGGTAGTTGGTTCCATTGAAGATTGGAATCTTCTTGCTATAAGTAGTGCTGGTGTTGGTACCGATGTCCATTTCTCAGTATGCTGAACAAGTTAAAACTTATGGAACTCTTCAAACTAGTACACCAAGCTGTTAAGCTTTATCCTGGTGAACCTGTGCTCTGATACCAATTGAAGTTCCCAACTTCACCCTAAGATCTACTAGTTTATGATACTAAAAAGAGGGGTGAATCAATATCACCACAATTCACAATTTGCAAGAAAGTGAACAACTTCAATCTCTTCTTAAAAGCGAACTCTTTCTCATATTTGACTAAGGTAGATCTATTGCTACCTACTAATCACAATAGTCCCCAAAATCACCTTTCAAACACCTTGTCTAATAGACAATTCGAATGTTCTTGTTTAGGTCTTCATTAGCTTATAGGTTAGCTAATACTTTAGTTGCGTTCACAACTTAATTCAAAACACAGAACGTAAAGCAAATTAAGGATACACAAGATTTACGTGGTTCCGTCAATATGACGTACATCCACGGTGGTAGAGACTCTCCCTTACCGAGACTATCCACTATACTTGAGAATTCTAGTTACAATGGATGTCTTAATTTTTTGCTCCTTTCACTATTGTAAGAGTGTCACTTACTGTGTCTACCCTTTTTCTAGCTTGTCTTGCCTCTGTTGAATTGAAAGGCTGCTCTACTACCGCTTAGAAATTCACCGCAATGCTCTCTAACCTCTCTTGAAGAAATCTGAAAATACGTTGAGTTCTTTCCGATGCTTCGCTAAATTCCTTCTCTAGGTTGTTTCACACAACTTCTGGTTTCACCGTCTCACGGTTTCACAGCTTGCACTCAAGCTTCTAGTCTGTTATTTCACGTCTCACGACCTGCCCCACGCTTCTGATCAATCACGTCATTGCACATTCTGGTCTCACGCTTCTGGTATGTTGTTTCATGTCTCTCGGCCTGCCTCACGCTTCTAGTCTGTTGTCTTCTCTTCTGGGTGGTCTCATGGATACCAGGTCTACTGTCTTCTCTTCCGGGTGGTTTGTTTCTTATTTCTCCTCTTGTTGGTTATGCGTTTCTGGTTTGCTTGCAGGATGTGTTCCTGGTTTGCTTGTAGGATGTGTTCTTAGTTTGCTTGCAGGAGGTGTTTCTGGTTTGCTTGCAGGATGTGTTTCTGGTTTGCTTGAAAGAGGCGTTTCTGGTTTGCTTGCAGGACGTGTTTCTGGTTTGCTTTCCCGGTGGTGACGTTTCTGGTTTGCTCTCCCGGTGGTGTCGTTTCTAATCTCTCTTCCTTTTGGTTAGTTGTTGTAGGGTTGCCGTTTATTCAATTGTGTTGGCCTTAACCAATTTTGTCTTCCAAGGCCTTTATATACTCTCTTCCATAAAACCCTAATAGGATTTACGTGGTGGATTTACGTTCTTACCCTTACGCAGCGGATTTACTTTTTTGCCCTTCCATTTGGCTTTACTTTCTTGCACACTTAACCCTAGTTGACAACAATTACAACTCATACAAGGTTGTGGGAACAACATATGATATCAACATGATTTGTGTTGATACATTATGAGAACCAAACCATTATTACTTATGTAAAAAGAAAATCGTATAATGGGAAGAATAGATATATCTATTTAAGACATGAATTAGTAAAGCAACTATTAAATAATAAAGTAATATCACTTAACTTTGTAGGGTTAAACATAAATTTGGTTGATCTTCTAACTAAACCACGAGGTAGAAAGTTAATGAAAGATATATTGAGGGGAATAGGTTAATGCTTATAGAGAATGGTCAAGAATGATGGAAACCTGACTTATGTGATAGGAGATCCCTTGAAATAAGTTCATTTAGGTAATAAAAATTCACTTATTAACCTTGTGTGCATTATCAAAATTATAAGTCCCTTTATATGGTGTAGAAAGTGCAAAAAATTCTAATGTTTAATGCTAAGTTGTACTTTTAATGAATTTTATAACCCTTATAAGTGGTGGATTATTAGGATATACATTTAATAGATTCAATTATATGAGAGTGGAGTGGATCTGCTCCTATAAGATTTTATGCGAGATCTTTAAAGCTCTCATGAAAACAAATGAAGCATGCATATGGCCTTATAACACCCAATTGCATTAAATAACATTGTCTTAAAGAATATAAAATAAAGGTAAGTTCATTAATATTTATTAAGAAATTATGGTTGATAGAAATTCTTATTTTACAATACTTATAAATATCAAAACTTATACATTTTAACCTTTGGTTCAAAACCCAAAAGACACCAAAGATGATGTATTGTAATCTTATTAAAATATAATAAAGCTCAACTTTTTAAAATATGTAGAGGAATGTTAGAAATAAGAATATTTTAGAAGATTTTTTATCTTATAATGAAAATAAAAATATTGTTTCATATATTTATAAAACAATACTTGTTTTATATCATGTAATTGAAAAGGCCAAAAAAAAAAGCCTCACACATATATGAATGACCTCATATTAGCTTAATATAAGAGATCCAATGGAACTCTATGTAATGGACTAGGCTGGTCCATCTAAGTTCAAAATTTTTTAAAATCTTTTAGATTGTATTGGTTAAATTAGTTATTTTTAATTATTGGAAATAAACTATTATACCTATAAAACTAGTAGTCATTAACATCAATCATTATTTTTATCTTTAATATTTATTTTTATGAGAAATTAAATTAGAAGTAATACAAAAGACTTTTTTTCCTTTTCCTTTAAAATACCAAAAGCATTTTCTCCTTCTTATTTTACCTTATTTACAAAAAATGATTAAGTTTGATAGGCTTTTTCTATTACTTCACTTATAGGATGCACATTGGTAAAAAAATATGTCATATCTTAAGATAGTAGGTGTCAAAACCTATTACATTGTGACAATTGTCTACAAGGGAAAATTATCCCAAAAGATAATGCATTCGCACACTTTAAATCGATATCCTTTTTGTATTCTTACTTCTTTTACATTGATTTATAATATATATATATATATATATATTTTTTACTTCTAACATATAAATGCAATTAGCTTTAATGATTTGATATTTATAAATCTTTCCTCCTTCGATTATACAATGACCTATAAGAACTATAAAGAATTTGGCTACTCTAATCAATCTTACTAGAAGTGACAAAGTTAGAAGGTAAGATTTTGTATATGGGTATGCATGCATATGAAATTCAATCTTCTTTAAATCAAAAAGGTACAATGCAAGTGTAGTGTTATGCTTGTCATTTTATTATAATTTTCATAAAGAATGAATAACAAACAAACTACGTATAAAAATGTTTTTTCCAATTTAAAAAAAAAAGGAACACTTTTTCAAAAACACCTATATAAGGCATAGGCTTAATTATAATTATCATTTTTTTAGCATTTTCTATAATATATAAATATTTTTCAAAGATGAATTAGTAGAAATTAAGATGCCTTAAATTGTTAAACTGAAAAAAAAAAAAAAGGAATACAATCCTTTTTTATATGTATACCTTTTTTTTTTTTTGAAAAAATATCTTTAAAGTTTAACCAAAGGCAATGACTAAGAATGAGGGAGAGAGAAGCAATTCATGGCAACTTTTAATGCTCTTTCTCTATTTCCTCTCTTTTAAGTTTGGCCAACTCTTCTTCATTGATTCCTATCTATCTCTAACCCCTTTTTCTTTTTCTTTTTAGTTACAAAATTATTATTACTATTATAGAGGCAACTTACATAGATTCGTTAGAATGATGACATGTTTGCTAAAAGTTCATTAGTTCAACTCTATAAAAATTCAATTGAATTCATCCATTTAGATAAATAAGTCACACTCAAGTCTATTTTCAAAACTCATTTAATAAATAAGATAAACTTGAATAATGACAAATTTGATTTGTTTAAATTCACAAATAACTTATTTATAATGTTATTAAAGAACTTATTTATTGTATGATTATAGTAAATTTTTTAGACTCATTTGCAAATTTATATGTTTTATATAATTATATCTATACAAAAGAATTAAATATTTATTTTTTAATTAATTAATTTCATTAAAATCAATATTTTTTGTCATTTTAATTTTATTTATAATAATAATTTTTTGTAATTTAATTATTCTTTTTAATATTGTAAAATTGAAAGAGTTTTATATCAATAGCCCCAAGCTCAATTAATTATGTTTTTGACTCAAACTCAATTTATTACTAAATAATATCAACATAAAGCCTAATTTTTAGGTTCATTTAATAAAAGAGTCAAATTTAAATATATCAAAACTTAACTTAACTCAATTTCTCTATAACCCTCAAATTATTTTAGTAAAGAAAGTAGTGAGAGAAGAGCAATAATAACAATTTTAAACTTTTATGTTGCAATGTATGTTTTCATTGCTATAACCTCAAAGGCACTCTCATGTTCATTTGCTTAATGTGTTTGCATATTTATTGTAGAAATTTTCTCATTTTTAAT
Source organism: Bruguiera hainesii (assembly GCA_023213295.1). Taxonomy (NCBI): domain Eukaryota; kingdom Viridiplantae; phylum Streptophyta; class Magnoliopsida; order Malpighiales; family Rhizophoraceae; genus Bruguiera; species Bruguiera hainesii. The sequence goes on from JAHOYR010000006.1 coordinate 6,167,153, forward strand.
TTCATGATTGTGTTTTAATTTAAAAACTTAAGACGCTTTAGTTTTATCTTAATGACATTATTTGAAGCTATTACTCATCTTTTTTAATTTGAATTAACCAATGTAGCAACAATAATCCATGCAACTTTCATGTTTCATTAATGAGTGTGACTTAATCTAAATATTAAATTTTAGGATTTAAGAGTATAATTACATTTTCAAAATATGCTCCAATGGTCCTAAAAAATCTAATAGCTATCATAAAATCATTGTTCTAGTATTTTCTTTTTTATTTTCTTACATCGCCATTCTAACAAGTGGTTCCTAATTCAATTTTGGTTCGATTCTACAACCGATTCTTGATTGGAACCAAACAACTCTATTGATTGTTTTGATTCTTAGTTCGATTCTTGATTATATCAATCCCATTTTAAGCCCAAACTATGCATAGGTATAGATAGAGTAACAAGAAATCCTAGATGCCTCTAATTTTTCTCTTTACAGAAAGAAAAATAAAAAAAATAAAAAAGAAAAGAAGAGAAGAGAAAAAACAAATGTCGCGACTTAAAAATATCAAACCGTCACTATACGTCTCCTTTATGTCCGATGGATTCAATTAAAAGTCGGACTTGATTGACCATAATCAACAAACTTGCAGAGAAAATTGAAAAACAAAATAAAAGAGGAGGGATCCAATTGAACGATGTTGGAAACAATAAAGAAGTAATATGTATTTACAATAAAGTAGATGGAACTATTTTGTATGTAAGCAATTAAAACAAAAGGTAAACCTTTTCACGATTCCACAAAATTCGAATGGCGCCGGACAGACGGGTATTCTTACTTCACACGGCTCTCCACTCTCTCTCTCTCCCTCTCTCTTTAAACAATATATATATATATATATATATATATATATATATATATATATATATATAGAGAGAGAGAGAGAGATAGATGGCCGACGCCTCCACCATAACCTTTTCGTCTTCGTGTGGCCTCGCATAGCTTGTCGATTTGAAGTCATATTAGGGTTTGCTATTCTGGTTCCGAATCCCGCCTTATCTCGATCAGAATCTAACTTGCGTTCTTAATCCCGAATTTGTTCTTCGGCATTAGAGTTTTTTGTTTTCTGGGGATCCAAGAAAAAGAGGGAAATCTTAGAAAAATCGTGAAAATTATGTTTATAATAGCGGCTCCTTTCGTTGTTTCCATTGTGATCTTTGAGAATCTTCGCGTTTTTGGACCTGGTTTGAATCCTTTCGCTCCCTATTGTGTTGCCAATCACTGCTTTCTTTCTCGCTAAGCTTGTTTCTTTTTTTTCTTTGTGTTTTCGCGGCTGTCTGTGATTTTTTGATAACCTTTTTGGTTTAATTGATAAAAAAGGAGGAGGAGGAGTAGGAGAAATAACATGTAAGTTTGTCGCCCCTTACTTTTTTCCGCTGAGGTCTCGATCGGAAAATCTTGATTCAAGAAGAAAATCGAACTCTGTCTTTCTTTCTTGCAATCTGTCTTTGTGATTATTCTTGAAAAGGAGGAGAAGAAAATTATGCTGCAACAGAGATTGGGTGGAGGTGGGGTTTCTGTGTCCGTTGCGGTTCCGCTGCGCCGGTCTTTGTCAAGAAGACGCTATTTCAGGTCTGGGCTCGATAGGGATGACCGAGGCTGGACTTTGCTCCATGTCGGCGCTAGAAAAGGTGATCTCAAAGAGGTAAGTTTTATCGCCGCCCATGTCTATATTTACACGTACTTGGATTGAATTATTGTTTTGTATCAATGGGTGTTATTGTTTGTGCAAGTTTAATTCCTGGAGCTAGTGACTTGCTAACTGTTTTGCCTCTTATGTTAGTTATTGCTTCAGTGTTATTTAAGTTGACCTGTATTGGAGGATGAATAACCTGAGAGGGTACTTGGATGCAAATTTTCTTGTTTACAGAATTACAGGTGGGTTCATGTGGATATGCCTCTGTGTTGATGATTTTAGATGCTTTAGCTATTGGACATCAGTTTAGGTTTTTGGGGAATTAAGACAAGTAACAGCTGCCTATGGGTTTGAGACGCAGAGTTAGAATCCAGATAGTGCTGTGGTATTGAACTTTTAGATAATCTCAAAGAGAAAAATAAACTGAAAACACCCAATTTTTGCAGTCCATTTGTGAATTGCATAGATACAAAAGAGTTATCACTAATTGGCCAAATCAGTTTACAATAGTTATGGTTGGAAGCAGTTTCAAGTAGCGGTGCTAGGGTTCTATAGCAAATCTGTAACATGCTGTAGTTCTATAACAAATCTGTAACTTCTAGTGCATATAACAGCCTTGTTTGTGTATTAGAAAAACAAGATGGGCATGGATCAAAGTCCGTGTTGGTGGCAAAAAAGGTGATGTCAAAGAGGTAAGTTTAACTGCTTATATCTAGACCTACATGCGCGGGGATTGAAATAAATGATGTGCATGTGTCTTTAGTTTCTAGATGTAACTATTTATGGGTCTGTTTGTGATTGGAGTTAAGTTTTGTTGTTGTGATTGGCAAACTGACAGTTGCGAAACATGTTGCTAGAAAATGTGATTGACTATTTCATAATTGTTTATAGCATTTTGAAAGAAAAATGAAAAATCTCTAATAAAATAGAAAATAATTATAAAATGAATTTTTTTACGTATTTAGATTGTAATTATTACTTAAAAAGTTAATAAACTGTGGTGCGGTTCTTGAGTTTTCTCACTACTGCAACAAATTTTATGGTTTACTAAGTACTAATAAAACTATACTTGACTCAAAACACAGGTTTACAAACCATTATAACAATCCCAAACACATCCTATAAAACTACAGCAAATTGTTTTGGCTTTCATGTTGGTTATTATTAATAATTTTATATGAACTAAGGAGAAGTAACTGAGAAGGATCAAAGATTTGAAGAAAAATTGTATATGCACAGAGTTAGGAGTGGGTTCATGTCCATATGATTCCATGATGAGCATGGAAATGCTCTAAGATTATGTTACTACTTAGCTATTTGATGTTGGTTTAGCTTTTTTGTGAATAAACACAAATAACAGCCGCCTTTGGTTTCATAGGCAAAGTTAAATAATTTCCTCCATGCTATATACTTTTAGATAATCTTAAAAGAGATGAATAAACTTAAAAGTCCCAATTTCTACATTCCATGTGTTGAATGCAAATGTACGAAAGAGTGATCACTTTACCGAAACAGTTACAAGAAAGATGTAAACTGTGTGATAAGAGAGCTAACATTGGAAGTAGTTTAATGTATTCATACTAGGGTTCTAGAACAAATCATGTAACTTCCAGTACATATAAGAGCCTTGTTTATAACAGTAGGAAAAACAAGCTAGACATTGCTGTAACTCTCTAATGTGCTGTAAATTTTCTATAATCAGAGTCTTGTTTATTTGCTCATCACTATATTTAGATTCCTATTAGGTAGACTGTTGCCGAGTAAAGGCAGGGAATCTTAAAATTTTTCACTAATATTGCCTGTCTGGTTATTTTCCAAAACTTTTTCTAATGTTGGGGTGAGCAAGCTATGTGATTAATTCATATATGTTATTTATTCAATAATAGAATGCTTGTCATGCTCGAGATGATAGCCTTCAGCAGGTGGTACCTAAACAACAAAACAAGTTTCTTAATCATTTTTACTACATAATTTCTTATTTTCTTGGGTAAAGTGACAACAATTAGGGAAATTCTAACCTATGGCAGATAGGCACAGAAGATACTAACTTCAAGTTTTTCTTTCCTTGATTGTAGTGAGCCAAGTGACCATGTGTAAGATACTAACTTCAAGATAATAATAATTTTATGGAGCTTGTAGACCTCTTTAGCAAAATGGTTTTTCCTATAGTGAAAGGTAAAATGGTGAACCCTCATTTCATTGTTCTTGTAATAGGACCATATTTTGGTGAACATCATATGTTGTTATGATCTATCATTAGGGGTTAAGCCTGTGTGGGTAGGTCAATATAAGTTCAAGGGAATGGGGTTGAGTTGCCAGTTTCCTATACCTTCAACATTGTTGTTTTGAAACTAAGATCTAGAATCGAAACGAGCTTATGTAAATCAAGCTGAAACCAAACCAATGCTCATTTAATTTGGCTTTATTTTGACATGCGTCACTTAAAGATTGTTGTTCCTTTGTTTTAATGGTCTATACATTTTCTATTGTATATTTTACCATTTTATGGTTTGGAAAGATTATTACGGTGAACTATGATAAATCAAAATCCTAGAAGCCAAACCGTAAATGTCACTTTTAGCTGTTAGTTGTGTCTGGAAGCTATTTAATTTGGTTGTGTTGTAGGACAGATTTGGTTGTTTGTCAGCAATCTTTCATAGTGGTGAAAGGTTTAGAATTGGAAATTAGGCAACAAATGCTGAGGTTGATTAGTCACACTGCAACAGATGTTGCTGCAGGGAAAATTTGAAGAAAAGAAAACAAAAGGGCATATGCCTTATGAAAAGGGAGAAGGAAAATGTGGAGAGAGAGAGAGAGATGTTCTATCATGCTTCAAAGTTCAAACTGCCACATTTTGTTAAGCACATTTTAGGAAAATTAATTAGGTTGCAAAGTAGGAATTTATAGTACCCCTATGCACATTTTTCTTTTAGGATTGGCATTCTTAAATAATGAAACAAGTATCTTTTCCTGAATATGATTTCCCAAGTTGTAATTGTTTATATTTCTGTGTAAGAAGATTCCAAACAGGGAACTAAGGAAATCCTAAACATAAAGATAACAGGAAAATCTCAATTGTAACAACTGCATTGTTGTTGCCTGGTTGAAGAAATCTTGACCATGAATTCATTGGTTCCAGCATATTGTTTCACCAATCAATAGTATGGATGTACCCACGTCATTTATGTTGAAATAGCAAAAGTAAAATTAGAGATTATGTCCTTTCCTTTGCATCATCAACTTGTTTAGAATATAGTAAGTTAATTAGTCATTTTTAATTGGTTGCACTTCACTAAATTTACCCAATTCATTGTGAATGTGAAAAAGAGCTGTTCTTCTGTACTGTTTATCCACTAGCTTGACTTTTGATGGATTTTGAACAACATTGTGATGTCTATTTTGTTCAACATTATCCTTTTGATTTGTATATTTCCTTGCTCTGCTTCATTATCTAGAATGTCAGCAATTGGCCAGTTACCTTGAGAAAAGGTTTGCCATCCTTCCTTTCTTTTCAAATAGATAAGTGAGCCTACCAGGAAGCGTTCCTTTATTTATTCATGGATGTTCTTAAATGGCCTGATAAAGGCTCTACTGGTGCAATATTGCTGACTACCTAGTCAGATTGATGGAAGTGGGTTACTAGTTCAGAGGTAGTCTGTTGACTTTGATTAAGGGAAGCACACTCCTCAATCTTCCCCCTGTTATTTTTTGTCTGTCATTTCCACCGGACACCCATTTTGCCAAAAGACTGGAGAATATTCAAAATAGTCTTTAGTGGGGCAGGGAATTATTAAATTAAAAGGTAATATGGGTGGTTGATAGATGACTTGGATTTGATTCCAATTTGGAAATTGTCCAATTCTTTTTTAACAAAATTTTTATCTGGGTCTTTTGTGGTCTACATCATGGGGTGACATAGGTATTTATGAAATTAACTCGTAAGGTGGGCAGTTGGGAGATCAACACAGCTTTGATTCCAATTTGAAACTTATTGCTGTCTTTTTCTGCTTGGGATTTTGTGGGCTGTTTGTGGTCTGCATCATGTGGTGGCATAGGCATTTAATGATCTTGCTAGAAAAAGGTTACTATGTTACTAAAAACTAATTATGGCTTATCATAAATCCTGAACATAAATTGCGAGGAATTTCTGAGATTAATAACTGGGATTTTTATTTAAGTGTTGGCAGGAACATTCATCCTTGCATTGTTGCAGTTACATTTGCTGGTTTCCTTAAACAATTTTAGTTCATAGTTTTAGCTTTTCATTCTCCTTGTTTCTTGTCTAGTTATATATATTTCTTTAATCCATTCCTGACTTATATGAAATTAATGCTTCAGTTTGGGAGCAAAGCTCTGTGTAATTAGATTGACTTTTGTTGATCCAATGTTTCTTTTTATAACTAGGTGAAGCGGCTACTTGATGATGGGATGGATGTCAATGTCGTTGCATGGGGCCCCAAATCTAAAGGGGTGACCCCTCTTCACCTTGCTGCTCAGGGTGGGCATGTTGAGGTTATGGATGAATTGCTTGAGCGTGGTGCTAACATTGATGCTAGAACCTGGGGTGCTTGTGGCTGTAAGTATATGAACTTCACAAATAACCTTTTTTCAGTTCCTACTTCCCTCACTCCAAACGCCCCTTGTGCGCTAACATTTTGATGCATCTATCCTCCTTGTAGGGACACCACTTCATGTTGCTGCAAAAGAAAGGAAGAAGGAGGCAGCCAAGTTCCTTCTAGAGAATGGGGCATTCTTGCCAGATGACATAAATGATAGCAGATTTAATCCACCTCTTCATTACTGCCCTGGTCTTGAATGGGCATACGAAGAGATGAGGCGTCATCTAAAAGTGAATTTGTCATCGGGGGAACCATCCTACAGCTCGGATGGATAACCAACTTTTAGTCTCATTTCTTTGCTGCTTGCCATATTATAATAAAGTGTAATACAATTTCCAGCCGTTTGTAGTCCAACTAATTGCTAAGCCTGGGATTTTATCGTATGCCTTTTGTGTAAAACCTTATTACCTGCAGTGAAGCTACTACCTATGTGATGGGAATGAAGATATACTCGGATGTGTGTTTAATGATTAGTATTTTCTCTCTTCTCCTGGATTAATTCGCTGTCCTCTTAACCTATTTAATTTTTTAAAACAACTCTTCACATGGAGGGGCTGATGGATTAACAATGTAAATTGGCCCTGGTTTATATAACTTCTCAATGTTAGATGACCGGATGGAAAAAGAAGATAGATTTAGAACTTGATTGAAAAGATCCTTAAGAAAATCGAGGACGCTGGAAATTTCTTATAAGTTATACCTAGATAAAATCATGATTGTCATCTTATACAAATGCTGTATTTTTTATGAACCTTAAAGTTCCTACGCCGTTTGGCTCAACTGTTGTACGCATATCAAATGGTAATAAAATTGAGTATAATCTAAAAGGTTATGCTCAGGTTTCATATTGCCAAAAATTGGTAAACTAAAAATTGCAAACATTGACATAAAGAAAAAAGGGAAAAAAAAAAAAAGAAGTAAAATTCAACTAGGCTAGTCTTGATGGTTACAGGAGCATGATGTCATAGAGTTAAATTTCGTGTGTACTAACTTACACAACACTTATTTAATTTTGTGTGAGAAAATGACTTAAGTATTAAAGAATTTAAAAGAAGTAACGGAAAATATGTGAGAAGCAAGTAAGTGAATTGGAAGACAAACTCTTGTTATATTTGCTTTTTTATGTCACTCCTTTGCAAATTTAAAGGCAAATGAGTTATTGTCGGTGTAAGTAGAGACAATAACACTTGAAGTTAACGATTATTGTCTCATGACAATTTCCAACGAGTTTTTGTTTGTGACCTCGCTTCTCTAAAGATTATATGAAAATTAGGTAATATCGAGTAATTTTGCCTAATCTCATTGGTGAGTATTAACATAGTACCTTAAATATTATTTCAGTAAGGTATTGAGTTGCTTAATCTACCCATCACTTTGATGATGAAAGTTTGTTGAGAAATTTAGATTAGTCCCTAACAACTTGAATAACTCGCATCAAAATTTGCCTATTTGTAATCAGTAGATGTTAAAATGAAGGTGTTATACTTGCTGAATTAATCAACTATCACCATAATACTTTCATTTCCTTTGAATTTTGGTAGAGTCACAATGAAGTCCATTGAGACATTTTTCCATAACATTTTGGGGATGGATAGTGGCTCAAGTAAATTCATTGGTTGCTACTATTCTATCTTATCTTACTGACAAATTAAGCAAATTCGCATATAGGCTTTGATGTCCATATGCATATACGACCATAAGTAATGTTGTTGGACAGAAATAAGAGTTTGTGTCATACCTGAGTGACTAGCTCATAGGGAATCATGACATTCATTAAGGATCTCTTTCCACGAGTTTCCCCACTTAGGTATGAAGACTCAGTTCCCAATTATCATTAAGACTTTATCGTCCACCCAAAATCGACGAGTCTTCTCCTCGCTAACTAATCTCAGCAGGTTCTTGGCCAAACTGTCTTGCCTTATACCTTTCTTAATCTGCTTAAGGAGGATGCTTTTAGGCATATTAATGGAAAAAGTAGCTAGTTCCACCTTCTGGCTTAGTGTATTAGTAACAACATTAGCTTAACCCGGCTTGTATCATAATGTATAGTCAAATTTTGCTAGGAAATCTTGCCAAATAGTTTACTTGGGGCTAAGTTTCTTTTGTATTTGGAAGTAGCTCATAGCAACGTTGTCAGTTATGATCACAAATTTATTTCTAAGAAGATAATGTCTTTAAGTGTGTAAGTAGTGAATAAGGATAATCATCTCCTAATCTTAGATGGTGTACCGTCTCTTCATGTCATTTAGTTTGCGACTTTCATAGGCAATGAGATGTCTATTTTGCATCAAGACTCCCCCAATGGCAAAGTTAAATGTATTTGTGTAGATTTCAAAAGACTTTTTATAATCCGGTAACACCACGATAGGTTCCTTAGAGATTACTTACTTTAATCTCTCAAACGAAACTTAATATTCCCTCATTTAATGCCAAGTACAGCTCTTCTTTAGCAAGTCGGTTAGGGGTACTGCTATGACAGAGTATCCCTTGATGAATCGATGATAGTAGTTAGCGAGCCCTAGGAAGGATCGTAGTTATGGGACCTTGATTGGAAGCTCCCATTGTTAAATTGCTTACACCTTTGTAAGATTTATCATAAGCCTACCATCCTTGATTTCGTGGCCAAGAAAGTCTACCTTTTGCTTGGCAAATGAGTACTTTTCCTTTTTGATGAACAACTCGTTTTTCCGAAGAACTTATAAGACTTGCTTAAGGTGCTTAACATGCTCCTCAAATGTGTTGTTGTATACCACAATGTTATTCAAGTAGACTACCACGAATTTGTCAAAAAATGAATATAGTACCTTATTTATAAGGGTGCAAAAGGTGGTTGATGCATTGGTGAGGTCAAAGGGTATAACTAGAAACTTAAATGCTCCATAGCATATTAAACAGGTTGTTTTTGACTCATTACCTTATGCAATGTGAACCTTATGGTAATCCGATCGCAAATCCATCTAGTAAAGTACCTCACCTTCTTGAGTTAGTTAAAAAAAATTAGCTATCAAGGGTATTGAATACTTGTTCTTGATAATAACATTATTTAAGGCTTAATAGTTGATATATATGCACAGCGATCCATCCTTCTTCTTCTCAAAGTGGACTAGAGCACCAAAAGGGACTTTCGAGAGTCAAATGTTGCTCAAATCAATTAGATCATGAAACTACTTCCTCAATTCAGCTAGCTCCAAGGGTGTCATAAGATAAGAGGCCATGGTAGAAGATTTAGCACTAGGTTTCAACTCAATGTGGTGATCCACATCTTACTTTGGTGAAAGCTTCTTCGACAATTCGAAAGGTATAATGTCCTTGAACTTGGAAAGAATAACTTGAATGGGTTACAGTAGTGTAAAAGTAGGTGCTGCTATGTCTTCCCTATCGCTTAACTCCCTTATGATAACTACGTAACTTAGACCTAACTTGAGACCTCATTAAAATTATAAGGCAGAAATCATCGATAATTATGACTTCTCCTTGTACTTCAAGGGAACTACTCAGATCTTATAAGTATCGACGACCATAAAAGAACTTGAAGTAGGAATGGGAAAAGCCAAAATTTCGCAAAAAAATGCAAGACCTAATATCACCTTAAAGTCATCTATAGAAATAACAGTAAAATCTAACTTACCAGTTTATTCTCTAATCTAGGTGATTACTCCCTGTGTTCTGCTTTGGATAGACTTTGCTTATGAGTTTACTACTTTGATGGTGTCATTTCCCTTCGTAAGTTTGAGACCTAAACATTTGGCTTCTTATACCTCCATGAAGTTATGCGTTACCCTCGTATCTAACATCACATAAGTTGCTTTACCCTTAATAGTGACATTAGTGTATAATAGTCAATTTTCTTTAAAAACTATTGGGGAGAAAAGTTTTAAGAGATTAACTAATTATTGGATAGATCTCATGTTAGTTTGGGGTCCTTCGTTGACTTTATTCAAGTTGAGTACTACCATCATAACATTCATTGTCATACGATTGGAGCAATTTCTCACATAGTGTGATTCGCCACAAAAGAAATAGGGTTTCAAGGAACTACTTAAGTTATGCTTACCTACAGGGTTCTTCTCATACTTGGGACAACCACTTGAGGATCTTTGCTGTTCACTTTTATTACGGTCAGAATCCTACTTCTTCTGCCCGATTTTCTCTCCCCCTCCTTTTGCCAGAGTTTGGCTTTTTGTCCTTGAAGTGGGCAGAGTAGCCGATAAAGGTCTCGACAACAGCAATGACAGCATTTAGAGTTTGCACGTTGTACTTATCTAGTTCGACTCTCGCTCAATCTTTTAAGTTATCTTTAAAGTGGAAGAAAAGTTTTTTGTCAGACATATCGATTTCAAGTATAAGAGTAGTAAATTTCTTAATATAGTTGAAAATACTACCTGTTTAATATAAGTGATGCAACTTTTCCTTAACTTCACTATCTGCATTATGAGGTACAAAGTACCTGTGTACTTCAGTCTTAAATTGCTCTCAGGTATTAATGATGTACAAGTCTTTCTCCCTCTTAAAGTGCTTATATCTTCACTAGTGTTGGGTAGTATCCCTTAACAAGATTAAGACATTGCCTATCTTGATAACGTCATCAACAACTCTTATGGCTTCAAAGTATTGTTTAAAGTCAAATAAAAAATTTTCCATAATAGTAGTATTGTGTGTATCATTGTGCATGGCAGGTTTAAAGGCCTTCAAATTATGCACTGCAATGGCAGTTCTACTAGCAATGAGTGAGTTGTTTCTACACAAAAAATCTATCTCCCTACGGAGGTCATGAATCTCTCCTTTAACTCACGTAAGTCAGATAAATCTTAATTCAAGGAATATAATTCTCTCTTAAATGAGCGGCCAAATTTTTTGATCATAACTTTAGCAGCACGCGTGATTTTTGCATTCTTATGAATCAAGTTATCAATTTGATTATTAAGTTCACCTACTATGAAGCTCAGATCAGTGACGCTTCTTTCTAAACTACCAATACGAGAGTCTATAGTTTCCTTTACTGAAGTACGTCATTTCTCTTGCTCACAAGCTTATTACCTTATTTGTTGTTTTTCGACTATGGTTGCAACAAATCTTTTTTTACTTGTTATATTCTTATCTTCATCAAATACCAAACAACCAAATTGTACCTAAGAATTGAACCGTTATTTTAATATCACCTGTTACGTAATTAGACTTCTTGTGTGCTGACTTACACGATATTTAATCAATTTTGTGTGAAAATATGAGTTAAGTAAACTTTAAAAAATTTAAAAAAATCGGCGGAAAATATATGAGAAATAAGTAAGTGAGTTAGAAGTGACGGAAGGAAAAAAAAAAGAATAAAAGAGTTTTATAAGTGAGTTTATATTAAATAATATTGGATATTTAAAAATATATTTATAAATAAGATAAGTAATATATTTATAATTATTTTATTTAATTACAAATAAATATTTAAAATATTTATACAAAATATTATAGAGAATATTAAATAAGGTATTTTTAAGAAAATTTTAAGGGAATGTACTTATTAACTTTTGTTGAAGTTTCTAAATTCAGGATATTTCATTGTTGGACAGATATTTCATTGTTGGACAGGACAGCAAAAGAGGCTAGTCAGTATTAACAACCAGCAGAAACTTAACCTGATCTGAACTTTTACATTTCTGGACAGACTAGACTTTAGAGTGTCCACGTGACAAGAAGTATGCTCTTTGCTCGGAGGGAGGACAGAGGTTCAAACTTTACTCTCTGAAAGTATGACAAAAATATACCAAAAATAAACATGAAGAAAAAAGAGCTTTACTCTGGCGGTGTGTTTTGTTGGGACGGTGGACTGGTATTTTTGTAACCAAACCATGGACATGGGCAGCGTTGCTGTTAATAGGGAATTGACAGGCACAGGTTGCTCTGTTAATTGTGCGGATCAATCAGGCTTAATTTGTGGGAAGCAGAATTCATTCCTTTCTTTCCATACGAACCAGCAGGCATATTTAGTTTGCTTTACTAAGCATTCATGCTCCTCTGAGCTACGTAAATTCAGTCAGTCGATACCCGCTCCCCCGCCCCTGCATTGTTGTTGTATCTGAAGAAGACAACTCCCTTGTTCTTTTCCCCCCCTTCGCGGGTTATTATTACTGAAGAAAATATTGGACTTGTTTTGCTTGATGTCCTGCTAAAAGCACCCCAATAGACATGAAGAACTTCTTGGAAGGCTCCTCTAATTGCCTCCTTTTTTAGCCTCGGCTAGAAGTGGACTATTCTGGGCAAAGAAGATATATATGGGAGAGTTTTGGGATATATATGTCTTGTGTTCCTGTACCCTGAAATTCTGCCAACATCATACCTGGACAACAGATAATATATATGAGACTATTGTAACTCAATGCATTGCATAACAATCTGAATCCAAGAAAGTCACAAAATACCAGTTTAGCCAAGTCCTTCTCTCGAAAAATTCCACCCCAGCCTTTCATAGGCCTTGTTCATGTCTAGCTTCAAAGGCCATACTGTAAGAGAGCTCTCTCTAGCTCTAATTTTTCAAACCATGATAGGTTTTCTGGAATCTTCGCCTTTGGACACTAGGGTTATGTTGCAATGGTTGAGCTCTCTGGCTAAAAAGCCATTATAGGAAAACTCCTGAAAAGCCATCGGGCTCGGGGCTTTAACATAGGCGAACAATGCGGTAACTTCTTCCTCAGTCACTGAAGCAGATAGAGCTTCATTCATTTCTGTAGTCACAGAATCAGGCACACTGCTTAGAATCTCATCGAAGCCTCCCCGTGAAGCACTTGTGAATGAGGATTCGAAATGGTCTCTGGCCATCATGCAAATACAATTTTCGTCATCCTTCCATACTTCTTGTTCGTTCTTCGACTTCACAAGCTGTTTTCTTTGGGTCGAACTTAGACGTAGTGGAATGGAAGAACTTCCTGTTTTCTGTCTCCATAATTGAGCCAATTATATAACCCGGGATCTCTGGTGCCTGTGCATTTCCTCTTGTTTCTAGGCATAGTTTGGCTCCTGGTCCTGGATAATGTCACACCTACATATACAAAGCGCATTGTCTACTGTTATATCCCTTTTCTGCTCTCTAAGATCATTCCATAACAATCCTGATCTGTATCTCTTTACTGATGCACCATAAACAAAAGTCCAGTCTAGCGGCCATTGACAGCTTGGACTAGTGCACTACTCCGCATCAATGAAGTTATGGAGCCTTTCCTTTCCCGATGATAGATATATATATATCATTGCTCCACCCTGTTAGTTCATATATATATATATATATATATATATTTATTGGGGCTGAAAAGGGGAAGTAATATAGTCCCATCAGAAGTAGAACTGCTTCTTTCCCACTACCTGCAGAAGGTAAATAATAGCTATCACATCTGGAACTAATCAAGCTGATGATGCCCCCCAGGAACTGGTTAAAACTGACCTCACAACAACATTTGCGCTGGGGGCCTTCTCGGTTCTCAGTGAGAAACTTCCGTACTCCTAGTGCCACTGGGACCAGCTTCATCGGTTTCCTTGCTGCAACTTTGTCATTTTCGATTCGAAGCCCTCTCGTTCTTAATGGCAATTCCTTTTTATTTTAGAAGATAATGACCAGGGGCTGAGATATTTGAAACTATTTTTGTTGACTTGACATCCATAAAGGTCCGTGCTATTTAGGGTGTTTGGTTTACCTATTTAATATTGTTATTATTAATTATTGTTATTAGTTGTTGATTATTAATTAGTGATTCCTGTTGCTTATTGCTAAAAATTATTAATATATCGTTTGGTTAATTTTATACTTATTATTATTATTGACTAATTTATATCAATATATTACATTAATAAAATTATTTTATGTTTTATAATTTTCATTTTTAAAATAAATATTGTATAAATAATATTGAAACTTTTCTTACTTAATTTAAAGTTTTTAAAAAATTCACTAATATTCAGTAGATAATAAAAAGAATGTAATATTAAAGATATTTTTTATAAGTCTTAATATTAATGAAAATTTAGAGTGAAAAAAATTATTATTTAAGAATTGTTCAAAGAAAAAAAATTGTATTTACATAAATATTTGTGAAATAGAGATACAAATCTAATTAATGTGATAAGTGAAAAAAAAAAGATGATAAAGTAGTATAAATATTTTTTAAGAGTAAATAGGCAATATATATTATTTTGAACATCAAAAAGTAAAAGATACTCCAAAAAAAAAATTAAAAAGTAGTTCTAACCTACGTTTCAATCGGTTGTTATTAGAAAGTGATATAAAAAAAAAAATTGAGTAAAATCTAACGACACTCACTATTAATAGTTGACTAATAAATAGCAACGCTCAAAAACTAAACCAAATACTCTCTTAATTTGAACTGTGATATCATCTTACATCTATGATTATGAACAGCAAACACATTTACACAATAATGGTAAGACCATATTGTAATTATAATACAATATGTGTCCATGTCAAAAAAAAAATAAAGTTGTCCAAAGGGTGATAGCTATTCTATTGGTATATTATCATACCACGCGCACGGAAACATCGAAAAAGATTCAGAACAACACCATAGAAAGAGCCTGAATTTCGCTCGAAATCCCCAAGCCTTTTTGACTCGTAAGTTTAGACCTTAATATATTATTTTACGTTCACTTGCAAGCAGCAAACCCATTAAATTAATGGTGGAAACTCAAAAGGATAACGGAATGAATGTGACTAAGCGAAGGCCTTCGATTAACCAATTGCGGCATTGTTCACCGACTGGAGTTGAATTGAGGGGGCTTTGTAATTGACTAGCAATTCAGGATTTAGGCGAGTTTTGTTGGAGGAAGTTGACTTTCTTGCTTGCTCTTCTCTGGGAGTGATTAGTTGAAGCTAACCTGCGAACAGTCATTGCCCTCCAGATCAAACCTGCAGGCAATTCCAAATTATATATATATATATAATCGAATTGGCAAATCAAATCTTACAGTTGTATTGAAGTGACAAGGAGACATATTACTCTTTACAGTGCCGAAAGTTGGAACTCTTACTGCTCATTTACTCTCTTCCACGTGAGACTTTGACTCCTCTCTCCAAGACCATAAGAAAAGTTAAAAAAAAAAAAAAAAAGAAGAAGAAGAAGAAAATTAACTCTTTGGATAAGACATGGACCCCAAGTTACAAGTTAAAAAGAAAAGGATATAGAAAATTTTGCAAATAAATCGTGTGACTAAGAAAATTTTATAATGCTAAAAATATTTTTTGAATTTAATATTATGTCATTTATTATTGTCAAGCCTTTTTCTTTCAAAATTTTTTTATACGTGAAGTAGTTTTCAACAAAATTTGCCGATCCCTATTCATTTACAATTCCCTTTTAAGAGAAATATGAATGCTACCGTTCAAAGGCTATTTCGATACAAAGCAAAAAAAGAAGAAAGAAAAAGAAAATAAAAAAACCTTCTTCGCTCTACTTGTCATTCCCTCCTTTTTTTTTTTTCTTTCTTTATCTGATACAATAATAGTGTAAGCTATTATATATTCAACAAAAAGAGTCGTAAGTCTAAAGACACTGTAAAAAATAATATTTTACACGTAATTAATTATCATATTATATATAATATAGAGTTAAAGAGAGGTGAAGGGATTTGATCCCTTAAACGCATAAAATTTTAGTTATTAGCTGGAGGTGACTTGTCATTCTCAAAATCTTGTGTCACCAATGCGCACACGCCCCAACCATATGCTTCTTTTTAATTTTATAAATTCGTGACACTTTTTTGTTTTTTTGAATGCTAGAGAAGTAAATATTTAATAGACAATCTTGCAGCTTGTGTCGTGTTACTCAACTGTTATGCCTAACGTGGTCACAGCCACCATGCTCCAATCAATCCTAATATGCCCTTCCTTCGAGCATATTTCTAAATGTGTGCTCGTTCGAACTTCAATTTCTCCTTTATTAATAAGATTCACACATGGGGACTTGGGCCACCGCATAATATATAAGATAGATGATGTGTTGTGCGGTATGTAATAAGCTTCTCATTGTCGCAAATTCATGGAGGTATGGTACAAGGCTCCAGGTGACCAGCTTCGCTAAGGCTAATTTAGTTGATGATTGCAAGACATATTGTTATAATAGTAAGTTCAAGAGAATGGTGGACATAGTCCTAGTTGAATTTAAGTGAATATAACAATTAGATATTATGTGATTAATATGCTCATCTCTCTCTCTCTCTCTCTCTCTCTCTCTCTCTCTCTATATATATATATATATATATATATATATATATTGTTCTTTCCCACAAAGTTCTGCCCCACAAGTCCACGTTTGATAATTTCCCAATAATCTTCTTCTCAACCGTGAACATGAGTGGTCAGCAACGCCGTGAGAACATTAAAGAAAGAGACAAATTTACACTTTCGAAAGGATGATGCTAGTCGTCAGATAGGGGCAGACACCTTTTGACAAATTAAGAAAAACAAATAATAATAATTAAAAAAAAAAACACAGAGAGAGAGAGAGAGGGAGAGAGGGAGAGAGAACATAAAATATTGAAGAAACAACAGGAAAAGCTCGTTTCAATTCCACAGATGTAGAATTCGATTAAACGATACCGCCGGTCAATCTAGAATCTGGTCGGCTGGCTGCTGTCGCTGCTCATCCTAGGCAGAATATGAACCGCCACTGCCTCAAGCCCCGGCGGCGCGTCCATCTCCCACAGCCTCACTCCCGCCACATCCACCACCACGATGATCCCGTGGCCACAAACAATACACAATCTTCCCCCGCCCGCGGCCATCTGCTGGGCTCCTATGAGCGTCTCAGAGTCCATTAAGCACTCCCACCGATCCCTCTCCGGATCGTACTTGCTGAGTACACCACTGGCTTCATCAACAACATACATCACCTCCTCGTCCATGGCCGCCGCGGGGCCTCTCCACCCGGCAACCATTCCCGCCGGCATGTCCTCCCACGCTTGCTTATCAGGGTCATAAACAATCCCTTCTTTGGCCGCATGGCCTTTGACGTTTACCATACATAGCTTCCCTCTCCACCCCACCGCGTCCACTGCATCTCTGCAGAATCTCCCATCTTTCAGTCCTTTCATTTTTTCCCATTTCCAGTTGCTACTGATCCGACTGCTGCTCGAACTCGAGAAAATTTGGTTAGTATTATTACTGTTGGCTTGTGACTGCAGCTCCCACTTCTCCACTGACTTCGCCACGTCGCTGGAGAACTGAGACCCGACGCCACTCGCGACGTAAACAGAGCCGTGGGTTGATCCGGCAGCGCACCATCGGCGTGGCGTGGCAAGTGGAGGCCCGAAGGTCCAGTTGCGAGACGCGGGGTTGAAGACCAGGGGACGAGAGAGTGCCGGAAAGAGATTGTCAGCGGTGGCAGCGAGGAGGACAAGGTTGCCGGAGGCGGAGACGGATTGCACAGGGAGATTGCGGGAGATGAAGGAAGGGTGGCGGAGGAGGAGACGGAGAGGTGGATCCGTCGGGGGCAGTGGGGGAAGAGGGTCCCACCGGGAGGAGATGGGATCGTAACTCAAGAACTGGACGGAGCCAAGTCTATTGTGATCCGATTCCAAGCTTCTTGTTGGCGACAAAACCGTGTAGAGAGAAAGAAAAGGAGGGAAAGAAGGAGAATAAATGAGGCGACGCCATGAGTGGCAGACGGAGAAAAGCAAGGTAGGTTGCCGGACAAGGGAGAGGCAAACCTCGGCTAAATGGTCGGGGATGCCAGATATGAGAGGTTGCGCATCTTGGGGGTGGCCATGGTGGTTGCTGCGGCACTGTTTCTGGCGTTTCCTATTGGTTTCTGGGTTGTTATTAGCTTGGATCGGATTGGCCATTGGACTGACTGGAACTTGGAAGTCTCTCAAGTTAGAAGCCGGCGGTCTGAGATCTAGAGATCGTTAAAAGTCTGATAAAGAGGCCTGCCTTCTTCTCGATGCGGGGGCGCATCTCGCCAAGCCACCCTCTCTCTCTCTCTCTCTCTCTCTCTCTCTCTTTTCTTTCTTGAAATAATCGTTTTTTATTTAATTTTTGTTTTTTTATGGGTTGTTTTTTTATTATTATTATTTTTAATTTGTTTCCTTTCTTTTTTGTAGGCTAATGCTCGGCTCTAACGATAAGCTGTCGTCGGGAGAGAGGTGGGGGCTTTGAGAAGTGTACATTTATCCCATGGATTGCATTTAATGGTGTCAGAGGCAAAATCAAAGCAAAAAGGTGGGGGAGTTGGAATGTCCATTCCTGCTGGTCTCCCACCCTCTGTGTCCAAGCACTTTCCCTTTTATCCCTTCCATCTCCCCACAGCCCCCACCCCTCTATTGCTTGACTTCAGTATGATTGGGATTATGTATTAACCACCTTAGTTGTACAATAACAAAATAATATAAAACTTATTGATTTAAATTTAATTTTTTTATTATATTTACTTTTTAATAAAAATTTTATAATGAGAAATAATATTAAAATCAAATATAAACAAATTTATTTGAGTTTAATAATATTCAATTAATAAATTTATTTTTAAAAATAAATAAATAAAAACATAAACAAAGAGATTATTGATATATTTACAAAATACCTATTTTTTCATTTTTTTTAAAAAAATTATAAAATTCAAAATAACTATAATCTCCCTTTTTTTTTCTTCTCTTCTCTCTCTCTCTCTCTCTCTCTCTTTTTTTTTTGGGATACATTCTATAAGATTATTTCATGTACGTTAGGACCCCGATGAATACAAAAATTCCTATTTAATTGGACTTAACTTAATCAGAAAACTTGTGCCAATTACTCTTATCATAAAAACACATTTCTGATATTATTTTTTTGTTATAGATAAATGGAAGTGAAAATATAGAAGAAAATTAGGAACGAGAACCAGAAAAAAAAAAAACTTATTTCTATAAAATAAACATGAATGAACTAATGTCTCGTGTCAATAGAAATTGCAATGAAGTGCTTGTGGATTACTGTTTTTTCCTTTGTTTTGTTCGTTTTTGGTTGACTTAGTAAAGTATATATAACCTTCTCAATTTAATCGACCGAAGTGTACTCTCAAATTTCGATATGGAATTTGATGCTCTCTCATTCCTGAGAAATCTCCATCTTTGCGGCCCCCAATAGCTTCACTTACAAGCAAAAGATATGGCAATATTCGATTTCGGTCATTTTATTATTTTCATAAATAAAATCTTCAGCGGTTTTGGGGCTTTTACTTTAAAATGGAAAAGCATGAGGGCCACTCCTGTGTTGGTAATATTTATCGAAAAAAATAAAGAAAAAAGATCAATTGGAAGGGAGAGGCCGATGTCCCAATGTCCCAACCCAAGTTGGCAAGAGCTGTCGTCTTGCAGACAAGGAGAAGGAAGGGAGGGGACACGTGGCGTGCATGGGGGTAGATTACGAAATGCAATGCAATAATATCTGTGAATGCGTGCATGAGGGCGCCATCCCCCCCCCTCTTGGAGATTCAATCAAGTCAATTTCGGGGCTTTGATCAAAAAATAAAAATAAAAATAAAATTTCAAAAGAGTCCCATTTCGGGGAAGGGGCATTGGGATTGGGATGGGACACCCACAAAGCCGAAAAACAATAGACGCGTAAATGCGATGTGTTGAATTTTCATTAATGATATATATATATATATAAACAAAAAAAAAAAAAGAAAAAGAGAGAATTGTAATGAATGAGAAAAGGTGGAGGAGGGGGAGAGGTTCGATGGCCGGTTGAGTGTTTGACACACTAAAACGCTCGAGTTGAATGAATTTGAGTGGTGGTTAAAAAGTGGACCTTTTCGTACCATTTAATGCTCTCTCGTTCCGGCCATTTTGTCGATGTGGTGGGGCCCTCTCCCTCTCCCAGCCATCGGATCGGATCGGATCGGATCGGACGTTTGGTTTTGCCTTTGCCCTTCCAGTATCGGATTGGGGCGTCCTCGGTTGGTAGAGTAAATTATTCCGCTCTCGCACGGGAATCCCTCAATTTAAAATTAAATTAGGTTCCGGTTGTTCGGTACGTTAGTAACTGTAAACTTAAACCAATTCCAGCTGGGC
This sequence comes from Bruguiera hainesii, assembly GCA_023213295.1. Classification (NCBI taxonomy): domain Eukaryota; kingdom Viridiplantae; phylum Streptophyta; class Magnoliopsida; order Malpighiales; family Rhizophoraceae; genus Bruguiera; species Bruguiera hainesii. The sequence continues at coordinate 6,187,496 of JAHOYR010000006.1, forward strand.
CCCTGTGTCCTAATGTATTGGCCCAGCATTAAACCTCCACACTCAATCCACCTAATACAAAGTCATCTTGGACAGACGCAAGACGGTTGGGCTGTATTGCATTTCTCTTGGAACCGACTGATTTGGTATGTTTCCCCCCTAGCTTGCTGTTACTTGCTGTGACAATCTTATAATTAACGTAAGATATTATTCTTATCAATATATTATATTAATTATTGTTATTCATATATTTTTTTTTGTTATTTACTTATATATTTATATAGTGTCTCTCTCATAAAATGATATTTTACAATTGAGAAATGTTAAAACTGTTAATTTTTAATAGAGAAAATATAATTTAGAATTCTTTAATTTTAACTAGATATGATTTTATATTATTTTAATTTTATTAAAAATAAAAAATAATTTTATTTTTATAATAACTAATTATCAAATGTTGCTTAATGTATATTTTTTTATTTTATTAAATAAATAATTTATAAGAAGACTTAAAATTCATTTTAAGTCTCCTTATGTCTAACTTTAGGAGCATCTTAATTGGACTAATGACAAGTTTTAGGCTCCAAATGGTTGGAAACTTTCTCCTTGGATCTACATCACTAGGCTAAGAATCTAGATCTCATATATTAGATCCTAACTCTTTACTTGTTATATAACTATTAAAACTTATTTATTGTGGATACTTTAACAATATATAACTGAGCCAAACTAATATTTATAAAAGTAATAGTTCTAAACCCCTGACTTATTTAAGAACTTTATGTATTATATTAATTTAATCTTTGGAGTGCTAACATCAGAGTCCAACTATAGTCCTTACTTGTATGCTTTTGTGTAAAACTTTGCTCAGAGTCTTATTCACTGGACCTCTACACTAACCAAATTATGTAGGACTCTTCCCCATATTCTCTTTGGTGAGCTTTTCATCAATTGGCATTATTTGTGGGGATGACATGTTGTGTGCTTCTCTTAACATACCTTCTACTACAGATACATTTACTTGAACTAGATGGAACACTAGAACTCTCATTAGCCTTCAGATTGAACGCTATAAGCAAACTTACAACATTCATCCATCTTAGTAATTCTTAACACTTTTGGGGTTCAACTTGCTATCGATTTGGTAGGATTATCTTAAGTATGGATCACACCCACAACTCATAAACCAACCACCACTAATTCTGATTGTTCTAACCTTGTAATCAATCATGTTGACTCCCTAATTGCCACATTTATGACATTCCTAGTTATGCAAACACACCTTACCCCTTATAATAGCTTTTTTTTTTAATACAATAAGGGCATTAAGAGTTAATCCTCACTATTGAAACTTTAGGCGACATTTGTCGAATGTCTCAGCCTTCACGATGGATGCTTATGATGTACTTAGGCAAACAAGACCTTGAATCTTCTATCAATTAGTGGAGGTAATAGAGATAACCCCCTGAGGAAAGGAATTTAAAGGAGTTTAATATTTGCCTCCCTTTCTCTTGGAATAAATATTCAAGGGAGCTAATGAAGAAATTTGACAACAAAAATGCATGTTTCTTTTATAAGAAACATAAACATATAAAGAAGGCCTTTTTGAAGTATAAAGCATGGTTAAGAGAAAGGTAGTCTCATGTTCTTAATGTATTATCAATCTTTTTTAATTGATGTTCCAAGTTATAAATGATGGATTGATCATAGTACTACAATCCATATTGCTAATACTATGTAAGTCTTTCTAAACCTAAGGAGGTTGAAGGAAAGTGAGTAATGCATTTATTTAAGAAATTAAATGTGTTCTTATGGTGAAGTAATAGGAACTCACCGTTTAATTTTAAAGTCTTGTTTTGTGCTAGTATTAGAAAACACCTTTTATGTTCCATCATTCTCAAGAATTTTGGTTTTTATTTCTAAATTGGCATATATAAGCTATCAATTTGTCTTTAAGAACTCCATTTTTAGTATTTTTGATAAAAAAAATCATTAGTTTTGGTTGTTTGGTTGATGGCTTGCATAAATTCAATTTATACCCTACTAAGAATGTAATGTTATATTGCATGATAATATTGGCATAAAAAGATTTATTATTAATGAATAATCTTCTATATTATGACATAAAAGATTGAATCATATCCCTTTTAAAAGAATGAATAGACTAATAAATGATAGAGTTGCAACAACTCTTAACTTTATGAATTCTAATACTTGTGTGGATTGCATAAAAGGTAAATAAACCAAAAAGTGTATTAACGGTGCCAAGAGAAGTTTAGAAATTCTTAAGATTGTGCACACAAATATTTGTGAACATTTTTCACTCTATATTTTAATGGTTAAGGATATTTGTCTTATTTATTATCGACCATGCAAGATTTATGTATCTCTACTCATTGTTTGATAAAGGTAAAACATTAGATACTTTTAAAATAGATAAGGCTGAAATAGAGAAATAAAAGAAAAAAAGGATTAAAATTATATGATTTGATAAGGGTAAAGAATATTATGGATTGTGTATAGACATAAGGCAAATGAAAAGTCCATTTCAAAGTTCCTTGAGTAAGAGGGTGTTATTACATAGTATATACCACACTTGGTATACCTCAATAAAATGATATAGCCAAAAGAAATGACTAAATAATTGTGAACATAGTGAGAAGTATGATTAGTAATTCTAACCTCTTATTAAGTTTATAAAGTGAATCCTTGAAAATTATAATGTATGTCTTAGATAAGGTTCCCTCAGAGGTTATTCTTAAGATCCTTTTTAAGTTATCAAATGGATGAAAACCAAGTTTAAGGCATATACATGTATAAGGCTATCTTTGTTGAAGTAAGGATTTATAATTCTAAATTAAAGACATTAGATTTAAGGATAACTATTGGTTATTTCATTGGTTATATGGTAAACTTTAAGGGATATAAATTTTGTTGCCCTTTAAATGTACTTAGAATTGTTGAAGTTAGAAATGCAAAATTTCTTGAGAATTTTGAGTTTAATGTAAGTAAGTTTTATTATAAGGTTCAATTTAAGGAAAGTAAAAACTTAATTAAGTATTTTATAAAATTTAAAGATTTAGTTGTTTAAGAAAATTTACACAATAATAATAATGAAAAACAACTAATTCAAAATCAAATGTTTAATGCAATACAAGTAAATATGGAACCTATGGAATGTAAACCATAAAATGAAAATTTATAAAATGAAGAGCTCTAAAGATCTTTAAGAATAAGGAAATATGCATTTCTTATTGATTATATTGTATATCTTTAAGAAATTGATACTAATTTCAAAGATGTTCCTAACACATTTTCATGTGTCATAAAATGTGAAATATTTGAATTAAGATATAATGTCACGAAAGAAGAGATGTAATCTATGATAAATAATTAAGTTTAAGACGTTGTTGAATTACTAGAAAGAGTTGCAACTATAGGTTGTATATGAGTTTGTAAAAACTAAAAGGGACTCATTTAGTAATATAGAATGATATAAAGTTAAACTTATAACTAAAGATTTTACTTAAAAGGATGACATTAACTATTATGAAATCTTCTCTCTAGTCTTAAAGATAGATTCATTTAGAGTGATCATGACTTTAATGATTCATTTAACTTATAGCTATATTAAATTGACGTAAAAATAACTTTCTTTAATTGAGATCTTAAGGAAGAAATATACATGAGTTAACATGAAAGTTTCATTAAAGTCACCTAGTACGCAAGGTTAAGAAATTCATATATAGGTTTAAGCAAGCCTCCCAATTATGGTAGATTAAATTTCATAATATCATAATCTCATATAACTTTAAATAGAATATTGTTGATTAATGGATATACCTTAAATTCAATGAGAACAAGTACATTATTTAGTCTTTTATATGGATGATATTCCATTTTCATGCAATGACTTAGGGTTATTACAAGAAATAAAGAAATTTTTATCTTAAAACTTTAAAATGAAGGACATAAGTGAAGTCTATAGAGATAAATCCCAAAGAACATTGAGACTATCTTAAGAGGCATACATTGAAAAAGTTTTAGAAAGATGTAAGGAGAAAAGTTATTCCTTTACTATAACACATATAGTTAAAAAAGACAAATTTAATCTCTCTTAATGTCTTCAAAATGACTTGGAACGAAAAGAGATGAAACATATACCATATGGATTTGCAATTGGTGGCCTCTGTATACATACTACATTAGACTTGAATTGCATTTATAATAGACATATTAGGAAAATACCAAATCATTGGAAAGTTACCAAAAAAGTTATACGATATTTACAAGGAACCAAGGACTACATGTTTATATACATATTGACCATTTAAAAGTGGTTAGGCACTCAAATGTTGATATTACTACTGTAGACAATAAAAGGTCTATTACTAGATACATTTTTATATTTGTTGAAGGTGTTATATCATGAAAAAGTATTAAGCAAACCATTATTGCTTTTTTCACTATGGAAATAAAATATATAACTTGCCATGAGATTATTGCATAAGCTCTATGGTTAAGAAATTTTATCACAAGATTATATATTGTGGATTCTATTTCTAAATCACTTAAAATATACTATGATAATTTAATTATAATATTCTTTTCAAAGAATAACAAAAGTAAAAAGTGAAACAAGTATATTTATATAAAGTATTTAGTTGTCAGAGATTATGTTAAAGAGTAAGTAATTATTATAGAGTATATTAGTACTTAACTTATGGTTACTAATCATTTGATTAAAAGTTACTAATTAAGTCATATAAGGATCATGTTAAGTATATAAGATCAGTCAACTTTAGTTAGTTTATCTTAAAACTATGTTTTATAATGTTTTGACTTTATGAAAGACCTTTTGGTCATTTGCAAATAAAAACTAATTTTGTATAAATAAAGGCTAATTTCATGCACATAACATCTAGTTTATTTAAGATTTAAATAAATTGAGAACTAATGTATTTTAATTCAATAAAGTAATATTTCAATAAAATATTTAATAAAAAATTCACTAGTTTTATGATATATGGAAGGAAATGTTTACAAAGGAATATAAAATGACCACTATGATCCATGTATAGAAATTTCTACTTAAACAAATTGAGTTATATAGGTAATTCAATTAAGGACCATGAATAAGGATGTCACCTTTTCAACATAACGTGGATCAAAAGAGATAATGTTATAATATTTTTTAAATAATCATAACATCTTTTAAATTATTTATATAAAAAAGAATAAATATTATTTTAAATAATAATTAAGTTATAACTATATATTATTATTATTATTATTGATAAAATTTTTGTTAATAACAATTAAATTATTTTTAATAAAAATTAAGTTAATTAATGAATTGTTTTATTATAAAAATATCAAAATACTTATCTTGACAGAAGAAAATTATAAAATAACAATATAAATAGTCTTTAACTTAGTTTATATAAAAAAAATTTATAAATTATTAACAATATATTTTATTAGAAGTATAAGATAATATATTAAAAAACTATTTTAAATCTTTCTTTTTAGAATTACAAGAAATTAATAATCAATATAATTGAAAATATAATTTTTGTTAAATTAATTTATGACTTTTAGTTTTTTATATTCTTTCAAACTAATAAATATCAATGGTAGACAATTGCTCTTTGCTAGAGAATTTTGGTGAGACTGAGCTTGTTTGTTAAAGTGCCACTGATCCATTATCATGTGCAAATTCCATCTCATGTCGAGAAAAAGAAAAAAAGGGAAAAAAAAACTCGAATGGGATGAAGCTTTTGTCCGATTCATTTGCTACCAAACCCTTGTGTGGTTTCCAGATCAATTGCATGGTATTAAGAAATGAGTGAGGGTTGAAAGCATTTTTTGTCCATAGTTTCCCGATGGGACTGTAGGTGGTGCAATCGTTAGGATGCAAAGTAGCGTCCAAGGCAACGCCAGTCGGAGTGGACTGGGATGCTATATAATCCTTTTGAGAGAAATGTAACACTAATTGCGATAATCTGACTCCACGAAGGAAAATGCTAACAAGTAAAACAGAAGAACATGTCAAGAGATTCCAAAATGGTGTTAGAAATCTCAATGAAATCAAAGACATACAAAGAGAGCATATAGAAATTTCTCACAAGTCAGAGAGAGCACTTGGAGAGAATGAAGTTGCCAAAGATCCCAGCTTCATTGGCCCAAAGGATATTTTAATAATTAATTTTAATTTTTAATTTTTATAAAAAAATATAAAAATTAAAAAAATTTATTTAACATTTGCATAAATAATTTATTTTATACATGAACCAACAAGGCACGCGCACGTACAGAAACACGCGTACATTTGAAAGCCAACCCACGTTGCTGTTTCTGCCCAAAGAGCTCCGCACCATCCGAATTGTTCAGTCTAGCATGTTTTGATTGCAATATTAACCAGAAGAAATCAGAGTGGGGAGACATGGAAACTGAAGGGATATTGGAAGAACTTCAAAGTGTGGATATTGAGATTCAACAAGTTCAAGGTAACCCATCTCTCCTCTCACCCTTTCCTGCTTTATTATGTCTCCTCTTTCTAATCTATTCTAGATGTAATTCATTTTGCAAATACATAAACTTGGCATTATAGGTAAAATTGTTCCCGTTCATCTTTACTTTCTTGCTTTTTGGGTTTTCTTTTAAGCTTCTTTGTTTGATTGCCTTTTATTTTTCCTCTTTTTTCTTCATGCCAAGAATAGAATTTAAAGTTTATGTTTATGGGTTGTTGTTCTTAGACCAAATAAGGGTGTTGTTGGAACGACAAGAGAAGTTGTATGAAAGGCAATCTGAACTGAAGACTCTGTTGGACTTGGAAACAAGTAAAGCATCTGTTTTTGAAGATGATCGTTCTCATTTCAATACATTGGATTGCTGGTCAGGTCCATTTGGGTGGGATTCTCAGGCCGATGATATTAGACTCAATATATTTGGGATTCCTACATATCGTGCTAATCAGCGGGAGGTGAGTATCGCCTTAACATTTACTCGTTGCCAATTACCTGGCACTCAATCTTGCTCCAAATAACAAAAATCAAAAACTTCTACTTCAGTTTTTATCCCCTTTTAATTTATGAAGAAAGTTGCGTTGAGGCGAGGGTGTGTGGGAACAAAGATTAGCTAGCTTGATTCACTTGGATTGTTGACGCTTTTGGTGAAATGTGTAAGGTAGTACGAGGTCTAAGAACCATGTAAGTGTGGTCTATTCAACTAAGCATTGCTAGGAGGATGGTTATTTTCTGTTGATTGTCTTCTTATATTGGTGATCTTGAGGGCATCAATGGATTTGTGAATGATTGGAGTATAGTGGATTAGGCATTAAAGTAGGACTCATCAAGATTTAGATCATTCTTGCATGTTTATTTTATGGAAAGAAAGGAATTCCTTCTCCACCATTTTGCAGTTTTGAGTAATTTTCATATTGCATATTGGTTAAAGCTGTGAAAGAAAATGTTGGCATCGCTTTCTTTTCCCCTTTTTCCTTTGAGCAACCACTAATGTTGTTGTCAAGTCATTGCTCTCAAAGGCTATGCGGTGTTTGCTGGATTCTTAAGGCTTCAGGGACATATAATACTGACATATCAATTCATAGATGGGACATAACAAAAATGTCACTTTAAATGTTTTACAACTGCAGAAAGAGATCAATAGGAAGCTGTACAGATTGTTGTGATATCTGGTGCATAAATGTCCAGAAGATCCCAGACGGTTCAGTGGGTGATAATGGATATTAAATGCTCATGGTCAACCAATAGGTAGTGAGTCTGAGGGAGAGAGAGAGAGGAGGGAGAAAGAGAGTGGGGGGGGATGTTTTTGATAGGTAATATTAATTTTTTTCATGCCTGTTTCCTTACCAGCAGCATGTGTACATGATGTTGGTTGTTCTCCACTGCCTACAGATTTATCAATGAATGGTTAACTATTAACAGATCATAAATGCTGTGATTAGTGGGCGGGATGTCCTGGTGATTATGGCTGCAGGTGGTGGCAAAAGTCTGTGTTACCAGCTTCCAGCAATTCTTCGTAATGGGGTTGCACTTGTTGTCAGTCCTTTGCTTTCTTTGATTCAAGATCAGGTGCTCCACTACAACTGTTCCTTGCAGCAGATGTTCTTTTAGATGGCTTATTTGCTACTTAAGTAAGCTTTCTGAGGATAATCAGCAATTCAGGTTATGGGTTTGGCTGCATTAGGCATTCCAGCATGCATGTTAACGTCCACCACTAGCAAGGAAGATGAAAAGCTCATATATAAGGCTTTGGAAAAGGGTGAAGGAGAGCTTAAGATATTGTATGCAACACCCGAAAAGATATCAAAGAGCAAAAGATTTATGTCAAAACTTGAAAAGTGCCATCATGCTGGTCGTTTGTCTCTAATTGCAATTGATGTAAGTGTATTGTTTTTACTTTTCTAACTTTTTCATCTTCTCTTTCTTTCTTGACCATGATTTTGTTGAGCTGCAATGGTTTTTCAAGTACATCAGAATGGAGGTAAGCTTCAATTCAGATGTGCTTTATTAGATACCATGATGATACATGTGACATGAACACGATGCTTGATGCCTTTTGAATGATTTGTGTTCCTATGCTAATTTCTGATTTATCCAGGAAAAAAAAAAAAGATAAAACAAAAAACAAAAGGCACAATCTTTTATTGTTATTTATTTGACATACTTTGCAGGAGGCACATTGCTGTAGTCAGTGGGGTCATGACTTCCGTCCTGACTATAAATACCTTGGTATCCTTAAAACACAGTTTCCCAATGTTCCAGTGGTGGCTTTGACTGTATGTTTCATAATCTCTACTAACATATAAAATGATCATGTATAATGAACGAACTTATATGCAACTTGAAGGCTATTATAATTTTATTTTTGGTTTGCAGGCAACTGCTACACAGAAAGTCCAATATGATCTTATTGATATGCTGCACATTCCAAAGTGTATTAAATTTGTTAGCACAGTCAATAGACCGAACCTCTTTTATATGGTATAGATGCTAGGTTCTCTCCTTTGGTATCTGGCTTATCAATGTTGGAGCCAGAACTAAATTTTCTTACTTTTCAGGTACGTGAGAAATCATCAATCGGGAAGGTGGTTATTGATGAGATTGCAGAATTTATTCGAGAATCTTATCCAAATAATGAATCTGGAATAGTCTACTGCTTCTCCAGAAAAGAATGCGAACAGGTGCATGCTTTTCATTTATCCTACCTTCTTGACTTCTGCTATTGTTTTCATATAGATTGTCTCTGTTGTTGGTTGAAGTGGAATGATCTGTATCTAGTAGATTTTCTCAGTACTCAAATGAAGTTATAGTTTGCCTAGGAGAATTTATTCCAAGAGTCAGTATAAAATTAGACTTTAAAAAAAAAAAAAAAAACTGTAACTATCTTCCAAGTTGAGAAGATACTAAAATGAAGACAAGCAATGATGGAATAATGTTTGCTAAAATAAAATTCATGATAATTATTGGTTTTTCCATGCTGCATCCAATCTAATAAATAACATTTCCTGTTTCCACAATCACTTTTACCCTTAAAAAACCACAAACACATCTGCTTTTCTTCTAGGTAGACTTTTTTTTGCATTGTTTCTCCTTGTCACACACTAAGAATAGACATTCTGTGTGTGAAAATAAAAATCACTTGTTAATAAAATTTGTATATCTCGCAGGGCAAGAGCTAAATTTGTTAGTTACCATTTTTGAAATAATTTTCTTTTTCTGTAGTTTCTTTAGTTTTTTAGTTTTTTATTTTTTATTTTTTTGTGAACAGTCAATGTCATGTATAGAAACAAATCATAAAGGATATTGATCAATAGTTACAGAATCTGTTCTTATTGATTATTCTTGAAGCCTGAAAACTTGACTTGAGGTTGACTTCTTTTGAACATGCAGAAGCAACCATCTAGGTTTTAGTGATAACTCACAGCAGAAAAATGACTAGACACTGAAATTTCTTCTTTATTTCTGATCTCAATGTTGATCATTTACATTATCTACTGCCACCATGACGTGTAATTGAAGTCTACTTTCCACTAGGAAACCACTAAGGTCCTCTTCCTGCATCAGATTGGCATTTTATTTATATCCTTGCAGAAAATTTATAATACATCACTGAACAAAACAGAAGCCTTTGTTTGTTTATAAGGTAGTGCAAATTTCCATGTTTGAAAAATGTACTTATTTTTCTACCATACTATTGAGAATCATAGATTGCAGCAGAGTTGCGTGAGAGAGGAATATTGGCTGATTATTATCATGCAGATATGGATGCAAAAGCTCGTGAGAAAGTTCATATGAGGTTAATTCCCTATTTTGCTAGCATTGTCAATTACACAACGTTATGCACTGCATTGAGGTTTTTTTTTTCTTATTTGTTTCCACAAAATATGTAGTAAATAACTTCAGATTTCAAAGTTGGAATCTAAATTATGGTTTGCAGTGACAAAGTCATTCATTCCCATTCACCCATTCCAAAACCATCATTAGGAGGGTTATGGGCCTAAATGAGTGATGTACAGGCTATGAAATTAAAAGGGAAATAGGTGGTTCAACATAATTCAATGGCTTGAGAAAGTTTTGAACATGCATCCATGTCTACAACTATAATTATCCCTGACAATTCATTTTCTTTTTCCAATGCGTACTCTCCACTTACAATGATTATTTTAAATTTCTGTATTGATTAGTTTTTGGCCTATTTGTGCTCTAATCTAGTTAGTAAAGTCTGAGGCTAGTATGTTACTCTTAGCTTCCACTGCAATTATAAGCATTATCTTTAATTAAAGTTTGTGGCAATTCGACAGTTCCTAATACGGTGCTGTTGAATTTTCTCATAAATCAGTGTCTCTAGGATGAAGGTATGATACTTTATGTTCTCCTGGATGCATGCAAGATGATTCCTTTGAATAAAAGATTTTAAGATTGCCTAAAAAAGGAGTGGTAAAAGAAAATAAAAGAAAAATAAAAAGAAAGAAAGAAATTGATTACTCAAAATAAAACAGACTTGAAACTGGTTAACATGGTTTGGTTGGTTAATTAGCTTTTCGGTTTGAAGGTTTAGCCATGCTGGAAAAATCTGTAGAAAGATGTTATGTCTTGGTAACCATATGTTGAACACTATAATTGTTGGCATGGCCACCACCAGCAGTACACTATCATTTAGATATTTTGATTGATAGTCTAGAATATGGAAATGAAACTCTGATTATTTCATCATCAAGGTTGGTGTTAGAGTGACAGCTAGATATCCAAGCTGTGGTGCTGAGCTTACATAAGCAGAAAATGTAAAAGCTCAAAAAAAAAAAAAAAAAGGAAAAAAAATCAGATGCTACACTAGTATGTGGATGTATCTGCCACAGTTGCATGCCATAGTATTGATAAAGTTGCAACTATAATGATCTAGTTACACTAATAATTTAGAAACATAATTCATTAAAAGAAATGCATTGATATTGAGACAAATTTTTTTGGCTTGGTGCTAGGCCATAAATTGATTATGGACCTAGAACACAGTCTTCACCAGCTCATTTATCACTAATATATCATTTCCTAAAATTCTTCACCTTGAGTTTTCTAATGTTCCAAGTATCACAGATTTCACATTTTAGACAAGCATTAGATAGAAGTTGTCACAGACTAATCTTGCTAGATTGAAGGAAAAGAAGTGAAATTAAAGAATATACTTTGCTCTACCAAATTGATGTGGTCAATCTTTTGAATAGGTTGTGAAACCAATTGGGATGTTTGTTCACCATGAAATGAAAAATAAATTGTATACTTTTTTGATCATCAAGATCATTACTACATACTTGATGGATGTCACCATTGTTTAATTGAAAAATTTACAATAATATGAAACATAAAAATTAATGTATAACCAATGAAAACACAATTAATTTAATTTGTCCAAAAGAAATGCAAGTTATGCCAATGAAGTCCAGATTAGTCTTATTTTGATCGTAAACCCACATGAATCTTTCTTTTAAAGGAATGCATCAAGAGTTTTACTTGTTTTAATTTTAAAAAAATTTGCTTATTGAGTTGAGCAACATATCCATACCAAATCATTTTCTTCTCTCTATCAGTAAATTAGTAGCATGCTTTTATGTTGTAATGGTAATGCAGTATGTTAAACATTTTATTTTCTGATGCTAACTACTGCATATTGAACCTTGAAACACATTGAAAGTTGGCAATTTTAGGGTGCAATTCTATTTTATGCATCTTTGATGTGGTTTCATGAACAGGTGGAGCAAAAATAAGTTGCAGGTCATTGTTGGTACGGTATGTATTATTGCAAGTTTTATTTTTCTGATATTAATTTCTGTATTCTCCACCAATAACTTGCTTAGCTTGCAGGTGGCATTTGGCATGGGAATCAATAAACCAGATGGTTAGTATCACAATGTAACCTGTCTTGTGTGTGTGAATGCAATCTCCTTTGAATTAGATTCTTGCTCCACTCTACTTCTTCAGCCTGTTGTAGCACTATAACTGATGAATTAATTTGCTGCTGTTCTCTGGATCTGCAACTATTAGAATGTGATTTTGCACATGTAGATCTAATACTCATTAGCTGCCTGTAGTCAGGTTTGTCATCCATCACAGCTTGAGTAAATCAATGGAAACATATTATCAGGTAGTCTTTTGCCTGTTATGCTAGTCCTTTTTCACTGGTGCACTTCTTTAAAGTTTCTCTTGCTGCAGGAAAGTGGTCGAGCTGGGAGAGATGGGCTCCCCTCTGAATGTGTACTCTTTTTTAGGCCTGGTGATGTTCCAAGACAGGTATGTTATAATTGTTATTCTTTTGAAATTCAATCTATGATACTTGTGCGTAATGGCTTTTGCTGGTTGTATGAAATATGACACTCTTCTAAACAGAGTTCGATGGTCTTCTATGAGAACTCTGGCTTGCTGAATCTCTATGATATTGTTCGGTATTGTCAGGTAAGTTTTTTATTAAATTCCAATTATTCTTATTGTGGACACTTTATTTTATTTAGGTTGGAGCCAGAGACACTCCTTATGCTCATTTGTCTGGGTGTGGTGTTTAATTTCCAGCAATATTTTCTGTAATTTTACTTTACATGTGATTTTTGTTGATTTTGGTATTTTGTTGATTTTAGATATTTAAATTGTTTACCAAGTTTCTCTATATTCTTAAAATTCCTAAGTGGAAGCATCTTTGTTCCTTTACAGCCCTTTTCCTTTCTTTACTTGTCATTGAGAAGATGGGTCTCGATAATGATATATCTTCTCAATGATAAGTAATAGCCTGACACAGCCCTCCATATCTTCTAACCTTTCTCTCCTTTTGTTCTTCCCTATTACATGCAACAAGAAAGTGTTCTACTAATTCCCTAGTGCATGAGTATTCTACTAATTCTACAGAGTGGAAAACAAATCATAAAATCTGAAAACAAAGTCAAAAACATGTATGGGAAGAGATGTAATTATCTATGAATGACCTCAATTCTTGAATGATAAACAGTAGGTGAGAATTAAGATTGCAGCCCATACCAAGATTTCAACAGTGCTGACCGAATTCATAGAAAATTTTCTATGATGCTTATACAATATCCAAAAAGGAGTCACTGCATATCCTTTATGCATGATGTTCCAATGGTTTTTCCACTGGTCTGCTTTTTATTGAAAATTGCTTATAATGGACGGGGTATTCTTGACGATGACCAAATGAAATATAATATGTGACTAGTGCTGCAAAATATTTCCATTGATATTCTTATGAACATAATGTGCTAAAAGTGCTGCAGCACTTGAATTTATTAAGTATTTCTCTATCTCACAGTCCAAAAAGCAATGTCGTCGAAGTGCCATTTTTCGACATTTTGCTGAGCCATTACAAGACTGCAATGGTATGTTATATTTTGTCGCTGATATTTTCATTTTTTGCTTTGACCATGTTATTATTGGGATTCTTGAACCAAAACTTTATTTGTATGCTTTGCAGGGATGTGTGATAGTTGTGCATTCCCAAATGAAGCTGATGAAGTCGATGTATCTGGTAATTTTAGTGATTCAAGATGATTTTGTTCATCAATTGACAATTTTTTTGGTCTTACAATAAGGTCTAGTGGTCCACATTATGTTTGTTCAGGTGTGAGAGAGGGGATCAGGGAGGGAGGGCTTAACATAAGAAGAGAGACTTATTTTTTGTTATTACTTTGTTGATTGATTTTATTTTTCTTTTTTTTATTTTTCTTTTGGAAGTCTCACACATCTTGAATGGTAAATTCAAATGTTGGTATACCTAACAATTTGTTTTCAGGTCATGCAAAAATTGTCATCTCGTTTCTGCAGGATATGCAAGAGAATGATCAGAGACTGACTGTGTTGCAGTTGGTTGACAAAATGAAAAGCTTGCAGAAGGAACTAGGTTGGTCTATGAATTTATTTGAACAGTTTACCCAGGACAACTTGCACCCAAATATGGATATCAGTATTGCAGTAAAATACTTCCTCAAACCATTTTATCATTAGTTTCTTGATCACACTGTAGGTTCTAACACTATCATATCATTGATTTACAATACCTCTACATGGGAGCTATAAGATCAAATTAAATTAAAAAAGTAGATAATGGTGAACAGTTTTTGAAATCTAGTTGGTTTGTCTTGCTTCCACACCATTTGGCCAGATATCCTACCTCATTGCATTTGATGCATATTCACAGGTGCACAATTATAGTCATTCATACTCATCCACATTGTAGTAGTTCAGTAAATATATATCCTGATCTATATGCAAAAAGCAAAGCCTAGAAGTTAGAACAGCATTCATACTGCTGCTGTAAACCCCTCAGCTAGCAGGAATACATCATGGTTACCTTGATTAGGATTGTCAAGAGTTTTAATAGATTGTTATCTAAGTGCTAGAATGTGCATTTGTGATGGAAGTGTCCAGACAACCTAACTGCTGATTTACTACCTGTTAAAAAGAAGGAAAAAAAAAAAAGTAATTGTCCAGACATTAAAACTAAGGAGTTTGCCATCACTGAAGACCACTTGAATTGATTTTGACAGAAAAAAATTAGTTGCACAAGTCAAAAAAACAAACCTACATATCACAATTTTATTGTTGGAATCTGGATATTTCAAAATTGTAAATATGTTTTAGGAAGTTTCCTGGTAGGCATTTACTTGTAAGCATGAGGTCTTTGTAGATGTATTGGTGACACAATATTGACTCTTCTTATATTCATACTTTATATGCTTTACTGGAATTTTTCTTGTGGTAGACTGATTTAGGGGCATGAGTTGGCAATCTCCGAGACTTCTTTATCTGTAGAAGTAACAAAGGTAGAAAGGCAGAAATGCATTGGATCTGTTCTCAGCGTTCTGTAGTTAGCCCTAAATTTTAATTTGAGACAATGAACAATATCCTGTTTGTGGAAATTATTGAGTAAATGGAGAACAAAAGGTCCAAAATTTTGTGAACAATGCAGAATCAAACTTACTGAATCTCAGGAAGTAAGATATCAAGTGGGCTGCACCCAACTGTGATGTCCAGTAACTTGTTGGATATTTGAGAAAAACAATATTTCCTCACAATTATTATGGAGCTCACATGACACTTTATATATGCAATGTATAATTTATTTATATGGTTCCCCAGGTTCTGACCTGAAAAGAGACAAGATGGAACAGCTTGTCATACAACTTATAATAGATCATGCTTTGGTAAGAATCATTGCTCATGCTATAGACTTCGAGCCATTTAAACTTGCTTGTTCATAGTATACTCACAAACTATGTGAGAAGTATGTTTAATATTTTGTGGTGATAATAGGTCTATTTTCTTTTGAATAATGTGATTGCCAACTGGTGCTTCCTACTACATTTTTATTTTATACATCATCTGACACTAAGTTTTAGTAATTTTGAGATTAGTTTGTAATAAAACCAGGGGAGCCAAATGACAGTAAGAAATGATTGTCATTTTGGCATTGCTTAGGTATATCTCAATATTTCTTTTCGTTTTCCTATTGGTGTATATTTGTTAAGCTGGAGATTCCATGTGTGATGCAAATATTTTTGGTATTTCATCTGAAATCAACTCCAGCCTCACATTTGTTTGCCCAACTTCGTGCCCTTTCTTGTGATTTCCATCCTAATAATAACTTTAATTCTTGGAAAAAAATGAATTTTTCTAAAGAGTCAATAGAAAGGAGAATTGCCCATTTTTTGAATGCATATGGGAAGTAGCTGCAGCAACCAGCCTTGTTTGGTCTATTGGCCGGATTGAACCCAAGAAGCACTCACTGCATGCAGTGGCAATTCGTGTCTAGGATTCCTTGTGTGGATGTCATCTTTTTGAAATTGAGGGAAAACACTAGAGCTTCTCAAGAACCAGTCACCTCTGCTCCCTTCCATTCTTTCTTTCCTTCTCTTACATAAAGTTGCTTTGGACTCAAGCCATAGTAGCAAAAACTTGTCTGCAAGAAAGTGAAATGAGACAAAGTAAAAGTAGTGAAAACATGGTGATTTGGGCATAGGTTTGTTATACATGATTATTTACTTTTGTCTTTAACATCTTAGATCTCTGAGCAGGCAGTTTCTAGATATGATGCAGACACCAAATAACAATGAAGTTGCTCGTTGTATGTTATTTTACGGTTTTATTCTATTTGAAGGAGAGAGTTAAAATTTTTTCATTTTTATCTCGACATGATAAAGATGTGTGTGTAAGATATCTTTGACCATCATTTGTTGGCATGGTTATCACAGACAAGTTTATGGTGAATTACTTTGTTATGGCAGAAACTTAGCAAATAAACTCTTTGCCACCATCAAAATATTCTCCCAAGCCATCTAGACATGGTGTAGCATATCGCTGTGCATATTGGATTGAACAACATCACTCCTTGGAATAATGAAAGTGAAAGACGGTTTGTTTTGCAAAAAATAAAAAAGCAAGCACTTGTATGCTCTAGATCTTATATATCAAGGTCCGAGAAAAACCGTGTTGACTCGTATTTATGCACTGAAGTAGTTGATACTGTGTGTTGATGTTTCTTTTCTTTAGGAAAGATATGTGTTTAGAGGAAACTCTTTACTTTACTGGTTTAAATGTACTTCTTTTGATGTAGAAAGAAGAATTCCAGCATACAGCTTATGCAACAAATGCTTATGTGACAGTAGGACCATTGGCAAAGCAGGTGGTTCAAGGTATGACTGCATCTCTTTGTTACAGCATACTAGTCTGCTGATATGTCATAACGAATTTAATTCTAATCTATATACTGGTACTTCTCACCTAACTATTAGTATCCAACCAATTTGCTTTAGAAATTAAGCTAAATTTCTACTTAAAATTGTACAGACAGTGAGAGAGTAAAGATACAAAGCATAAACTGTTTTGTGCATCATTTGCTATACTGGAGGAAAAATGAGATCTCTTTCCATCCCTCTTTTTCTCTGTCACTTTATCTCTCCCTTTCTTTTGCTTGTTGAAAGAAAAATTGAAAGAGATAATTACTAATAGTGTCTGGGGCTGTAATGATGAGTAATATTCCATGGTGTCTTATCAAAGCCATATAAGAGTGTTTGGATTGTAGGGGCTGATGGAATTTGTACAGGTCTTTTCACTGCTAGCCAAATCTGATAAATTGAATGCTTTAAATAATATTGTGGCATATGGTTCAAAGTAGTTGGTAATTAATTTGGCATTATGAACTACAAGGGGTTGTCTAGGCTTTCTATTTGCTTCAGGTTGGGAATCAAGAGCACATCATGTGCACATCTTTGCCAACCTGCCTGCTAATTGCATGTAGAATTTGGGTCCTACGTGCTATGTTTCCAGTCTCAGTCTTTGTTAAGGATACCTGATACTAATGCCATTAACAATCATGAGTTTTTGTTGTGATTATCATACAAAGGAGGACCTTATACATTCTAACAATAGCTTGGTGATTTTATTGCATATTTGTATCTTGAGATCAAGCAATTATTTAACACATCTGAGTTGCCTTTTCCTGTTGTGTTGTCTCATCCATAGACACCATAATTTAATGTGCTAATTTCACCATCATTTTTCACAGGAAATAAGTTCATCAGGTTAGAAATTTCTAGGAAGCAGAATAAGTGTGGCAAAATGAGGCTATCAAAACACAACCTCTCACTATCTGGATTGGAGTTAAAGCTTGATCAGCTGCGGAAGGAACTCTCTTCAAGTCATGGAGGAATATTCCCACATTCAGTCTTGTCTAGTCAACAGATGAGCATGATTAGTGCCAAGAAACCAAACTCAGTGATAGAGGCAAGTTCCTAAAATGCAGTGATGGTTTACAATTGGATAACTACTGTTGGCATACCTACTCCAGGCCTGAAGCAGACTCGAATAATAGTATTAGTTATTTGTCATATTGTTTTTAATCAGGCGGCTGTTATTCATGTTACACCTCTAACCTGTTGGAGGGATGACACAAGGAATAGTTCTTCCTAATACTACTGATCATCCATTTCATGAAACAACTTACCTTGCTTTTGCCGATTTTAAAACTGGTCTAATGCTCACGATGGTGTCTCATTCTCTGAAAAACCCTTTTGACAGTCCTTTTAACCTGTGCTAATGCTTGGTATCCAATCTTGATTGCAGTTGGAGAAGATAATTGGAAAATTGAAGACAGAAAAGTATGGGGCCAGAATTCTTGAAGAAATAAAGAAATGTGCGGGCTCTGAACAACCTGATAATGGCAAGCTGAATGAGGAGGAAGAGGGAAGCAAGAATAGCAGAGCTAGTAAGAGGTTGAAGACCACGAAGGATCCTGTTGTCATTGAGAGTAGTGATGATGACCCATGAAGATGCATTTGACGCTTTCATTGGTAGCAAGCCAATTAAAGGACAAAATGCAATATGACCATATTGCAAAACTTGCTTGACGCTGCATTTTTCTTTTTCATTCTAATGTTGTGTCGAGTAGCTCAAGAAACAGAGTGGATTAGGAGGAATATATACAAAGAAGCTTAATCGGAGAGATGGACACGACAATTCATGAGTTGGGATGGGAAAATTTTGACATGTCTCCTAGACCTGATCCCAGGGATTAATTTGATTGCTTAATCCAGTGATCTGCTCCTCAATTCTGAAATTTAATTAGAAAAATTACCAAAATGGTCACTTTTGTTAAGAAAAATGTTCGGGACTTACTCTGGTGACTAGCTCCAATGGTGATGAGTTAGTTTCTTAGTCTTTTGCTTCCACTCTTCCATGTTCTATAATGCATGTTGTGAATTGTATGTTATGTTCTTTACATTTTCATTGCGTTGCAAGCCTATATCTAGGCTCAGAGTTACTAAAATTGCGTATTGTTATCCAAACAAATTTCTCTATCACAATTTAGAAATTTTTGCTTTCCAATTTCAACCGCCATAACTCGTAAGCAGTCTCTAAGGGATTAGGCTGGGTGTCAAGGCCATAGGGTTAATTAAGATCATAACAATTTGGTATTAGAACAAGTTATGGTTAAGGTTTTATGAGCCTTGATATTTACTAATTTTAACGGCAGATGATTGATTTTAATAATAATTTGGAATAAGTGATTAAATAACTTTTAATATTATCATAAGTCAGAAAAAAAGAATTTATTAATTAGTTATGACCTCCTGCTAGAAATATTGACGAAGAAGTAACAACTAGAAGTGTTATGTCAAAGTTGGCTAAATTTGATTTTTTAAAATATAACTTAGAAGATCTTACTTCTTAGATTTTTCATATCACACAATTTTTTGGTTTTTACCATATTACTTTGGAGAAGTAAATTTGCATAATAACTTATCATATAAAAAATAGCGATCAATAATGGTATCAATGACAAAGAAAAACCAACTATGATGTAATGTAGAAAGATTTGAGGCATGATGTACTTAATAAGTATGAAACTCCCTTTTTCGAAAATGTTTTTATTGATTTATGCAAATTGAAGTAAATAGGGACTCTAAAAAAATATAAGTGTTTATTAGTGGCCTCTAAGAAAACTTGAGAGTGAATATGCAAGTTCAAAAACCCCATAACTTAAATAAAGTTATTAAGCTAACTCAAATATATGATAATAGGAGCACTAAAAACCTATAAGGTGGGTGATTTGACCAAAGACCTCAACAAAACTTCATAAGGCTTAATTACAATAGAAATTGTAGTCCACGTAAGCATTGTGTTAATCTTAATAGTAGCATTTCTATGAATATGGTTCATTGATTCACCCAAGTAAAGCTTCTAGAATGGCATTGGCAAACTCTCTTCTTCCATTATAATGATCTATATATTGTGAATTATCAATGCAAGAAGTTGTTTCTTATTAAGTTGGAACAGAAGCTTAATGATAATATGAATTTCCATTTAAAGATGGGCTTGATGGAAATAATGATTCACTAAAAATTTCCTTAATCCTAACTCCATAACCATAATAGTATAGACTAAGGTAAAGGGATTACCATCATTGTATTGGTAGATTTTTGGTCCATCCATAACTTTCTTCATGACCAAATTGTTTGAGTAGTAGACCTCTTAATTAAATTAGGCCTTTTGATGAGGGTGATGATAGCCAATAGGAAAAAGTTGTCTAGTGTGAGAGTTTATGAAGAGGTAACTATTCAATTCCATGACTTTCCTTTTAATATTGATTTTCTTTTTTTTTCCTCTTAAAGGATATGACACGATTTTAAGAGTTCAATAACTTTAAAATCTTAGGCTAATTATTTGGAATTTTAAAGACATTAATGAAATCTAATACTAATAATGGAGTTCTTACATTATGGAGTTCTTTCACTCTAAGGCATTAGGATGGTTAAACCACGGTCAATTTGTAAGAAGGCATTCCTCTAAGTAGTATAAAATAACAATGGTAAAGATATACTTTTACACACCTCAATAGAGATCATAAAGAAAAAAGAGCTCACTGAATTTAAGGAATAAAATTGAATTTAACTAGAATTTCTAAAAGTCTTTCAACCCTTTAAAAACCTACTACTAAGTTGCAGTCATGATCACCATATTTCATTATTAAGTGAAGGAGAGCCAATAAATTTTGATCCCTTTTGCTACCTACATTAGTAGAAGTAAGAGATTGAGTAGTTTGTATCTAAAATACTTAAATAAGAGATCATTTGACTTAGTCAAGGCTTCAAATGAATGATGAGTCATGGTAACTTTGTGTCAATTATTAGGATCTTAATAAACTCAACATCAAAGACAAATTTTACATTTTAATTATTAAAGAGCTTTTAAATGAATTCAATAGAACATACTGGTTTATTAAACTCAATTTGAGGTCTAATAATTACCAAATTTGCATGCAGTTAAATGATGTAGCAAAAACAATTATAAGCATGTACCATAGGCACTTTGAATTTTTAGTAATGTTATTTGACTTATCTAATGTATCTTTTATTTTCTAAGTACTTATGAATGATATTTTCAAAGAGTAATTGAGGAAATTTATTATTGTATTCCTTAATGATGTTTTGATTTATAGTTGAACTTAGTAAAAACATTTGCTTAATTTCAAAATGGATTTTTTTTTATTATTATGTTAAAAGCTAACCAAAAAAAGAAAATTTTTAGTTTAATCAGTAGCAAATTCAATATTTAAAACATGTGATTTGTGGAGAAGGTGTGATGACAGACTTAGACAAGATCCAAGTTATGACCAATTAGCCTAAACCCACTTTAGTGAAAAATTATGTGAGTGTTTAGGTCTAAAAGGATATTATCAAATAATGCATTCTAGTGGAGTAAGGAGGATGAACAAGTCTTATCTCAACTTAAGGAAGTCATGACCAAGGCTCTAATGTTAGTTTTACTTGATTTTACACTTCCCTTCACTATGAACTATGATGCATTTAGAATAGGCGTTAGAGAAGCTTTTAAGCAAAACAAATGCCTTATTAATTATTTAACACTAGCCTTTGAGGTAAAAATCTCTCACTCTACTTGCTAGGCTAACACTTATTGTTAAAATAGACCAGAGAAATCTCAAATATTTATGAGAGCAAAGAATAGCAATAGAGGGGTAGTAAAGATGGATTGTTAAGCTTTTTGGATATGACTTTAGTATTGAATATTGCCAATGAAAATCCAACCTAATAGTCAATGCCTTTTTTAGGCAAGGACAACTTAAAATTTTAGCTCTTTCATCTTTGATATTACAATAGCTTAAGTCAATTCAAGAAGAAATCAACTCCCATCTAGACATTAAAAGGCCTTACCATTTGGTTTAATAGGATAAAAGTAATGAAACTTTGGTATATTAATCATGGGATCTTTTTTTTCAGAACAAAATTTATCTTTCTCAAGACTCTTCTCTATTCCAATCTTATTAGAGGAAATTCATAAGGAAACTTATTAAAACTTTTTTAAGACTATCCATAATTTCAAGGAAGTCTTCTTTTGGAAAAACATGAAGAAGTCCATCTAAGAATTCATACATGAGAATGACATTTACCAATGTCATAAGACTTAATTATAAAGACCAATGAGATATTTGCAACCTTTCCTAATTCTAACACAAGTATGAGTTAATATTTCCATGGACTTCATTAATTACCTTCTTCTTTTCAAAGGAAAGACCACTCTTTTTGTTACGGTAGATTGCCTTTCTAAGTATGTCCACCTTCTTCCAATTACCCACTTATATATGACTCCTAAATTTGCTCAAATTTTCTTTGACAATGTTTTCAAATTTTATAGGATGCCTCAAAGTATTGTATGTGATCAAAACTTAATTTTTACTAACTCCTTTTGGAAAGAATTGACAAGATGGTGTACAAGTTGGATCTACTTACTTCTAGTAAGATTTATCTAGTGTTCCATATCTTATTGCTAAAGAAGAAAGTTGGTGAGTTAAGACAACTAGAAGATATACTAGATACCCAAAGCAATACAAAGGAAAAGGAGATGTTAATTAAATGAAAGAGTGTGAATTCCTTTAACACAACATAGGTCAACAAAAAAGCTTTTTTCCCTGAATTTCCAAGCACTTGGGACCCTTGAGAACAAAAATTAATTTTAGAAAGAGATAAGATGTTAGGGACCTACCCTAGTGAGTCGGTCTAATAATAGTTACATAGTTTTTTGCTGCTATTTTTTCATATTTTGTCATGCACGTTGTGGATTATGCACTATATTTTTACATTTTTATTATTATATAAGCTTTTATTTCGAGAAAACTTGTCAATAAATTTTATTTCTAGTTAAGTTCATATTATTATTATTATTATTATTTTCATTTTTATTAATTTAATATTATGAATTTCTACTTTTTTTATGTTTAGAAATTTGCAGCGATTCATCATTTTCTTTTCTAATGATGGCTACCACTTATCAAGTATTTAATAAATTTGCATCTTATAAATAAAAGTGATTGGATCACTTGGTCTTAACTCAATTAGTTTCATAATATTAATATTTATTTTTAAATTTTTATTGTGTTGATAGTAAATTTCGTCTTTACCAATGTTTTTATCTTGTGTTTAATTGATTTCTATTTGTTAATATACATAGATTGGAAAGGTAAATAATATGAAATTTCAAAAGGTAATTTAGACAATGCAAATAATTTATAACTTATTTGGGAAAAATTTTTAGCATGTGTATTTTTTGGTTATCAAAATGTACAAGTGAACCTAATAGCTTCGCTTCGCGGCTTTGCGCTCACATAATTCTTGCAAATAGTTTCTTGAAATACCGAGATCACAATCCCACATCATTAAGTTTTTGATAAAGAACTTGATCACATAGATTAATAGCAGGCGCGCCATAATTGGTGCTCGCTCTCATGCCAAATTGATACATCTTAATGTACAAAGAGAAACCTAAAAGAGAGACCCAAGAAGTTTTTTTTTTTTTTGGGGGGGGGGGGGGGTGGGGTCGGAGGGAAGGGGTTGATACTAAAGTGTGTGTGAGAGAGAGATGACTAGAGAGAAACAACTCTACTGGTTGATCTGCTTATAGGTAAGGCAAAAGTAGCAGACTGTAATGACTATCACTGGTAGCTAGCCAGTAACTAAACACAAGAATGGCAAAAAGACTAAACCGATAAAGGCCTTCTGCTGCTACTAATTTTTGAAATGGTTTTCTGGAGCACTTCTACCAATCTGGAGCTGCAATCAGGACTGTCCTGAACCCCATTCCCCTGTTATCACACTCTCTGATCAGTATCACTAAAACAACATTCCTTAGAGATACCAATACATAGGCTACAGGTAAAGATCATGCCCTTAAAACAACAAAAAAAAAAAAAAACAAAACAAAAGAAAAAGAAAGAAACAGAGAGAGAGAATGAGATAGGAGAACCAAAAGGAAAGTAGAAACATCTTGTGGGCATTTTACAAAGACATTTTCAGAATAATTTGCAGTACAACAGATATCCCAAGCAAAGATTAAGGCCATATAAACCCAATACACCGGGAAAATAACAATTTCCAGGAAAAGAGGAAGGGAAAGAAAATAGAGGGAAGCACAAATCAAATGTGTTATGAAAGAAACTCATCAGTGGCAAAAATCAACTGTTACAGTCCTAGTATGTTTGACACCACATTCGGTCAGAGTGAGCAATTATTTCCATACCTTTATGAGATTGGAAGAAGCGACTACAGAAAGATCCCAAACCTTCTGACAATGGCCTGGTTCGAGCAAGCAGCTTGCTTTTCATGTCAAAAAAGTTGACCCCTTTGTTCAGGAAAACTTTTCTGTGAAGACTTGAGATTCTTCCACCAGTTTCTGCTTGCAAGATGGAAATGCAAGGTGCAACATTATTCCAGCCATTCCATGCAAAATTCCTTGAAGAAAGAAGACCACTGGATTGGGCAAATGTCAATGCACCACTTCTTGTAGCCAAAACAGCTGGAAATAATCTATTAATAATCAAGCTCAATCGATTTGCTACTGTGGTAAAAGGATGAATACGGGTAACTTTTATGCCAAGCATCGATCTATCAATATCATATGGTACATCAAACAATATGTCAAGCAACAATGTATAAACAGGAGAATAAATGAAATGGTAAGCCTGAATCAAACCTAAAAAGGTAGGGGATGGTATATGAATCGGTTTCTTTCACAAATGAAAAAGAATAGTTGGATTGCCAAAAAGAGTGAAAAGAGTGAGAGGAAGGAGCGAGACTGCAGGTTCTTTGTAGGAGATGAGGAATGTACCATTGTAAGGAACCTCATGGAGGTAATTGGCAGGAAGACCAATGCCAAAACCTGCCAGGGTGATGCCCACACTAAAGCCAATACCACAGCCAGCACCAACATACCCAATCACCTCAGGACCAAATCCAGGACCCCATCCAACCCCACAGCCAATGCCCAAACCCATGCCCCAAAAGGCTCCAGAGGTTGGATGCACAGGGTTCCATCTCTCATATCTCCTAAATAATCCTTTCAAGATCATTGCCACCTGGATTCAAGGAAAGTAACAGAATCATTTAAAACATAAGTTAGTTATATACATATGCCGCTGGAATTCAGCCCCATTATCCATATGAAAGCTTCTAAAAGGAATGCAAACCTAAATCCACAACCACGAACAAAATTTGTGGTTATTCCCACAACAAGAACCATACAAAGGCCAAACGTCCATCGGAAAAATCAACCACCATTCGGCTTCAGAAAGGGCACTGAATTCCAAACATAATATTGCATATGCAGATTCAAAAAGGAAAAACGCAATTTTCATTTGCAGCCTGTATCAATTAATCAAACAAAATTTAAAAGTACTTTCTTTTACACTACTTACACTGAGCTTATAACATCAATTCCCCTCAAAACGCACAATCTCCAAAACCCATTATAAATGGCCAACGAGCATGCAAGCCTCCTCAGGAATTATCAAAAAATTCGCAGACGAGACGTTTCATTCAAAGCATGGGAGAGCGAACACAAAGACTACAAAAGCAGTAGTAGTTTCTTTTTTTTTCTTTTTTGTTCTACAAGTAGCAAAATCAGCAAAGAAGATGAAAAGTAGAAACGAGAACAGGAATTCTGGGAGCTAGCCAGAGTAGGGGAAGTGAAGTCAGCTCCAAATGATAAGGGAATTTCGATGAGAGCAAGTATAAAGCTTACGCCTTTCAGGAGGAGGGCCGTGTCCACCGTCACCGGAGAACGTAACGCAGCAACGTTAATCGGGAACAAGAATCGAGATGAACAAGAGAGATATATTACTAGTCGATCTCCGGTCCGGAGCAGCAGGAGATGGACAACAAGCTCCCCGTCTTTGTAGCCCGCCAGTGGCTTTCGTTTTCGTTTTCTTTTTTTTTTTCTTTTTTTTTTCTTTTTTTATCTTTCTCAGATAAAAAATAGATAGTCCGGAGAAGGTGCCTTATAGTCCTTTAAAATTTTAATTTTAAGTTTAAAACTCGTTTTTAAGTCTATGTAAATTAAAATAAAAAATAAAAAAAACAAAGAATTAGGGATTCCCAGAAATTTTGATAGCCACCCAAAATAAGAATTATTATTTTACATTTAGCTCTAAAAACTTAAATTATTAGATTACCGGAGATGTTATATCCACAGTTAAAAGCTTATAATTTTTTAATATATAATTATAATTAATAATAATATTTTAATTGATTAATTTTATTTAAAATTTTTAATTTGAAAAAAAAAAAACTTCTTCAGTATCTATGAGTTTTATTTAATTCATTAATGCAACTAATAATATAGAATAAAGAGTACAATATATCTAACTAAACTCAAATTATAGATATGTTGCTTTTCATAATTCTCACTTTTAAGTTAGCATATAGCATAAAAGTTTAAAGGACTCTACAGATTCTTTTGGTCGAGAAAGAATTTTACTTTTAATTGTTTACTTATTTGAAAAAAAAAAAAAAAAGATGAAGTTTAAGGACTTTTTTTTCTTTTTTCTGAGAAATTCTTTGGGAATTTTGGTTAATGATATTCCTTTCCTAGCTAGAAATCTTAATAATATTGATTATCAATTAGCCAACAAGATATACAACTTTAAGACCATCACCATATTTGATCTTACAATATAGGAAAAATTTTAGAATTTTGACACTTGGTATCAAATATCCTTAATTATTTTATTATAAATTTTTATTATTTTTTTAATATATATATTTTTAAAATAGATAGTATGAATTTAGATAAACTACAATAAATTTTGACATAATAAAAAAAAATTTATTTTATTTTTTAATATTCGAACAAAATTTATTTATTTCTTTCCTCCTTTTATTCAACCATAATTACAAATAATAATTATATAATTTAAAATAAATTCATTAATTAATTATTTTCACGTGTATTGATTATATTTTTTTCAAAAATTTTATTTTTTTAGTACAAACTAATGTATTTATATTTAATTAATTTAGTCAAAATACACTATATTTAATTGTTTTTTAAAAAGAAAAACTTGTTCAGTTACTAAAAAATTAAATACGATAATTTTACATATTTATATTTTATAATTTATTAAATATACGTAATTATTTATAATAATTAATAACAATATATGTCCTAATTAGATTTTGATTCGATCCCAAATCAACCACCAGTAGATTCAATTTTGAGAAACACTGATTTTGTCACTTTTTTCGTTTATTGTATATTTATATTTTAAGTAACAAGCATTGCAATTTGTACATAATTATTGACTTTAATATTTCATTATGTTTTTCTATTTAGTACAAAAGAATTTATATCACTTGTATTTTATGCAAACAGAATTTATTATTATAAATTATTATTCATATTAAATTTGTTATTATAAATTTTTATTATACGAACTATAAATTTTTTTGTGTAAATGTATAATTTTCTTATTTTTATTCAAAGATACTTCATAAATTTATTATTAATAAATTATATATTGATATTAATTATTTAAAATAATTTATTTAAACAAAAAATAAAAATAAAAATAAATAGTAAATATTATAAGATAGATAGCAAGTATAGAATATCAACAATAAAAATTTAACAATGCAGCAAATAGGTTTTAAGTAAGCCATAAAGAAGAAAAGAAAAAGGGGGGAGATTTCATTTACGATGTATCAAGTCCACAAGATGTTATTATTTCTTAAAGAATACGCTATCGTTTCTGAAAGATGTCAAGCTTGACGAGCAACAAAATACTTCACCGTCAGTCACTCTCGTACGAGGGGAAGCAATGCTCATTGACATAAAAGTCTTTTGTTTTTATTTTTTTTCTTTCTTTTTGCAATAACAGTGAAGCTAGCCATACTTTTCACTGGATAGGTTTTTCTTTATTTCTTTTTGGCCCTCTAATTTCATCGTCGAAGAAGAAAAGATACACTCGAAGACACAATGTAGACCCTGCAAGTTGTAGGCTTTCTTGTTTCATTTTAATTCGGAATCTACGAGTTAACTAGAATTATGGCCCACCGGATTGTGCCGCGTTCACATGGTCGGAGAAATGGAAGATGTTATGGAGAAAGACAATAAAAATTGACTATGTGCGCAGCCTGCTGCACATGATTTAACCAGGGTCGCCAGGCTTAAGTCTCGGTCTTCCTTGTTTTTCGGGTCTTTCGTCTTGGTCTTTCTTTATTCATGGCTAGTTCTTTATTCACACTCCCGTCAGCCAGTGGCCGTGAAGTTTTCTTTTCCCCTTAAAATTTGCTGCAAGTTGTCCCCACGACCCGCTCATTTACTGGTCACAGAAAAGGGCTAGTGGACAAAGAGCGGGGAGCTGGGGGCGACGGGGTGAAGGGACGAGATGGGGTCCATCTTTTCTTATTTTTTTTCAAAATGTAACGTGGGTGTAGACAAGTACGGTGAACTTATAATTAATAAGAATATATGTATAATATGTATACTATATATATATATATACACACACGTATTCCTTGTATCCGTTTGTATATTACATTTTTTTTTTCAAAAATTGATAAGACCTGCATGGAGGCCACTTTATCTATAAAATTTCGTCCCCTTTAAATGCCAACGTAGAGTGTTGATTGGGCCAGTCAACTTCTACTCACGAAACTGAGAGGAAAGACACAAAGGTGATCCAATTTAAATTACCAAAATTCCACATATAAAGAGAGACGACCAAAGAGTCAAGACTTGACTCTTTCAAATACACTTGCAGTTTGTGTATTGATTTGCAGTTGCAGAGACATTTTCCTAAGCTCTAAGCCTCCAGCTGTGAAGAAGAACAAGGGAAATCAAGAAATGGTGAATCCAATCCCCAGAGGAGTGAGGATTACATGGGAACGTTGGAACATTAGGGGTTGCCTTATCTTCAGTCTCTCATTGCAAACCATTCTCATCCTGTTTGCCCCATCCAGAAAGCGCACTGGCAGAAAGATTATAATCTTGATGGTCTGGTCGGGCTACCTGTTGGCCGATGCAGTAGCAAATTTTGCAGTAGGGCTGATATCCAACAGCCAAAAAGGCAATGATAGCCCCTCTGCTGCTGCTCGAGAAAACAGTGACCTCTTAGCCTTCTGGGCTCCCTTTCTTTTGCTTCATCTGGGTGGTCCAGATACCATCACTGCTTTCGCTCTTGAAGATAACGCTCTGTGGCTCAGGCACTTGCTTGCTCTCATAGTCCAGGCCGTGGCTACTCTCTATGTGTTCATCCAAACTCTTCCCAAGAACAAGGTAATTATCCCAACAATACTCTTGTTTTTCGCTGGAATTATCAAGTATTTGGAGCGGACACGATCTTTATATCTTGCAAGCATGGACAAATTCCGGGATTCTATGCTCAAGAAGCCGGATCCCGGGCCCAATTATGCCAAGCTCATGGAGGAATATGCCTCTAAGAAGGAGGCAAAACTTCCAACACAAATCATTTATATGCCAGAGCCTGAAAAGGAAATCAAAGAACCCAACACCGATAAAGAGGAGTTGGAGGACATAGTGTTGGTGCAGCAAGCTTATCGTTGGTTCAATTTCTTCAAAGGACTGGTTGTTGATCTCATCTTCAGCTTCAAGGAGAGAAACGAAAGCCGCGAATTCTTTAATACCCTGTATCCTATGGATGCTCTGAGAATGGTGGAGGTGGAGCTCAACTTCCTTTATGAAGTCCTATTCACAAAGGTCGTTGTTGTGCACTCGAATTGGGGAAGGTTCTTCCGGCTTTTAGCCTCCTGTGCAGTGGTTTCCGCCCTAGGGGTCTTCCGTTTCCATGTGAAGAAGCATGGATATTACAACATGTTTGATGTGAGCATCACGTATGCATTGCTCACGGGTGCCATAGCACTCGACATAGTAGCCTTGTTCATGGCTGTTTTCTCTGACTGGACGGTGGCTTCTCTGGAGAAATCAGGCAGTGAGCTGGACTCTCGCTGGAAGTTCCTCGCCATCAAATCAAAGGCTCTCCTCGTGAAGTTCCTCAAATTCAAGAGACGATGCGAGACTTCTTACCCCACCGAAG
Organism: Bruguiera hainesii; assembly: GCA_023213295.1. Lineage (NCBI taxonomy): Eukaryota > Viridiplantae > Streptophyta > Magnoliopsida > Malpighiales > Rhizophoraceae > Bruguiera > Bruguiera hainesii. The sequence continues at coordinate 6,217,895 of JAHOYR010000006.1, forward strand.
AAGTACCAATCAAACACCGGGTTATATACACACCCTTTGTATTCCGCAGGTGGTCTCATTTTGTTTCAACTCACAACTTGATAAGATACTGCCTCAGAGGGCGTCCAAAGGGGATATACAAATACAGGCGTCAGACTCTCATCACAAAAGCCATTCAATTCTTGAGGATCAACTCGGTCATTGATCCAATTGTCTATTTCATCAGTAAACTTGTTCAATTTGTGGTCAAATGCATCTCAGTTCTGCTGAGGCCCATCATGATGATGATGCAAGTCTTGCGCATTAATCGCGCCTTGGCTGAAAAACTCATTGATCTAATTGGCCTCAAGGACTTCGTAGATGAGATACTATACGTGGGCAGAGAGCCATTCACTATAGAACTGTGGGAATTTATATTCAATGAGCTGCAGAAGAAATCCCTGTTTGCAAATGACCCAGAGACCGCAAAGAGGATGTGCTCGGCCAGAGGGGACTGGGTCCTCCAGGACGCGGCTTTGGTTCTGCCACATGATTCTCAGGACAAGGATTCTGGAAAAAATCTTAATTTAATGCCTTATATTGTCGATGTTTCTTACGATGAGAGCCTTTTGCTTTGGCACGTTGCCACGGAGCTGCTGTACAAAGATGAACAGACTGAAGAGGACCCTCTTCCTGGTGGGCAAAACCAAATTCTCAGTAAGTTGCTGTCCGATTACATGCTATATCTTCTGATCATACAGCCAACAATGATGGCGGCCGTGGCAGGCGTTGGCAAAATTAGATTCCAGGACACGTGCGCCGAGACCCGTAGATTCTTTGAGAGTAAGAAACTAAAATGGCCCGACGACAAGGATGCATGCAGCCGAATCCTGGAAGTGAACACTGAGGTTAGGCCGATTGACGTGAAGGGAGACAGGAGCAAGTCAGTGCTGTTTGATGCGTGCAGGCTGGCCAAGGAACTGCAGAAATTGAAGGACAATAAGTGGGAGAGGATAAGCAGAGTGTGGGTGGAATTGCTGTCCTATGCTGCAGGACATTGCAGAGCAACTGCACATGCCCAGCAGGTCAGCAAAGGTGGGGAGCTGCTGTCTCTGGTTTGGCTTATGATGGCTCATTTTGGCATCGGGGACCAATTCCAAATCAACGAGGGCCATGCCCGAGCCAAATTAATTGTTGGCAAGTAGCTGTGCCGGTATGAATTGATTTCTACGAAAGGCGCTTCCTTTTTTATTTCTTTTTTCTTGCTTTTGGCTTTCTCTTTTTGGAGAAGTTTAAAATGAATATCGCCAGTTCTTTTTGACTACGTCCTGTTTCGCTGTATTTTCTCTTTGTTTTGTCGGCCGGACGGTGTTGGTAAGAGAGAAAAGCAGTGCTCCATGCAATTGTTGTTACTTCGCCAGTAACATAAAATAATAAGTTAAAAAAAAGTAATAAAATAATATAATATTATAATAAAAATAAATTAATACAAAATATCATATTTATATAATATTTAATATTATTTTTAAAAATAATTTTTATTTTTATAAATGAATTATAGTAGTATAATAAGCTGTAGTGGTGATTTTATACATTATGTACTTTATATAGTAAAATAATAGAAATAATTTAATTATTTTATCATCTCAATAATAAATTATAAATTATTAAAAATTGTATTTTTTATAAAAAAATAAACTATTTCTAATGATTTTAATTTCATAAGTCATAAAAATATAATATAAATTATAATGATAATTAACAATATATATAGATTAATATCAAACAAATAATAATTAGTTTAATAATAATAAAATAATTATTCTTAATAATTATAAAATAACTAATTAATTAAAATATTTAACTCATGTTTTTAAATAAAAATATAATAAATTAAAAAATCTTCCTCCTTTCTTTCTCTCTTCCTTTCATGGCATTTTCTAATATCCTCGTAGTATCAGCTATGATAATCATCCTTGATTTCCTTAATGACCTTGCTCTTATTATTGATAATAATATCTTGGAGAATGAATTGAGCTTCTAACTATGACATTTATGAGCGAATGAGTTCAAAAATCGGGAAGAAAAATAAAGCATAGATGCTCAAAAAGAATTACCATAAACTGACCAATCTTTTGAGCTTCATTTTTACACTTCTTTTCCATTGCCAAGTAAAACATCAAACTTTCGAATGAGTGGGGGAAGTTAAGGAATCCAAGACTTCTGAACTTCTCCTTTGTAGGTCTCTTCGTCCATGTTATACAATATCACGCTATGAAATGACCCGAGGGGTAAAGGATTTTCGAAATTTTTGAACTCCTTTCTTGTATGGTTTCTTTCAAATAGAATACGGAAGGAATTTTTTCTGGAAAAAAAAGATCAAAGGATAAAGCAAGTCATTAAATGATCAAAAAAGAGAAATTTGAAAGTATAAACTTTTTTTTGGGAGAAAAATTGAAAAATAAGGAAGGCATTAGATATCAAATAGCTTGAAAATAAAGAGAAAATCCCTCAAAATAAGGTAAAAAGAGAAAATAGATATGTTACATAGGATGTTCATATCATAAAATTAGTATTTATTTATATATAAGTATATATTGTTAAATTTGAGAGAAATTTAATTAAATAATTAGGTAATAATATTTATTTAATTTTAAGAATATATTCTATTTAATTTAAATTCTAATTCTAATATTAGACTCTTATAGTTTATAATATTAAATATTAATTTAATAATTAATCTATTGTATTTCTTAAAATTTTAATACAATTAAGTATATATATATAATTTATTTCATTTATTCAATTATGATCTAATACATATTATAATTTACACAATGTATATTAATATTTTTTATATGTCTAAAATCTACACAATGTAAATACCAGTAATTAAGGAAAATAAAAAAAATAATTTAAAAAAATTTAAATTACTCTTTTTTTATTTTTAGAGTAAAACAAATACTTATAATTTATTTTTTTTCTTTTTTTCTATGTTTATTTTCTTAAAAAAGAAAAAAGCTCTCAATTTTTTTTAATAAATACTCATAATTTCAATCTCTTTTATTTTTGTCCATTTACATAAGTAAAAATATATTTTTCAATAAATATAATAAACCTAAAGATCACATAAGTCTAATATTAATGTCTATGTGTATGGCATTTTTTAAGGTATAAAAGCTTAAGATTTTGCACAGTTGCATAATACTTTGCTAGAATATTTTTAATTAATAATATTAAAATATTCTCAAATAATATTTGTATTAAGAATTCAATTATAATTTAATCTAATTAGTAAAATATTATTATGTATACTATTAAAAATTATAATTTTAAACTTGATTTGGATATAAATAGATATATTTAATTTAAATTATGTAAGTACGTGTATATATAATTGGTCTTTCTAACATGTACAAAAACTCCATTTAAAAGCATATAATAACAATAAAATATAAGAAAGAGAAATTGATTATTAAATTAAAGCAAGCTTTTCAAATGCACTAACAATTTTAGTTTTTGAAAATTTATATATTTGTTTTATGATATTATTTATATGAATATATTTAATTTTAACAGATAAAATCAATGTTTAATAATAATATTTTTATTTAAGAAATCTAACAAATGATATCAAAATATATAATTTTGCAAACTAAATATTTTTTATTTAATGATGAAGTACATATTTATTTGATTTCTAATTATATTTGAGTCTTTTGTTCAATCCATACAAAGTCATTACATGAGAAAAAAATTATTTAATTATTGAAGATAACATTACATGGATTATCATGTTTATGTTTATTTTGCTACATATATGAGTGTTGTAGTGGATCTTTTGCAGTAATTTACTTAATCTATAACAACACATATGAACTCATTATATAAAAGATATTTAAGCAATGATGTTAAATGATTATTGCAATGCTTTTAATATGACACATGATAGTTATGAAATATATATGTGATGATTTTTTTTTTAAAACACTTTGAAATTTGTTAAGTGAGCTATTTTTTAAAATAAAGCAATGGTCATTAGAGAAATATATAGTGATTTGTTATAGAATAAGTAACGATTTTTAGTGAATTTGAAAGCAATTTATTATAGATTAGACAATGTTCTTGTTGTCAAACATACAATGGTTGTCTAGTAAAATAACCAGTAGTTTCTAGCATAATACTCAACAATATTTAGTTGAATTAATAGTAGTTATCTATTAACTAAGCAACAAAGTTGGTAGAATAAGGAGCATTATCTAATGAAATAAGGATTTTATTGTAGAATAGACATCACATAAAGTAATAATTTATAAATTTCATTAAGTATCAAAACACAATCCATTAAATTTAACATTAATTAAAATACTAAATATTATAGCAAATGTAAATAAATAAAGTTATACAAGCTAACAAAAACAACTTAACCAATGTTTAACATCTCACATAAAGTTAAAGCACATTATAATTGTCTCAATTGATTATGACTCATTACTTAGAATAGAAATACTCAATGCCACAATTGGTTGCCCAATTTGCATCCCTTTTTATGCCTATTTTTCTTATGTTACTCTTCGTTGTCTTAAAATACTTGAGAAGGAAGTTGTCATGTCTCTTGCATTAAACAAAATGTTCTTTCTTTGAATGAACTATTTCTTCATGGCTAATGGTTGTCAAAAGTACATAAAGATTAAAAGGTATGAAAACAATAAAATCATAATAACAAACTAAATGCCAAAAAACCATGATAGATTGCTATTCCAATATAGATTTCATCATTTTAATTATGGAAAAGTTAAAACAGTCAATAAATAACTAAATAATAATAAGAAAAAAAAAGGAGATTAAAAAGAGACCTCAACTTGGTTGGTAACAGGTTGCTTATGATATCTAACTTGTTATAATTACAATTCAAACAACTTAATTAAAATTGAATGTCATAAAAGATATCCAACAATATTCAACATATAGAAAAATTTCACAAATTAATGGTTTATTTAGTAAAGTCATAAAAGATTACAAAATAGACTTATGAACTTGTTTTCTCTAATTATTAACATCAATCCACTCTCAATGTGTTTTATCACCATATAAATTATCATTTAATTGGTCTAAATCTCTTTCAAAATGTAACTTATTTATTTATAGGCCAACTATGGTACTTGACATATCTTCTCTTCTCATATTTGGAGCAGCTACATTTGGCTCCCCCTAGAACACATCTTGGACATTTACACTGTCTTCTTTATATAGCCTAAATAATTCTATGAATCCTACACATTACATAATAATAACCTTTCTTAATTGGATCCTTCACATAGAAAACCTGGTAAACTAAAGATGTCAATATGAATAAATCATTTAGATAACACATTTTATTGGAATTAATGTGTGCAAGTCTATAATCATCATTCTCTAACTTAAACCAATCATATTGAAACAAAAAAATATCAAATTGATTATAGTAGTCTAATTTAATAATTTCTACAAGTGCTTTATAATAGCTCACTTCTCACTTCATTGGATTTTTGTCTTTAGAACTAGTAAAGCTATCTGTTTATGTTGTTAGTGTAATGTCATTGTTTTGTGTCATTCCCTTGTGTGGAATCTATAGTTGTTAATAACATAACCATTATAAAACTTTGCCATAATATTAAAACCAACAAATAACTACCAAATATAAGGAGGAGCCTCCTTATTTGCAACTTAGTCTTGAAACCAAGTTGTGAAATCTTGACTGTGATTTTATGCTCCTGGTCATCTCTTTCTTTGTTGCCCTCTCATTAGTTGTTTATGCTCTTTGTAATAAAAACAATAATAAACAATATGTTAGGTAATTTAAGGAGAGAAGATTCAATGACAATTTAAAGTTAGATTTAGCTTGCTTTATATATCTCTCTCAACCTTTTCATCTCTGCAATTAAATAATGCTTATCAGTGTGCTTATTTAAGAGAAACAACATTTGAAGTAGAGGCCTTGCCTTTCCTTTTTGCTTTACCCACTATTATATGACCTTTATTAGGAAATAGAGGTATTTGTTCCTTCATTATGCCATTAGATTGTTTATTATATCTTATAAAATGAGTATTCAGCCTGTTATGCATATATCTTGAGCAAAACACCAAACATACTTTAGTTAAATACCTTTTTATGATGGAACCTTAAAGATAACTTTTATTATGAACAAACAATTTTAGTTTGCATAAGTATCTTTCAATCTCAAACATCTAATAACAATGCACAAGCCTACTAAGCCTAATTTCATTAACTAAGTAAAGGAAAAATCATCTCTAATTGCAAAGTATTTCATTAATTTCTCTTTATAAGTGATCTAAGTCTTCTAACTTCACAACTTTATTTAAAAAATAATCCTAATCTTATCAAGATTATTTGCAACATGCTTTGGTATCACCTTCCTACAACTTGAAAAAGGTAATGCATCAATAAATGTGCATCATGACTCTTATACCCCATAATTTTCTTCTCTATTTCATTTGTACATTTAAATATATTTGATGCATAACCCTAAGGAAGTTTGACCTTTTTATAATAGTACAAAACATGGTTTTCTCCTCTAGTGTCATTGAAAAGCATGCTTTAGATAGATTAATGTGACAATCATTATTAAAAAGAACAAGTTAAAACTCCTTTCTTATCCTCATGTCTTGTAAATCAAAATGAGTTGTTTGCATGATCTTTTGTTTTACTAGGAATGTTAAGGAGAGTCTTAATAATCTATCACAAATGTTTTTTTCTATATGCATAACATCTAAATTGTGACAACATTTCTCACTTTCCCAATATGGCAAACAAAAGAATATAGATTTTTTTTCTCCCATAAGCTATCAAAGACTACTTTTTGCTTCTTTCCAAACTAATTATCAAAGCTAAACGACCCTTATACAATTTCTAATCCTAATAAAGGAGTTGGAGTAGTTTTCAACCTTATATTATCATTAAAAGATTTTTTATCTTGTCTCCAACAATGGCTAGCATTTAAGAATTTACAATGATCCATATATCATGTTTTCTAAGTGTGATACAAATATTGAGGAGAAGTATCATAATTACAAGTAGGACATGCTAGTTTTCCCTTTGTATTCCACCCTAACAACATTCCATATGTTGGAAAATCATTGACAATTTATAATAAGTCTATGTGCATTTGAAAAGATTGCTTATAAAATGCATCATATGTCTCCAATCCATACTCCTATAACTCCTTTACTTCTTTAATTAGTGGCTGCAAAAACATATATATTTCTCTTTTGGGTGAATTAAGGCCAAGAATAATGATATAAAGCATCATATATTCTAGTTTCATACATAACCATGGTGCTAGGTTGTAATTAATAAGCACAATGGGTCATGTGCTATGTGTAATGCTCATTGTTTGGAATGGATTAAATCAATCACTAACCAAACCTAATCTCATATTACAAGGGTCATTTGCAAAAGATGGATACAACATATCAAAATCTTTCTAAACTTAACCATCAACAAGATGTCTCATGTGACCATCCTTAGGTTAATACTTTACATGTCAAACATATAATTAATTATGCTTAGGCACATAAAAAGTCTTTGAAGTCGAGATTTCAAATGAAAATATCTTAAAATCTTAACCAACACTCAATAAAATTTTGAGGATACATAAAAGACTTTATCTCTTTTAAATTCTTTGATGTTTTTCCACTCAAAAGCCCTACATATGTGATAGATCTCTAACTTTTCATGTTTGTCCCAAAACCAAAAAAAGGATACAATTATTAGGACATGCATGATTTTTTTTGCAGTTTAGTCCTAAATCTTTCACCAATTTTTAACTTTATTAAACAAACTAAGAACCTTAGCATCAAGGAATGCCTCTTTGATTAAATCCAAAATGTCTCTAAATGTTGCGTTACTAAGGCCATAGAGACACTTAAAAAGATATAATCTAATTATGAAAGAAAGTTTAGAAAAGGTCTTACAACTAAGGTATAATTCTTATTGCCTTTTTTCCACTAACGTGTATGACTTTCTAGCTTATACATTAAAACACTCCCCAACATTGTTAGGATCTACTAGTTGTTCTCTTACATCTCTAAAAGTTTCATGTAAGAGCCCGTCAATATCATCATTATTATCAACTTTAATTTTACCATTATTTATTTCCTTACTTGATTATAGTCCTTTACTATGGAAAATCTAGGTCTTATAATCCTATGTGAATCCCTAAACGATTAAATGTTCATAAACCACATCTTTATAATACTAATAATGACAACAATATTTTCTATAAAGGCAAGAGATTTCATCCCCCTCAGTAAATATAACAAAAGTGTTATTTAAGAAATCATTAACCTCACTCAAGTAATCATTACTCAATCTATTGAAATCCATCCATCTTTTACCCTTCATGTTGATCAAGCAATTTTCTATCAAACAAGGCAAATATATATAAATATTTTATTTTCAAATTAATAAGTAAATATGGTGGAAGTAAAAGTAGTGAAAATAAAGGGTATCACTATAAGAATGCACCAAAGATAGAGCATAACCTCATCTAGAACACATTTAGGGTTAGCTTTAACCAACCATGCCTAATGAATTTTAAAATCAAAACATTGAAGAAAATTTGGGCCCGACTTTATTTTGCTCTATAAAATGCATTATCTTGTTGTGTAATTAGTCAAAAATAATTATGACCCAAGAAATGATAAACAAATTTGAAAAACTAGGCTTTTAAGAATGAAAGCATTAAATTACAACTAATGAAATTTCAATAAATCGTCTAACCACTAGGTTTTTAGTACACTTGTAATTTATTCCATGACAATTAAGTTAATACATTATCTTGATGTAGTTTCTATCAATAAAATACAAATAAATGCATTTATGGAAAGAAAAGAAATTTAAATAAAGAAATCAATCTAGCCTATCAAAGTTCATTTTATTACCCACAAGTAAGTTGTGGTGATTGGATTGGTGTTTTTATTCCAACTTTACCCAAACCTAATGTGTATTACAAGTGCCAATACATAAAGTAATGATTTGTGGTAGAATACTCAACAATATTTAATTGAATTGGCAACAATTTTTTGTTAAATAAGCAATAAAGTTGGCATAATAGGGAGCATCATTTAATGAAATAAGGATTTTATTGTAGAATGGGCATCACATAAAGTAACAATTTATAAATTTTATTAAGTATTAAAACATAATCTATTAACTTTAGCATTAATTAAAATATTAAATATTGTAGTAAATGTAAATAAAGTAGTAAAAGTTGTGAAAAACTGCATAATCAATGTTAGGATCTCACATAAATTCAAAGTACTATAATTGTTTCAATTGATTATGACTCATTACTTGGAATAGAAACTCTCAATCTCACAACTAGCCACCCAGTTTACATCTCTTCTTTATGCCTGTTCTTCTTATATTACTCTTTATTGTCTTAAAATATTTAAGAAGGAAGTTGCTACCTTTCTTCCATTAGACGAGGCCTTATTTCTTGGAATGAACTAATTTTTTCATGGCTAATGGTTGTCAAAAGTACAAAAAGACTAAAAAATATAGAAATAATAAAGTTATAACAACAAAGTGAGCACTAAAAAGCCATGATAAATTGCTATTCCAATATATAGTTTGCCATTTTAGTTATTGAAAAGTTAAAACAATCAATAAAGAACTAAATAACAAGACAAAAAAAAAAAAACAGAGAGAAAGAGAGATATTAAAAAGAGACCTTAGCTTGGTTGGCTACGAATTGCTTATGATATCTAACTTGTTACAATTGTAATTTAAACAAATTAGTTAAAATTAAATGCCATAAAAGATATTTAACAATATTCAACATATAGAAAATTTTCATAAATTAATAGTTTATTTAGTAATGTCATAAAAGATTACAAAATGGACTTATTAACTTATTGTCTTTAATTATTTGCATCAATCCATTCTCAAAGTGTTTCATCACTATCTAAATTATCATTTAATTGGTTTAAATCTCTTTCAAAATGTAGCTCATTTGTTTGTAAGCCAACTATAATACTTGGTATATCTTCTCTTATTAAATTAGATTGCTTAACATTACCAATGGCTCTTATATACTAGAGCAATTACATATGGCTCCCCCAAGAATATGTCTTATACATTTACATTGTCTTCTTTATATAGCCAAAATAATTCTTTAGGAATCCTACACATTACATAATAATAACCTTTCTTAATTGGATCTTTCACATAGAAAACTTGGTGAACTTGAGATATCAATATGAATGGATCATTTAAATAACACAATTTGTTGGAGTTAATGTGTGCATGTCTGTAGTCATCATTCTCCAACTTAAACCAATCACATTTAAACAAAACAATATCACTTTCCTAATATGGCAAACAAAAGAATATAATTTTTTTTTCCATAGGTTATCAAAGATTACTTTTACTTCTTCCCAAACTAATTATCAAAGTTAAACAACTCTTATACAATTTCTAATCCTAACGAAGGAGTTAGAGTAGTTCTTAACTTTATTACTATTGAAAGATTTTTTATCTTTTATCTAAGAGTGATTAATATCTTAGAACCTACAATAATCCATATATCAAGTTTTCTTACTATGACACTAATATTGAGAAGAAGTATTATAATTACAAGTAAGACATATAAGTTTTCTTTTTGTACTCCACCCTAACAACATTACATATGTTAAAAAATTACTGACAATCTATAATAAAGTTATGTGCATTTGAAAAGATTGCTTGTTAGATGCATTATATATCTCTAAACCATACTCCTATAACTCCTTCATTTCTTTAATTAGTGGTTACAAAAACACATATATCTCTCTTTTGAGTGAATTAGGGCTAAGTTGTTCAGAATGTATTGAATCCATCATTAGCCAAACCTAATCTTATATTATGAGGGTAATTTGTGAAAGATGGATGTAACATATCCAAATCTTTATAAACTTAACCATCAATAGGATGTCTTATGTTACCATCCTTAGATTTATGCTTTACATGCCAAACATATGATTAGTTGTTTCTAGGTAAATGAAAAGTCTTTAAAGCATATATTTCAAAGGAAAATATCTTAAAATCTTAGGCAACACCCAATGGACCTTTGACGATACATTACTTCATCCGTTTCAAACTTCCTTGATGTTTTTCCATCTAAATGCCCCATATATGTGACAAATCTCTGTCTTTTCATACTTTTACAAAAAAAGATACAATCATTGGGACATGCATGATTTTTTTTTGTAGTCAAATCCTAAATCTTTCACCATATTTTTAGCTTTATTAAACAAAGTAGAAATCTTAGCATCAAGGAATGTGTCTTTGATTAAATCCAAAATATCTCTAAATACAACATTAATAAGGTTATGGAGACACTTAAGAAAATATAATTTAATTGTGAAAGAAAGCCTGGAAGAAGTCTTATAACCAAGGTATAATTCCTATTGCCTTTTTTCTACTAACTTGCAAAACTTTCTAGCTTGTAGATTAAGACACTCCCCAATATTGTTAAGATTTGCTAGTTCTTCTTTTACATCTTTAAAGGAGTCATGTAAGAGCCCCTCAATATCATCATTATTATCAACCTTAATTTCACTATTATTTATTTTTTTACTTGATTATAGTCCCTTGCTATGGAAAATCTAAGTCTTATAATCTCATATGAATCCCTAAATGATTAAATGTTCATAAACCACATCTCTAGAGTACCAATAATGACAATAATATTTTATAAAAAGGTAAGAGATTTCATCTCTCTTAGCAAATGTAACAAAAGCTTTAATTGAAAAATCATCAACCCTACTCAAGTAATCATTACTTAATTTTTTGAATTTTATCCATCTTTTATCCTTAATGTTGAAAAAGCAATTTTCAATCAAATGAAGCAAATATACATAGAATATTTTATTTTCAAATTAACAAGTAAATGTGGTGTAAGTGAAAGTTGTGAAAAGAAAGGGCATCATTATAATAATGCACCAAAGACAGAGCATAACCTCATCTAAAAGACATTTAAGGTTAGCCTTAACCAACCATGCATAATGAATCTTAAAATCAAAAGATCAAAGAAAATTTGGGTCTGACTTCATTTTGCTCTATAGAATGCATTATTTTGTCATGCAATTAGTCAAAAAAAATTGTGACCCAAGAAATGCAAGCCGCAAAGAAAGACATGAATGCCATGTGCAAGGTTAAGGTCGAAGCAAAGGTTAAACTAAAAACCAAAAAGGTGTAAAAATCAATTGGTCACATTCTCATCTAAATCACAATCGCTTTTAATAATAGACAACTTTTAGATTATTAACATTAGTCATAAATTTTAGAACAATGCCACAATCAATCAACTAATAACTAAAGATACTTATCTAATACAATAAAAAGAAAGAGAAAAAATTAGATTGAAAAGGATAGAAGAGAGTGAGAGAGAACAAAAGGAATCACCAACTAAGTTGGAAAAATTGTTCAGTCGATCAATGACTGAACCAACTTGAGAAATTCAAAGGAAAGAGCAATGAACTAACTATGACTGAACCAATTTGAGAAATTCTAAAGAGAGAGCAATGAACTAACTAACAACTAATTTGATCTTAAAATCATTTAAGTGGTCACTAATTTGAAACAAACAAATAATCAAAGCAAGTGTATGCCAATTTGGAATAATAAGACAATTTATATTACAATTATTCTTTGACCTTGGTAAAAACAAAAAGAGTAGAGTTAGGAGTTTTATAGTCTAAAATGACATCACTTTGTATATTAAAACCTTTTTATTTATTTATTTTTGTTTAGTTTAATATTTTTTTTTGTTGTCATTTTTTTAAATTGAAAATTGCTAGCAAAAGTATGCTAAACCATTGCTTATGTTGAAATATAAGTGATGGTTTAAAACTATTAAAACACAATATATTATTTATATCTATAATACATGTGATGCATTGATAATTGCTACTTATATGTGCAAAAGTTAATAAATGATGCAGTTAGCTATTCTTAAAATCTAATATAGTAATGCTCATTAATTGTTAAAATAAAAATTATCACTTAACAAACATATATATCTCAATTTTAAAAATTGTCACATTTGTACCACTGCATAAAATACTTATTATAATGAAATGTACATTTTATTTTATATAGGGGTTTAAACCATTGCAATACTTTTTAAAGGCAACAGTTTAAAATTTTTATCATAAAAATTGTCACATATACACCATTGCATAAAACGCTTATTATAATGAAATATACAATTTATTTTATGCAACGATTTAAACTACTACAATAATTTTTTAAAACAACAGTTCAAAATTGTTATCATGAAATCGTTGTAATAGGTCAATTATGGTGTAGTAAATAATAAGTACCAATTAATTTTTACTTAATTATTATAAATTTTAACTTGTATTACTAGTAAGTAAGTTCACTAATATTATATTTAAGCAATGCAGAAGAAAATTACATTATAAATATTATAACAAAATAATAGGTTAAGTTTTAAATTTATAACAGTAATTATTGTTAACAATATTAAAAAATTATTTTACAAATAAAAAGTGTAAAAAAAAATTTCATTTTATACATGAATCACTTATTGATAGTTTTATAATAAAATTTATAACTATGAAATTTTTCTTTAATTACTTTATCAAATATCTTCTATCTCATTTTTTATTACTTCATCACCAAACCTTTGATATGTCTTTTATTCTATATGCTAAAATAATTTAGGCCCACTAAGAGAAATTTATTTTATTATGAATATTTGACAAAAAAAATGCATTTCTTTGTCTTGTCTTATTACGAAAGTGTAACTACAAATAGGAGTTGCATAATTTGAAATGAGTTCATTAACCAATTTAGCTCTTATGCATTCATGGTCATTTTCTGAAATAATTTGGTTTTTAGGATTGAAATTAAAACCAATAAAACGTATGTAAATTTAATTAATTTAGTCAAAATATATTATGTGTAAATTTTTTTTGTAATTTTGTTCAATTAAAAATAAATCAATAAAAATTTTTATTTATTTATATTTGGATGTTTATTACACATATATAATTACTCATAATAATTAGTAAAAATATATATTTTAGTTAAATTTTGGTTCTATCGCCATTGAATCAATTAATTTTTGATTAATATTGATTTTGGATTGAAGACACTGATTTTGTCAATTTTTTATTGTTGTATTTATTCGTTTTAAATAACAAGCATTGTAAATTGTACATAATTAGTATATATATATATATATATATATATATTGTTTTAATTTAGTAGAACGGAATTTAGATCACTTGCATTTTATACAAACAAAATTTATTCATAGGTCACGTGTGGTGGGGCCAGTCAGCACTCTGCACCGCATGGTTCTTGGTGAAATGGGACGGAAGCCTCGAGTATCGCACGATTCCTCCGTAATAGTCCACGAGAGTGATTTGGGGATTCGACAACTCCGCCACGTGCTCTCTCCGTAATTGTATCCCCCATAACGTATCGAAGTAAGTAAAAAAACACTGTTTTGGTATTAGCTGCTCAACAACTTTACATTTGGCTCATTAACGCTGCACCCTAATACGACGCTGCCACTTGTGTTGAATAAAGTCCATGTGTACCTATTCAAGGCGTATAATTAAATCTCCCTCATGTAAATTAAAAGTTTATTTGGTAATGGTGTGTGTGTGTGTGAGTGTTTTTCTACTTTTCAATTTTTAATTTATTTTTAAATTAAAAATAAAAATTATTTTTGATTATGTTTATTTTCAAATTTTGAAATTATTATTTAACAAAATTAACTTTAAAAAATTATAGAAAGATAATTCATAATTTATAACCCTTTCTTTGTAATATCATCTACTTTTTCATTTTGTATACTATTTATTTTTATCTATCATATTTCATTTTCTCTTTAGAACCAGTAAAGTTATCCATTTATGTTGTTAATGTAATGTCATTGTTTTGTGTCTCATACCTTGCATCTCGTTCCTTTGTGTGGAATCTGTCGGCTATTAATAACATAACCACTATAAAACTTTGCCATAATATTAGGACCAACAAATAACTACCAAATATAAGGAGGAACCTCCTTAGTTGCAACTTAGTTTTGAAACCAAATTGTAAAATCTTGACTATGATTTTATGTTCCTATCCATCTTTTTCTTTGTTGGCCTTTTATTAGTTGTCTATGATTTTTGTAATAAAAATAACAATAAGCAATACACTGGGTAATTTAAGGAGAGAAGATTCAATTACAATTAAGTTAATACATTATCTTAATGTAGTTTTTATCAGCAAAATACAAATAAATGCATTTATGGAAAGAAAAGAAATTTAAATAAAGAAATCAATCTAACCTATCAAGGTTCATTTTATTACCCCTAAGTAAGTTGTGGTGATTGGATTGGTATTTTTATTCCAACTTTACCCAAACCTAATATGTATTGGCAATATTGCAAGTGCCAATACATAAAGTAATGATTTTTGGTAGAATACTCAACAATATTTAATTGAATTAGCAACAATTTTTTGTTAAATAAGCAATAAAGTTGGCATAATAGAACATTATGAATTTAATGAAATAAGGATTTTATTATAGGATAGGCATCACATAAAGTAACAATTTATGAATTTTATTAAGTATTAAAACATAATCTATTAACTTTAGCATTAATTAAAATATCAAATATTGTAGTAAATGTAAATAAAGTAGTAAAAGTTACAAAAAAACTGCATAATTAATGTTAGGATCTCACATAAATTCAAAGTACTATGATTGTTTCAATTGATTATGACTCATTACTTGGAATAGAAACACTCAATCTTACAACTAGTCAACCAGTTTACATCTCTTCTTTGTGCATATTCTTCTTGTATTACTCTTTATTGTCTTACAATATTTAAGAAGGAAGTTGTTACCTTTCTTCCATTAAACAAGGCCTTATTTCTTGGAATGAACTAATTTTTTCATGGATAATGGTTGTCAAAAGTACAAAAAGACTAAAAAGTATAAAAATAATAAAGTCATAACCACAAACTGAGCACCAAAAGCCATGATAGATTGCTATTCCAATATATAGTTTGTCATTTTAGTTATTGAAAAGTTAAAACAATCAATAAAGAACTAAATAACAAGACAAAAAAAAAAAAAAAGAGAGATATTAAAAAGAGACCTTAGCTTGGTTGGCTAAAAATTACTTATGATATCTAACTTGTTACAACTGTTATTTAAACAAATTAATTAAAATTAAATGTCATAAAAGATATCCAACAATATTCAACACATAGAAAAATTTTATAAATTAATAGTTTATTTTGTAATGTCATTAAAGATACAAAATAAACTTATTAACTATTGTCTTTAATTATTAGCATTAATCCACTCTCAAAGTATTTCATCACTATTTAAATTATCATTCAATTGGTTTAAATCTCTTTCAAAATGTAACTCATTTGTTTGTAAGTCAACTATAGTACTTGGCATATCTTCTCTTATTAAATTAGATTGCTTAACATTACCAATGACTCCTATATATTGGAGCAACTACTTTTGGCTCCCCCAAGCATATGTCTTGTACATAGAAAACTTAGTGAACTTGAGATATCAATATGAATAAATCATTCAGATAACACAATTTGTTGTAATTAATGGTGCATGTCCGTAGTCATTATTCTCTAACTTAAACCAATCACATTTAAACAAAACAATATCACTCTCCTAATATGGCAAACAAAAGAATATTTTTTTTTTCTTCCATAGGTTATCAAAGATTACTTTTTACTTCTTCCCAAACTAATTATCAAAGTTAACCAACTCTTATACAATTTCTAATCTTAACAAATGAGTTAGAGTAGTTCTTAACTTTATTACTATGGAAAGATTTTTTGTCTCTTATCTAAGAGTGATTAGCATCTTAGAACCTATGATAATCCATATATCAAGTTTTCCTACTATGACACTAATATTGAGAAGAAGCATCATAATTACAAGTAAGACATACAAGTTTTCCTTTTATACTTCACCCCAACAACATTACATATGTTAAAAAATTACTGACAATCTATAATAAAGTTGTGTGCATTTGAAAAGATTGCTTGTTAGATGCATTATATATCTCTAAACCATACTCCTAAAACTCCTTCATTCCTTCGATTAGTGGTTGCAAAAACTCATATATCTCTCTTCTAAGTGAATTAGGGCCAAGTTGTTCGGAATGCATTGAATCCATCATTAGCCAAACCTAATCTCATATTGTGAGGGTCATTTGCGAAAGATGGATGCAACATATCAAAATCTTTCTAAATTTAACCATCAATAGGATGTCTTATGTCACCATCCTTAGATTTATGCTTTACATGCCAAACATATGATTAGTTGTTTCTGGGTACATGAAAAGTCAAGTTTAGATTTCAAAGAAAAATATCTTAAAATCTTGGGTGACTCCCAATGGACCTTTGAGGATACATTAAAGACTTCATCCCCTTTAACTTCCTTGATGTTTTTCCACCTAAATGCCCCATGTAAATGACAAATCTCCATCTTTTCATGCTTTCACAAAAAAAGATACAATTATTAGGACATGCATGATTTTTTTTTGTAGTCCAATCCTATATCTTTCACTATATTTTTAAATGTATTAAACAAACTAGAAATCTTAGCATCAAGGAATGTGTCTTTGATTAAATCCAAAATATCTCTAAATACAACATTACTAAGGTCATGGAGACACTTAAGAAAATATAATTTAATTGTGAAAGAAAGCCTAGAATAAGTCTTATAACCAAGGTATAATTCCTATTGCTTATTTTCTATTAACTTGTAAAACTTTCTAACTTATACATTAAGACACTCCCCAATATTGTTAAGATTTGCTAGCTTTTCTCTTACATCTTTAAAGGAGTCATGTAAGAGCCCATCAATATCATCATTATTACCAACCTTAATTTCACTGTTATTTATTTTTCTACTTGATTATAGTCCCTCACTATGAAAAATCTAGGTGTTATAATCCCATATGAATCCTTAAATGATTAAATGTTCATAAACCACATCTCTAGAGTACCAATAATGACAATAATATAGTATAAAAAGGCAAGAGATTTCATCTCTCTTAGCAAATGTAACAAAAGCTTCAATTGAAAAATCATCAACCCTACTCAAGTAATCATTACTTAATTTTTTGAATTCTATCTATCTTTTATCCTTGATGTTGAACAAGCAATTTTCAATCAAATGAAGCAAATATATATAGAATATTTAATTTTTAAATTAACAAGTAAATGTGGTGTAAGTGAAAGTTATGAAAATAAAGGGCATCATTATAATAATGCACCAAAGACAAAGCATTAACTCATTTAAAACACATTTAAGGTTAGCCTTAACCAACCATGCATAATGAATCTCAAAATCAAAAAATTAAAGAAAATATGAGCTTGATTTTATTTTGCTCTATAGAATGCATTATTTTGTCGTGCAATTAGTCAAAAAAAATTATGACCCTAGAAATGGTAAACAAATTGGGAAAACTAGGTTCAAAAGTATTAAATTACGACCAACAAAATTCCATTAAATCATCCAACCATTAGATTTTTAGTAGACATGCAATTTATTCCATGACAATAAGGTTAATATATTATCTTAATGTAATTTTTGTCATCAAAATACAAATAAATGAATTCATTAAAAAGAAAAGAAATTTAAATAGAGAAATAAATCTAGCTTTTCAAGGTTTATTCAGTTTCTCATGAGTAAGTTATGGTTGCAAGTACTAATTAACTTACCCAATATGCACAACATTGATTACATAAACAAAACAATTAAAACTTTAAGGAATAGAAAATCTGATATGTTAGTGGCAAATCCAACTAGATCGATAGTTTATTATGGAAATAATAAATTTAATATCAAGTCTTAGAAAAGCCTACATTTTCTAGTAGTAGAAGCTTACATATAAGGTATTTTTCAAATTCATGACCTTATTTTTTTCTCTTGTTAATTTTTTTTCTCAAAAAAGATAATATTAGTTGAAGAGAACTATTTTAGATAATTTATATTTAAAATAATATTGCATATAATAGTTAATATATTAATATTAGTATTAAATTTACCATTACAAATTCTTATTATATAAATTATAAATTTTTTGTGTAAATGTATAACTTTTTAATTTCTATTTGAAGTTAAAATATAAGATACTTTATAGATTTATTATTAATAAAGTATATACTAATATTAATTCTATACAAAAATTTATTTAAATAAAAATAAAAGTAAATAGTAAGTATCATAAGATAGATAATAAATATAAAATGTTAACAATAAAAATCTAATAATGTATGCCATAAAGAAGAAGAAGAAAAAAAAAAGGGGGAGAGATTTCATTTCCCATGTATCAGCACTCGTTGATGAGCAGCAATTGTTTCTTAAAGATGTCAAGTTTGATGAGCAGCAAAATACATAAAAGTCATATTATTATTATTTTTGCAATAACAGTGAAGCTACCAATGCTTTTCACTGGATAGGTTTTTCTTTCTTTTTTTTTGGCTCTCTAATCTTTGAAGAAGAAAAGATACGCTCGAAGGCACAATATAGACCCTGCAAGTTGTAGGCTTTCTTGTTTCATTTTAATTCAGAACCTACGAGTTGACTAGAATTATGGCCCACCAGATTGTACAGCGTTCACATGGTCGAAGAAATGGAAGATGGTATGGAGAAAGACAATAAAAATTGACTATGTGTGCAGGCGGATGCACATGATTTAACCGGAGTCGTCAGGCTTCAAGTCTTGGTCTTCCTTGTTTTACAGGTCTTTCGTCTTGGTCTTTCTTTATTCATGGCTAGTTCTTTATTCACACTCCCGTCTGCCAGTGGCCGTGAAGTTTTTCTTTTCCCCTTAAAATTTGCTGCAAGTTGTCCCCACGGCCCGCTCATTTACTGGTCACAGAAAAGGGCTAGTGGACAAAGAGCGGGGAGCTGGGGGCGACGGGGTGAAGGGACGAGATGGGGTCCATCTCTTCTTATTTTTTTAAAAATGTAACGTGGGTGTAGACAAGTACGATGAACATATAATTAATAAGAATATATACATATATATATATATATATATATATATATTCCTTGAATCCTTTTTGTATATTACATTTTTTTTTTAAAAAATTTGATAAGACCTGCACGGAGGCCAGCCACTTTTTCTTTCTGTGTCTGAACTCTTATCTATAAAATTTCGTCCCCTTTAAATGCCAACGTAGAGTATTGTTTGGGCCAGTCAACTTCTACTCACGAAACTGGGAGGAAAGACACAGAGGTGATCCAATTTAAATTACCAAAACTCCACATATAAAGAGAGACGACCAAAGAGTCAAGACTTGACTCTTGCAAATACACTTCCAGTTTGTGTATTGATTTGCAGTTGCAGAGACATTTTCCTAAGCTCTAAGCCTCCGGCTGTGAAGAAGAACAAGGGAAATCAAGAAATGGTGAATCCAATCCCCAGAGGAGTGAGGATAGCATGGGAACGTTGGAACATTAGGGGTTGCCTTATCTTCAGTCTCTCATTGCAGACCATTCTCATCCTGTTTGCCCCATCCAGAAAGCGCACTGGCAGAAAGATTATAATCTTAATGGTCTGGTCGGGCTACCTGTTGGCCGATGCAGTAGCAAATTTTGCAGTAGGGCTCATATCCAACAGCCAAAAAGGCAATGATAGCCCCTCTGCTGCTGCTCGAGAAAACAGTGACCTCTTAGCCTTCTGGGCTCCCTTTCTTTTGCTTCATCTGGGTGGTCCAGATACCATCACTGCTTTCGCTCTTGAAGATAACGCTCTGTGGCTCAGGCACTTGCTTGCTCTCATAGTCCAGGCCGCGGCTACTCTCTATGTGTTCATCCAAACTCTTCCCAAGAACAAGGTAATTATCCCAACAATACTCTTGTTTTTCGCTGGAATTATCAAGTACTTGGAGCGGACACGATCTTTGTATCTTGCAAGCGTAGACAGATTCCGGGATTCTATGCTCAAGAAGCCGGATCCCGGGCCCAACTATGCTAGGCTCATGGAGGAATATGCCTCAAAGAAGGAGGGAGGACTTCCAGCAAAAATCATTTATGTGCCAGAGTCTGAAAAGGAAATCAAAGATCGCAACACCAATAAAAGGACGTTGGACGACATAGAGTTGGTGCAGGAGGCTTATCGTTGGTTCAATTTCTTCAAAGGACTGGTTGTTGATCTCATCTTCAGCTTTAAGGAGAGAAACGAAAGCCGCAAATTCTTTAATACCCTGAATCATATGGATGCTCTGGGAATGGTGGAGGTGGAGCTTAACTTCCTTTATGAAGTCCTATTCACAAAGGTCGTTGTTGTGCACTCGAATTGGGGAAGGTTCTTCCGGCTTTTAGCTTTCTGTGCGGTGGCGTCCGCCCTAGGGGTCTTCCGTTTCCATGTCAAGAAGCACGGATATTACAACATGTTTGATGTGAGCATCACATATGCATTGCTCACGGGTGCCATAGCACTCGACATAGTAGCCTTGTTGATGGCTGTTTTCTCTGACTGGACGGTGGCTTCTCTGGAGAAATCAGGCAGTGTGCCGGACTCTGGCTCGAAATTCCTTGCCATCAAACCAAAGGCTCTCCTCGAGAAGTTCCTCAAATTCAAGAGACGATGCGAGACTTCTTACCCCACCGAAGAAGTACCAATCAAACACACTGTTTTATACACACCCTTTGTATTCCGCAGGTGGTCTCATTTTGTTTCAACTCACAACTTGATAAGATACTGCCTCAGAGGGCGTCCAAAGGGGATATACAAATACAGGCGTCAGACTCTCATCACAAAAGCCATTCAATTCTTCAGGATCAACTCGGTCCTTGATCCAATTGTCTATTTCATCAGTAAACTTGTTCAATTTGTGGTCAAATGCATCCCAGATCTGCCGAGGCGCATCATGGGGGAGAATCGAGTCAGGCGCATTAATCGCACCTTGGCTAGATGGACTGAGAAACTCGTTGAGCTAATTGGCCTCAAGGACTTTGTAGATGAGATACTATACGTGGGCAGAGAGCCATTCACTAGAGAGCTGTGGGAATTTATATTCAATGAGTTGCAGAAGAAATCCCGGTTTGCAAATGACCCAGAGACCGCAGAAAGGATATGCTCTGCCAGAGGGGAGTGGGTCCTCCAGGACGCTGATTTGGTTCAGCCACGTGATTCTGAAAGAAATCCTAATATAATGCCTTATATTGTCGATGTTTCTTACGATGAGAGCCTTTTGCTTTGGCACGTTGCCACGGAGCTGCTGTACAAAGGTGAACAGACAGAAAAGAACACTCTTCCTGGTGGGAAAAGCCAAATTTTCAGTAAGTTGCTGTCCGATTACATGCTATATCTTCTGATCATACAGCCAACAATGATGGCGGCCGTCGCAGGGGTTGGCAAAATTAGATTCCTGGACACGTGCGCCGAGGCCTGTAGATTCTTTGAGAGTAAGAATCCAAAATGGCTCGACGACAGGGATGCATGCAGGCAGATCCTGGAAGTGAACACTGAGGTTAGGCCGATTGACGTGAAGGGAGACAGGAGCAAGTCAGTGCTGTTTGATGCGTGCAGGCTGGCCAAGGAGCTGCAGAAATTGGGGGACAATAAGTGGGAGACGATAAGCAGAGTGTGGGTGGAATTGCTGTCATATGCTGCGAGTCATTGCAGAGCAACTGCGCATGCCCAGCAGGTAAGCAAAGGCGGAGAGCTGCTGTCTCTGGTTTGGCTTATGATGGCCCATTTTGGCATCGGGGACCAATTCCAAATCAACGAGGGCCATGCCCGAGCCAAATTAATTGTTGGCAAGTAGCTGTGCCCGCATGAATTGTTTTCTTTTCTTTTTGAATGAGTTTAGAAAGAATGTCGCCAGTTCTTTCTGGCTATGTCCTCTTTCACTGTATTTTCCTCTTGTTTTGTCGACTGAATGGTGTTGGTAAGAGCGAAAGCAATGCTCCGTGTAAGTTTTATCTTTTCGCTAGTAACGTAGAAAAATACGTCGAAAAGATAATTAATAAAATATATAATATTACAATAAAAATAATTTAATAAAAAAATATTATTATTAAATAATATTTATTATTATTTTTAAAAATAATTTTTATTTTTATAAATAAATTATTATAATATAATAGATTATATTAACTATTTTTTAATATAATAGATTTTACACAATGTATATTTTATATAATGAAATAATAAAAATAACTTAATTATTTTGCTATCTCAACAATAAGTTATAAATTATTAAAAATTGTATCTTCCATTTAGAAAAAAAAATATATTTATAATAATTCTAATTTTATAACTCATAAAATAATATAATATAAATTATATATCATAATGACAATTAGTAATATATAATAATTGATAATAAATATATAATGACTAATTTAATAGTAATAGAATAATTAATTTAATGATAAGAAAATAACTAATTAATTAAGACATTTAACTCAATTTTTTTAAATAAAAATATAATAGACTAAAAAATGTTTCCTTCTTTCTTTCTCTCTTCATTACATGGCATTTTCTAATACACTCAGTGACCTAGCTCCAACTACGAGCGTACCAATCTCCAGCCTCCCACCCTTTATACGTAGAGGTGGGAGAGCAAAAATCTCAATTTTTTTTCTTTTACTCTTTTGGGATTTTCTTAATTTTGTGTGAGAATTGCAAAAAGTTTAATTTTAAGCAGCTGACTTACCCACATTATGTGCTAAAAGAAAAAGGAAAAAAAAAAAAAGGTCATCTAATTATTGAATACAATATCTTGGCAAATTAATTGAACCAAGACATTTAATAGTGAATGAGTTCAAAAATTACGAGTTAATCCTCATCATTTGTCAATCTAAACATTAATCGGGAAGAAAAATAAAGCATAGATGCTAAAAGAAAAAAATTAATATAAACTAACCAATCTTTTGAGCTTCATTTTTACATGTCTCTTCCATTGGCAAGTAAAACATCAAACTGTAGAACGAGTGGGGGAAGTCAAGGAATTCAACACTCTCGAACTTCTTCTTTATAGGTCTGTTCTCCACGTTATACAATATCACGCTATGAAATGACCCGAGGGATAAAAAAATTCAGAAATTGTTGAAATAATTTCTTGTATGGTCTCTTTCAAATAAAATACCGAAGGAAATTTTTTTTTATTTATTAATGATTTTAATGAAATACTTATAAATGAAAAATAATTAGATAAATTTATATTATTAATCATTAAAATTTTACGATTTAGTCAAAATTAAATTATTATTTTATTATTAATAATATAATTGAGATATATTAATATTTTTAGTTAAATATATTTATTTATCTAAAAATATCAAATTTATTTAATTGAAAATATTTAATTATCTATTAAAATTAATAATATTTTTTATAATAAGATTTTACAAAAAGGAATTATACTATATTCTAATTATTTTATATGAATTATAATTAATTATGAGCATTTATAGTTTTAATATACTTGTATATTTCATGTGTTGTTTTGTTCATTGAATTAAATTATTTAGAATTGCTACAAGAAATTGGTGTTATATTAGTGGACCAAAATCATTGTTCAAGTGGTTCAAATTATAGCTTAATGTCAAATGTAGTGGTTTTTATTCCGCTATATTTGCAAGCATTATAGTAAATCTTATACAATAATTTGCTTAACCTGTAACAACACATATGAACCCGTTACATAAAAGACATTTAGGCAGTGGTGTTAAATGATTATTGCATCCCTTTTAATATGGTATATGTGGCAATTATGAAATATATATGTGATAGTTTTTTTGTTTTTGGAAATGCTTTGAAATTTGTTGAGGTAGCAATTTTTTAAGATCAAGTAGTGGTCATTGGAGAAATAAGTAGTGGTTCATAACAAAATAAGTAGTTGCTTCTAGTGAATTTGAAAATGATTCACCATGGATTGGACAACTTTCTTGTTGTCGAATATGTAACAGTTATCTAGTAGAATAAGTTATGGTTTCTAGCAAAATACTCAACCATATTTAATTGAATTATTAGCAATTTCCTATTAAATAAACAACGAAGTTGGTAGAATAGGCAACATCATCTAATGAAATAGGGATTTTATTATAGAATGGGCATCATATAAAGTAACAATATATGAATTTCATTAAGTATTAAAACATAATTTATTAACTTCAACATTAATTAAAATACTAAATATTTTACCAATATTTAGCATTTTACATAAAGCCAAAGTACACTACAATTGTCTTAATTGATTATGACTCACTACTTGGAATAGAAATGCACAATCTCACAACTGGTTGCCCAGTTTGCGTTTCTTATTATGCTTGTTCATTTTGTATTACTCTTCGTTATCTTAAAATACTTAAGAAGGAAGTTGACTCATCTCTTACATTAAATAAAGTCTTCTTTCTTCAAATAAGTTGATTCTTTGTGACTTATGGCTATCAAAAGTACATAACAATTAAAAAAAATAGAAATAGTAAAGTCATAATAACAAACTAAACACCAAAAAATCGTGATAGATTGTTGTTCTAACTTATATTTCATCATTTTAATTATTGAAAAGTTAAAAAAATCAATAAATAACTAAATAACAAGTAAAAAGAAAAAAAAAAGAGATTAAAGAGAGACCTTTGCTTGGTTGGTAAAGGGTTAATTACAATATTTGACTTGTTATAATTGTAATTCAAATAAATTAATTAAAATTGAATGTTATAAAAGATATCCAAAAATATTCAATTTATAGAAAAATTTCATAAATCAATGATTTATTCAATAAAGTCATAAAAGATTGCAAAATATACTTATTAACTTGTTTGCTCTAATTATTAGCATCTATCCATTCCTAAAGTGTTTCATTACTATTTGAATTATTGTTCAATTGGTTTAAATCTCTTTTAGAATGTAGTTAATTTATTTGTAGGTCAACTATCGTACTTGTCATTTCTTCTCTTATCAAATTAGATTACTCAACACTACCAATGACTTAATAACTCCCTAGGAATCTCACATATTACATAATAATAGCCTTTCCCAATTTGATCCTTCATATAAAAAACTTGGTGAACTTGAGATGTTAATATGAATGGATCATTCAAATAGCACAATTTGTTAGAATTAATGCATGTAAGTTTATAGTCATCATTCTTTAACTCAAACCAATCACATTTAACAAAATAATATCAACTTGACTCCAATAGTCTAATTTAATAATTTCTAGAAATGCTTTATAATCACTCACTTCTCTCTTAAGTAGATTTTGGTTTTTAGAACTAGCAAAGTTATATGTTTATACTGTTAGTGTAATGTCATTATTTTGTGTCTTATACCTTGCATCTCATTCCCTCGTATGAAATTAATGGTTATTAATACCATAGCCACAATAATGCTTTGCTACAATATTAGGACCAATAGACAACTACCAAATATAAGCCATGTTGTAAAATCTTGATTATGATTTTGTGTTCTTACCCATCTCTTTCTTTGTTGTCCTCTCATTAATTGCTTGTGCTCTCTGTAATAAAAACAACAATAAGGATTATCCTAGGAAATTTAAAAAAAAAAGATTCAATGACAATTTAAAGTTAGACATAGCTTACTTTATATATCTCTTGACCTCTTCTTCTTTGCAATTAAATAATGCATATCTATGTACTTACTTAAGCAAAACAATATCTAAAGTAAATGCTTTGTTGTTCCTTTTCTCTTTACTTCATATTGTATGACCTTTATTGAGAAATAGAGGTATTTGTTCCTTCATTATGGTGCCTGATTGTTTATTATATGTTGTAAAATGAGTCTTTACCTCATCGTGTATATCTCCTAAGCAAAACACCAACACACTTTAGCCAAATACCATTTTGCGATGAAACCTTAAAGATAACTTCTATTACAAACATACAATTTTAATTTGCATAAAAATCATTTAATCCCAAACATGTAACAACAATGCACATACCCACCTAACCTAATTTCATCAACTAAGTAGAGGCAAAATCATATCTAATTGGCAAAGTATTTCTCTAATTTCTCTTTATAAGGGATCTAAGCCTTTCAACTTCATAACTTTATTACATATTGATTTAAAAAATGATCCCAATCTTATGAAGGTCATAACAACATGCTTTGGTATTGTCTTATTAACTATAACTTAAAGAAGGCAATGTATCAAT
Source organism: Bruguiera hainesii (assembly GCA_023213295.1). Classification (NCBI taxonomy): domain Eukaryota; kingdom Viridiplantae; phylum Streptophyta; class Magnoliopsida; order Malpighiales; family Rhizophoraceae; genus Bruguiera; species Bruguiera hainesii. The sequence goes on from JAHOYR010000006.1 coordinate 6,245,047, forward strand.
AAATGTGCATCATGACTCTTATACCTTATAATTTTCTTCTTTTTTTTCATTTACATATCTGGATATATTTCATGCACAACCTTAAGGAAGTTTGACACCTTTTATAATAGTACAAAATATTGTTTCTTCTCTAGTGTCATTGAAAAGTATGCTTTTAATGCATAAATATGATGACCATCATTAAAAAGAATAGGTTGAACCACTTCTCTTATCCTCATGTTCTCTAAATCAAAATGAGTATTTGTATGATCCTTTATCTTACTAAGAATGTCAAGGGAGAGTCCCAATAATGCTATCACAAATGTTCTTTTCTATATGCATAACATATAAATTGTGATGACATTTATCACTCTCTCAATATGGTAAACAAAATAATATAAGTTTTTTTTTCTTCCATAGGCTATCAAAAACTACCTTTTGCTTCTTTCTAAAGTAATTATGAAAATTAAATAACTCTTATACAATTTATAATCCTTACAAAAGAGTTAGAGAAGTTCTTAACTCTATATTACCATTGAAAGATTTTCTATCTCTTCTCTAAAGGTGATTAACATCTAAGAACTTACAATGATCCACATATCATGTTTTCCTATTATGATACAAATATTGAGAAAAAAAATATCATAATTACAAGTAGGACATGCTAGTTTTCCTTTTGTATTCCATTTTGACAACATTGCATATGCTAGCAAATCATTGACAATCCATAAAAAGGTTGCATGCATTTGAAAAGATTGCTTATTAGATGCATCATAAGTCTTTAAACCATACTTTTATAACTCCTTTAGATTTTTAATTGGTGGCTATAAAAACATATATATCTCTTTTTCAGGTGAATTAGGGTTAAGAATAATCATAGAGAGCATCATATATTCTAATTTCATACATAACTATGGTGCTAGGTTATAATTAATTAGTATAACTGACCATGTGCTATGTGTAATGATCATTGTTTGGAATGGATTAAATCTATCATTACCCTAATATAATCTTATATGGTAAGGATCATTTGCAATATATGGATGCAACATATCAAAATCTTTTTAAACTTGACCATTAACAGGATGTCTCATGTTGTCATCCTTAGGTTGATACTTTACATGCCAAACCATATCATCAGTTGTTTCTTGGCATATGAAAAGTCTTAAAACCTTAGATTTCAAAAGGAAATATCTTAAAATCTTGGCCGACACCTAATGAACCTTTGAGAATACATTAGAGACTTTATCCCTTTTAACTTCCTTGATGCTTTTCCACCTAAAAGCTCCATAAATGTATAAATTTATGACTTTTCATACTTATCCCCAAAAAGGATGCAATCATTAAGACATGCATGAATTTTTTTGCAATCATTAAAACTTTTCATACTTTTCATACTTATCCCCAAACATATTTTTAACTTTATTAAACGAACCATAAACCTTAGCATTAGGGAATGCCTCCTTAATTAAATCCAAAATATCTCTAAATGTTGCATTACTAAGGTCATAGAGACACTTAAGAAGATATAATCTAATTGTGAAAGAAAGACTACAAAAGGTCTTACAACTAAGGTATAATTCTTATTGCCTTTTTTCCACCAACTTATAAAACTTTCTAGCTTGTACATTAAGATACTCCCAACATTGTGAGGATCTGCTAGTTATTCTCTTACATCCTTAAAGGTGTCATGTAAGAGCCCATCAAAATCATCACTATTATCAATTTTAATTTCACCATTATTTATCGCCCTACTTGATTATAGTCTCTCATTATGGAAAATTTAGGTCTTATAATCCCACATGAATCCCTAAACAATTAAACATTTATAAACCACATTTCTAAAGTTCCAATAATAATAATAATAATAATTTCTACAAAGGCAAGACATTTCATTTCCCTCGACAGATATAGCAAAAGTTTTATTTAAGAAATCATCAACCCCACTCAAATAATCATTAATCAATCTATCAAAATCCATCCATCTTTTATCCTCTATGTTAATCAAGCAAATTTTAATCAAATAAAATATATATGCATTGACTATTTATTTTTAGATTAACAAGTGTATAGGGTGCAAGTGAAAGTAGTACAAATAAAGGACATCACTATAAGAATGCACGAAAGACGGAGCATAACCTTAGCTAGAAGACATTTAAAGTTAGCTTTAACAAACCATGCATAATGAATCTCAAAATCAAAAGATGGAAGAAAATTTGGATTTGACTTTATTTTTCTTTATAAATGCATTCTTTTATGGTGTAATTAGTCAAAAAAACTCATGACCCAAGAAATGGAAAACAAATTTGAAAAACTAGGCTCCTAAGAATGAATGTATCAAATTATGACCAATGAAATTTCAATAAATCATCCAACCACTAGGTTTTTTGTATATTTGTAATTTGTTCAAAGATAATAAGGTTAATACATTATCTTGATGAAGTTTTTGTTAGAAAAATACAAATAAATGCATTCATAGAAAGCAAAAAATTTAAATAAAGAAATAAATCTAGCTTGTCAAGGTTAATTCAGTTACCTATAAACAAGTTTTGGTGATTGGACTGATGTTTCTGCTTCAACCTTACCCAAACCTGATGGGCATTACAAGTGCCATTTGAGTTACCTAATATCCACAAAATTGATTACATATACAAAACAATTAAAACTTTAAGAATTAAAGAATATGATATGTTAGCTAGTGGCAAACCCAACAAGATTTGTTAGTTTATTACAAAAATAATAAATTTGATATCAAATTTTAGAAAAGCCTACATTTTCTCATAGATAAACTTCTTGGCTCTATAAATATGTATGTTAATTAGGGAGCAAATTAGTCTTTGCTATATATTGGATCAACATTGATAAACAAAAGTTGGCAAGTTGTACATTTTTCTTACCTCAATTTGATTAAAAAAAAAAAGAAAAAAATACATTTCTTAAAGAGGGAAGAGAGAGAAAATGCAGGTTGTGAAGGGAGACATGAATGTCATGTGCAACATCAAGGCCGAAGCAAAGGTTATAGAAAAGTTATATATATATATATATATATATATATATATTTAAGGAAAAACCTAAAAATTAAAAAATTCTAAAAATCAAATTTTCACATCCTCATTTTAATTGCAATTGCTTTTGATAGCAAACAACTTTTACATTGTTAAGACTAGTCATAAATTCTAGAAGAACGACACAATCAATCAACCAATAATTGAAATACTTATCCAATACAATGAAAAAAGAGAAAAAATTAGATTGAAAAGAATAAAAGAGAGCGAGGGAGAGCAAAAGGAATCACTAACCTAGTTGGAAAAATTGCTCGATTGATCAATAAATGAACCGATCTGAGAAGGTCAAAGAGGAGAGCAATGAATTAATTGATTTGATATTAAAATCATTCAAGTGGTTGCCGATTTGAAACAAATAGATAATCAAGGCAAATGTATGCTGATTTGAAATAAAAAAACAACTTATGTTATAACTATTTTTTGATTTTGACAAAAACAAAAAGAGTAGAGTGAGGAGCTTTACAATCCAAAACAACATCACATTGTATATTGAAACCCCTTTTTTTTTTGTTTAGTTTATTATTTTTTTGTTGTCATTTTTTTTTAAATTGAAAATCACTACCAAAAGTATGTTAAACCATTGCTTATGTTGAAACATAGGTGATGGTTTAAAATTACTGAAACACATTATGTTATTTATATTTATAATACATGCAACAAATTGATAATTGCTACTTATATGTGTAACAATTAATATATATTGTAATTAACCACTATTTAAAACTTATTGTAACAATGCTCATTAATCATTATAATATAAATTACTACTTAAAATACACATATATCACTTCCAATGAATGACATATACAAGTTAATTTTTACTTATGATGAATTTTAAAGTGTAATATTAGTAATTCTGTTATTATTATATTTAAATAATAAAAAAGAAAATTACATCATAAATGTTAGAACAAAATAATAGATTAAATTTTGTATTTATGAAAGTAATTGTTATTAATAATATAAAAAATTATTTTACATATAAAAAGTGTAAAAAAATATTTATAATTTGTAAAAAAAAATTCTGTTTTACAGATAAATTACTAGTAAATACTTTTGTAATAAAATTTTTGACTATTAAATTTTGCTTTAGTTACATTATTTAATATCTTTTATCTCTTCTTTAATTACTTCATCACTAAAAACTTGATATTTCTTTCATTATATATGCTAAAATAATTTAGTCCCAATAAGAGATATTTATTTTATTTTGTAATATTTGACAAAAAATTCATCTCTTTGTCCCTTCCTATTACAAAGGTGTAACTACAAATAGTAGTTGCATAATTTGAAATAAGTTCATTAACCAATCTAGTTCATGTGCATTCATGATTATTTTCTTAAATAATTCATTTTTTAAGATTGAAGTTGGAACCAACGAAACATGTGTAAATTAATTATTTTGGTCAAAATATATTACATGTGACTTTTTTGTAATTTTGTTCAATTAAAAATGAATAAATATAAAAATTTTATTTATTTATGTTGTGATGTTTATTATAGATATGTAATTATTCACAATAATCTTTGACTCTCTGATGGCTTGATGCTGGCTTTGGTTTGACAACATTGATTTTGTCATTTTTTTTTTTTTCCATTCTTGTATTTCTTCATTTTAAATAAGAAGCATTGTAATTTGTACATGATTAGTGACTTTTATATTTCATTTTTTTTTAATTTAGTAGAACGGAATTTATATCACTCGTATTTCATACAAACAAAATTTATTCATAACTCAAGTGTTGTGGGGGCCAGTCTGCACTCTGCACCAGATAGTTTTGGTGACATGGGATGGAAGCCTCAAGTATTGTATGATTCCTCCGTAATATTCCATAAGAGTGATTTGAAGACTCAATAACTTTGCTTCTCTGATGATTAACGTATGTTTTTGAAAAAAGGAAAAGAGAAAAAAAAAGAAAAGAAGAAAGAAAAAAGATTTCTGCAACGTGCTATCTATCAAAGTTAATTAGAAAAGAAAAAAAAAAAAACAGGGTTCAGCATCAGCTGTCCAGTTGACAACTTTATCACCCTAATAATACACTACTCACTCGTATGAATTGTTAAATAACTACACAAATATTTATGATTTTATTAATTCAATAAAATAATACATAATAATTAAAAAGTATATATATATAATAATATAAACATCATATCTTTATATAATAATAAATATCTAATTTTATTTAAATAAATTAATTTTTACTATAATTATAATAAATTCCTAATCTAAAAATTAACTCTAATATGATTTAACTCTAAAATGAATAAAGTTCATATGTACTTACTCAAAGCATATAATTAAATCACCATCATGTAAACCAAGTACGCCAAAAAAAAAAGAGATGCCATTTAGCATGTATCAGCCCTCAATATGCTATTATTTCATAAAGTCACTCTCGTACGACAGGTAGCAATACCCATTTACATAAATCTCATATTTTTTTGCAATAACAGTGAAGCTACCAATACTTTTCACTGGATAGGTTTTTCTTTCTCGCTATTTTTCTCTTTAATCTTTGGATCCTTTCATTGTTGAGGAGGAAAAGATAAACCAGAAGAAATAATATAGACCCTGCAAGTTTTAGGCTTTCATGCTTCATTTTAATTCAGAATCTACGAGTAAACTAGAATTATGCTCCACCAGATTGTACCACGTTCACAAGATCGAAGATATGGAAGATGCTACGGAGAAGACAATGAAAATTGACTATGCAAGCAACCGGCAGCACACGATTCAGGCAGGTCGTCAGGCTTCAACCTTTGTTTTTTCTTTACTCCCTGTCAAGTATTGCTTTATTCGTCGTGCTCTTTTTAGTGGGGGGGGGGGTAGTTCTTTATTCGCACTCCCATTAGCCAATGGGCGTGAACTTTTTCTTTTCCTCATTGCTGCAAGTTGTGCCCCCGGCCTCACTCGTGGGTCCTTCTCCTCTTATTTTATTTTTTAAATGTAATGTGCATATAAATAAATATAATATACGTTTAACTAATAAATATATACATATTATATATGCACGTTGCTTGTACCCATTTGTATTTATTAAAAAAATTGATAACACTTGCAAGAAACACGCGCACTTTTTCTCCCTCTCCGTTTAAACTCCTTCTACAGTGTACCGTTCCTATATCAGGGTCGTTTAAATACCCGCGTAGAATAGTTGCATGGGGTATTCAAATTCTAACCACAAAACGGGAAGGAAAGATCCAAAGATGATCCAATGCAAATTACCAGCACTCCAGATATAAAGAGAGACGACCAAAGAGCCAAGACTTAACACTTGCAGTTTGTGTATTGATTTGCAGTTGCAGAGACATTTTCCCAAGCTCTAAGCCTCCGGCTGTGAAGAAGGAGAAGGGAAATTAAGAAATGGTGAACCCAATCCCCAGAGAAGTGAGGACAGCATGGGAGCGTTGGAACATCAGGGTATGCATTATCTTGAGTCTCTCATTGCAGACCGTTCTCATCCTGTTTGCTCCATCCAGAAAGCGCACTGGCAGAAAGATTATAATCTTGATGATCTGGTCGGGCTACTTGTTGGCCGACGCAGTAGCAAATTTTGCAGTGGGGCTCATATCCAACAGCCAAAAAGGCAATGATAGCCACTCTGCTGCTGCTCGAGAAAACAGTGACCTCTTAGCCTTCTGGGCTCCCTTTCTTTTGCTTCATCTGGGTGGTCCAGATACCATCACTGCTTTCTCTCTTGAAGATAACGCTCTGTGGCTCAGGCACTTGCTTGCTCTCATAGTCCAGGCCGTGGCTACTCTCTATGTGTTCATCCAAACTCTTCCCAAGAACAAGGTAGTTATCCCAACAATACTCTTGTTTTTCGCTGGAATCATCAAGTATTTGGAGCGGACACGATCTTTGTATCTTGCAAGCATAGACCAATTCCGGGATTCTATGCTCAAGAAGCCGGATCCCGGGCCCAATTATGCCAGGCTCATGGAGGAATATGCCTCAAAGGAGGAGGCAAAACTTCCAACACAAATCATTTATATGTCAGAGCCTGAAAAGGAAATCCAAGATCCCAACACCGATAAAAAGAAGTTGGAGGACATAGTTGGTGCAGCAAGCTTATCGTTGGTTCAATTTCTTCAAAGGACTGGTTGTTGATCTCATCTTCAGCTTTAAGGAGAGAAACGAAAGCCGCGACTTCTTTAATACCCTGTATCCTATGGATGCTCTGAGAATGGTGGAAGTGGAGCTCAACTTCCTTTATGAAGTGCTATTCACGAAGGTCGTTGTTGTGCACTCGAATTGGGGAACGATCTTCCGGCTTATAGCCTTCTGCGCGGTGGCGTCCGCCCTAGGGGTCTTCCGTTTCCATGTGAAGAAGCACGGGTATTACAACATGTTTGATGTGAGCATCACATATGCATTGCTCATGGGTGCCATAGCACTCGACATGGTAGCCTTTTTCATGGCTGTTTTCTCTGACTGGACGGTGGCTTCTCTGGAGAAACCGGCAAGTGTGCCAGACTCTGGCTGGAAATTCCTCGCCATCAAATCAAAGCCCCTCTTCGAGAAGTTCCTCAAACTCAAGAGAAGATGCGAGTTTGATTACTCCACAGAAAAACCAATCAAACACCGGGTTATATACACACACTTTGTATTCCGCAGGTGGTCTCATTTTGTTTCAACTCACAACTTGATAAGATACTGCCTCAGAGGGCGTCTTAAGGGGATGTACAAGTACAGGCGTCAGACGCTCCTCACAATAGCCATTGAATTCTTCAGGATCAATTTGGTCATTGATCCGATTGTTGAACTTGTTCAATTTGTAGTCAAATGCGTCTCAGATCTGCTCGGGCCCATCATGATGGTGATTCAAGTCTTGGGCATTAATCGCACTTTGGCTAGATGGACTGAGAAACTCATTGTGCTAATTGGCCTCAAGGACTTTGTTGATGAGATACTATACGTGGGCAGAGAGCCTTCACCAGAGAGCTGTGGGAATTTATATTCAATGAGTTGCAGAAGAAATCCCGGTTTGCACATGACCCAGAGACCGCAAAGTGGATATGCTCGGTCAGAGGGGAGTGGGTCTCCGGGGCGTTGAAAAAAATCCTAATTTAATGCCTTATATTGTCGATGTTTCTTACGATGAGAGCCTTTTGCTTTGGCACGTTGCCACGGAGCTGCTGTACAACGTTGAACCGACAGAAGGGAAGCCTCGTCCTGTTAGGCAAAACCAAATTCTCAGTAAGTTGCTGTCCGATTACATGCTATATCTTCTGATAATACAGCCAACAATGATGGCGGCCGTGGCAGGCGTTGGCAAAATTAGATTCCTGGACACGTGCGCCGAGACCTATAGATTCTTCGAAAGGAAGAATCTAAAATGGCCCGACGACAAGGTTGCATGTGGGCAAATCCTGGAAGTGAACACTGAGGTTAGGCCGATTGACGTGAAGGGAGACAGGAGCAAGTCAGTGCTGTTTGATGCGTGCAGACTGGCCAAGGAGCTGCAGAAATTGGAGGTCAATAAGTGGGAGATGATAAGCAGAGTGTGGGTGGAATTGCTGTCATATGCTGCAGGACATTGCAGAGCAACTGCACATGCCCAGCAGGTAAGCAAAGGCGGAGAGCTGCTGTCTTTGGTTTGGCTTATGATGGCCCATTTTGGCATCGGGGACCAATTCCAAATCAACGAGGGCCATGCCCGAGTCAAATTAATTGTTGGCAAGTAGCTGTGCCGGTATGAATTGATTTCTACGAAAGGGCTCCAATACAACGATGGCCCGGTACTTCCAATGATGGCTAGTAAAGTAAGTCTCGTAAGGTCCATACAGGTTTCCTCTTTTATTTATTTATTTATTTAATTTTTTTATTGTTTTTATTAGTTTATAGGCGTAACTCCCCACTCATAAAATAATTCTCGCTCTAAACATCATTGAAAGGTTCAGCTCATTAGTATACTCTCAACGGTTTAATCTAACCAAATTTTTTAGGAGCCTCATTAGTTCAATGGTTATTGTCCCATGTTTCCCGAGTAATTTGAAACTTTCTATATAATAAGCGTGCAACTCCTGATGAAAAAACAAATGGTTGCGAGGAGGGATGGTTGCCCCTGAGGCCTAGTTGAAGCTTGTGGCCTTTCTTAAGCTTAGCAAAAATTCAAAGATTACTATGGAAAATTTGAATTAGAAGTTCAATTTTTTTTGGACTCCTTTTGTTCTGTTTTGTTTTGTTCATCCATGGTAGATATTCTTTGTAATATCTTTTTCATTTCACTTTTCTCCATTTTAATTCATGTATTTTTATGTCAAACAGGTACTACGAATATTGCTCCCACCAATAAATATTTCTGGATGTACCACTAGGCAGACTACAGCTTGCTAAGTTGATTATAAATAAAAAAAAATTAGTATATAAATAAATCATAAATTTAGTTATATTAGTAAAAATTTATCATAACTTTTAAAAATAACAAATATGTCATGTAAAATTTTTTAGTTATAAATCTAATATGTTATTAACTGATATATTCATTAAAATTTTTTATTAAAAATTTACATGGCATATCATATGACATTTAATTCAATTTTTTTAAAAAAATAAAGATGCAATAAATAGAAATACAATAAACTAAACAATTTCTTTCCCCTATTTCTTTCTCCCTGTCATGGCAATCTATAATACCCTCAGCATCATTACCTACGACGATCATCGTTGATTCTCTCAATGACTAAGCCCCAGCTGCCAGTGCACCAATCTCCCGCCTCCCGCCCTCTATACGCAGAGGTAAGAAAGCAAAAATCTATATTTTTTTTCTTTATTTTGCTGGTTTTTTTTTTAAATTTTGTGTGAGAATTGCAAAAGGTCTAATTCTAAGTAACTTGTCAAAAGAAATGATCACATGTTTTGATTTAATTATAATATCTTTGTCAATTATTTAATTCCCATCTAATTAGTTAATTTTCATCAATTATAATCTTTTTGTCAATTATTTAATATTCAAGAGTTACAATTTTTTTATTAATTTCTCAATTTTCATTAACTATAATTTTTTTACTAATTATTTCATATTTATTACTTATAATCTCTTTATCAATTATTTAATTTTTATCGATTATAATCTTTCTACTAATTATTCATCAATCAAAATTAATTCTTTTCAAATTAAAAAAGATCATAATTATATTCTACATTAATGATATAATTCAAATTTGCATTGTAAAAGACATCACACTACGTAATCAATATATGCTGAAAGTATATATAAAATCTTATCAATAAAATACAAAATATTTATTGGTAATTATTATCTAATTTTATCTTATTAGTTTATTATTTTACATGATATTGAGTCATCTCTTATGAAAATATAAATGTCAAACCAATTAAATTTACCCACTACCCCATATTCCACCCCAACAACATTCATGATGCGGATAACACACTAAGCAAATAAATTATCTCAATAGTTTCTTTCTCACATAAATTGGTTACCATGCCTAAGCAACAAATTTTGCAAAGTTTCTTTCTCACATAAATTGGTTACCATGCCTAAGCAACAAATTTTGCAAAGTGGGCAACACTTTGTCTTATGAAATAAGCAACAAATTTTGCAAAGTGGGCAATACTTTGTCGTATGAAATTTAGTCTCAAATTACTCATAAAATGCATATAATTATAGAAATCAAAGGAAGAATAGTGTTCAGTGTTAGATCTGCAATCATTTTGGTCATCGAGTTAATGTTTGTCAAGATCATAGACCCCTAACACAATCTTCAAGCTCAGTATTTCAACTCCATATTGCTGAAATTCTATCGCCACCATCAATATTTTTGGACCTGTGGTCTTTAGATTCTATTGTCACACACCACATCACAAACAATCCATCTCAGTTATCCTTTTTTAATCCTATATAAACAACTAACATGTTAACATAAATAATGGGTTTAACCACCTAATAACTCATATAAGTATTCTTATTTCTTAAAATTTTCATGTCCCGAATGTCTTAGTTGTTCCCTTTTATAAAAAAAGAAAATTTACTTTTAGTTCATCAATTTTCATAGAAAAATAATCTTAATTTCATTTTCTCACCCAATTATTTTTCTACAAACTGTTATCGTACAGTTAAAATTCTTTTCTAAGAAAATCTTAATTAGAGACTTTATCAATTATTAGGTTAGTCTGAGTTTTTTCTTTAAGCTTATTACCTGTCTTAGTTTACCTCTCTTGTTCGTTGACACCATTGTTTAAGCCATATTGCATATTCAACTATTTCTCTTATGTTTAATAAGTCATGAGTTACACAATCAATTTGCTTGACATATGCATATAGTAAGAGTCACTATCGTCCTTATCCTTCCACTTTTTGTGGGTTTACAACTCTTTTAAAATTAATTTATTTTGACTTTTAGGAGTTGGCTCTACTAACATCTCACCAGAATAATAAATTTTATGTTTATTTTATTGATAATTATTTCAAATTTTCTTAGCTTTATATGCTTAATTCTTATGATTAATATTTAAATATCTTCATAATCTTTCTAAATATTATTGAAAACCAACTCAATACTCGAGTTAAAAGTTATTTAAAGTGATTATGCCAAAGAATTTCTTCTTACATCTTTTAATAAATTGTTATAGGAGCATGACATTTATAAATGAACTTCTTATCCTCATTTGACCCTACAAAATGATTTGGTTGAGAGTAAATATAAACATGTGCTTGAAATGGGTTTGGTAATGATGCACCATGCATTTATTCCGTTTTACTTTTGGAATTTTACTTTTGAAAGTGTAGTTCACATGATCAACTGACTACTTACTTCAAGTTTGTAGTAGCGCAACCCTTAAAAAGTACTATTTTTTACTACCCTACTAATTGAGCATCTTCGCCCTTTTGGCTATGTTGTATACCTAAATTTATAATCCTATACTAAGTATAAATTGGCGCTCGTATCACATCAATGTATTTGCTTGAGATATCTCTCAAGTGTTAAGGACTATCGATACTATTCACCATAATTATGATGATTCGATAGAATTATAGATGCAATCTTTAATGAGATAATTTTTCCATTTCCTGCTCTTATCATCAATGTACCATCAAATGTAACCCGATCATTGTCATTCAAGTTACCCTTTTTTGTTCTTTTACCAACACATTTACAACATAATGTTTAACATACGCACATGTCAAGGACTAATACATCTTATATATTGATACCACTGTAAAGTAATCTTACCACTTCTCACTCCATGTCTCTCTAACTATAATCCATAATGCCCTTTTTTGCTACTAAAACTATCTCACAAACCACTATCTCACAGATTATAAGCTTGACCTTACAATAGGCACAATTAGTTTGCCTAATGGTAACTAGACTTCGAGACAAAATAATTCCTTGTCGCCATGTATAAAAGAATCACACCTACACACTTACTACTTTAGTAACAATCCTATCCATACGATCTTGTTACAGTCAAGTAGTAAAAGACTTGAATTGGTGAGCAATTATTGCCAAAAAGTACACCACACTTTTGAAAAATCAGATATGAGACCTTGTACCATCTCTTTTAACGTGCAAACTCATTGGTTATAAACGGGTCTTTCATGTCAAGTTTCATATAAATGACTCTCTTGAACAATATAAGATCAAATTAATCACAAAAGACTTTCATAAACAATAGAGAATTGACTATAATAAAATTTTAAGTCCAGTGGTTAAATATGTCATAGTTTGTATAGTCCTCGGGATAATATTTTGTAGAGGTTAATAACTTTAATAGCTTAATGTTAAGAATGTCTTTCTCCATAGTTATCTAGTTGAAAAAATATTCATAAATCAACTACCAAGTTTCGTTAATTCCCACCATCATTATATCTACCATATAAAATGATCTATTTATGGCCTAAAATAAGCACCCCATACTTAGCACCAACGCCTTAATAATTTTCTCATCTTTATTAGTTTTATAGCTTCTTTAATTGACTCATCATTGTTTATATTACATATAACACAATATGGTATCTTTTTACTCATCTATGTGGACAACATAATTCTTATAAGATCCTTTATAGTACCATTGTTTGCTCACTTAAAGACTCTATAAAAGGAATTTTCTATCAAAAACTGGGTGAACTCAATGACTTCCTTGGAATTGAACTACAACATACTTCGAATGGTCTTCTTCTTCACTAGACAAAATATGCAACAAATTTTCTTACACAAGTAAAAATATAGGATGCAAAACTTGTCACTAAAACTTGTGTCATCGACTCATATAGTCCATCTATCCATTATGGTGAGTTGTTCTTGGATTCGACACTTTATCGTAGTACCGAGGGAGTATTGCAGGATCTTACTCTGACTTAGCCTAACATTGCCTTTGCTGTCAACATTGTCTTTCAGTTCATACATGTACCCATGGAAGTCTATTAGTAATTTGTCAAACACATATTATGCTTTATTTAGGATAGTACTATGACATCTTTTTTAGTCGTAATAGTAATTTCTATCTCTATGTTTTTTCATATGCAGGTTGGGCTACAAACCATGACACTAGAATTAGTTGGCAGCTTTGGTATATTCCTTGGCTTTAATCTCATTTCATAGAATTTTCATAAGCAACGAATGATTGTCAGATCTAACATAAAGGCTAAATTCAAAATTTTAGTTGACATAATAGCTTAACTCATTTACATTGAGACTCTTTTACATGATCTCAGTATCTCTTGGTAAGATCCTTTGATTTTTTGGTGTGTTAACATCTTTACCATTTATCTAGTAGAAATCCCATCTTTCATGCTTAAACAAATACATGAAAATTATTTACCACTTTATACGAGAATGAATTGCCAAAAATCAATTACATGTTTAGTACATCTTCACTATAGATCAACTTGCTGATATCTTCACTAAGAGCTTTCCATGACTCACTTTCAACTTTTACAATCTAAGTTTATTGTGTAGTCTACCACATCAATTTATAGGAGGTGTTAAAGGAAACAATGTCATGTCCTAATTTAACTACAATTTTTTCACTAATTGTTTAACCTCCATCAATTACAATCTCACCACTAATAACTCAATTTCTGTTAATTATAATTTCTACATCAATTGCTTAATCTCTATCAGTTACAATCTCTCCATTAATTACTCAATTTTCATTAATTATAATCTTTGTATCAATTACTTAAACTCTGTCACCTATAATCTCTCCATTAATTGTTTAATTTCCATTAATTATAATCTTTTCACCGATTATTCATAAAGATCAATTTTTTTTGAAGAAAAAAGAACAAGATCATGTCTTACATTAATAACGTAATCATAACTTACATTATAAAAAGATACCATAATTAATGCATGATCAAAATATATATAAAATCTTACCAATAAAATAAAAAATGCTTATTAGTATTTGCCACATAATTCACCTTATTGGTTTATTATTTTACATAACTTACTTATTTGTGCTACATGCAAATATAATTGTATTATTGTTTTTCTTTGAAAATTGTTTTACAAGAATATTGAAAAAAAAAAGAAAATTATTTTTCTCTATACTCACGGTAGAAATTTTATACTTAGAAAAAAAAATATAAATTAGAATGTAAGTTTGTCATTAATTGAAAAGAGAAAAATGATCACCTTATTATTAATGACAATATCTTGGAGAATTAATTGAGCTTTAAACTAAGATGTTTGTGATTGAGTGACTTAAAAAATTGCAAGCTAATTCTCACCATTTATCAATTATATATATATATATATATATATATATATATATATGCAATGAAATGTAATTATAATTAGCCTAGTGGCCTTTAGATTGAATTGAAAGGGGGACAACGTAGAATAGGACGAAAGCCTTGGCCAACCAATGGTAGCAAGTAATGAATGAAGCCCTCAACAATAGTTTGAAGTTTCAACCTTTTGAGCTTCCATTTTACATGTCTCTTCTGTTGCCAAGTAAAACATCAAACTCCAGAACAAGTGGAGCAAGTCAAGGAAGCTATAACTTTTGAACATATTTTTTATAGGTCCCTTCGTTTATGATATAAAATATCATAACTATGAAATGACCTGAAGAGTGAAAGAATTTATAAACTATTGAATTCCTTTCTTATATGGTTTGAATGAATTTTTTTGCCAAAAAAAAATTAAAAGATAAAGAAAGGCATTAAATGACCAAAAAAGAGAAATGTGAAGGATAAACCTTTTTGGGAGAAAAAAATTAAAGGATAAAGAAGCCCTTAAATGACCCAAAAAAATAAAGAAAATTTCTCAAGATGAGCTAAAACGCACTAAAAAGAGAGAATAAACATGTCACATACAATAGTCATATCATAGTATATATAATTCTTTTTTAACAGTGCATAAGTTTAAAATTTTGCACTGGTGTAGAATACCTTAAATTAAGACAAGTGTAACTTAAATATGGAATAGTAGGTTAAGAAGTCATTTGAGAATTAAATTCTCTTTATTTATTTATAATAATAATTAAAATTAATCAAGTAATTGTTTTTTTTTCCCTCTGTCGTCTTTGATCTTCTGCTTAACATGTTCTCTGTCTTAATAATTTTCTCTCCACCCAAGTAGAACCCAAAGTGAAAGTCATTGGATAAAAAGGGCTATTTTTATGTAACTTATGAAGAGATCTAAACTTTGTAACCTCATGTAAGTAAGCACTAAGGCAACCCAAGTTGTGTTTCCCATTTCCATTGAAATTTATTTGGCATGTCATAAAATTAATCTATTGAAGAAAGGAAGTAACCATACATATTGGCTATTTGATGCGAAAAATCTCAAAAAGACGTGACTTAAGTACCTAACGCATATAAGGAATCAAAGAACAACCAGGAAAGTTTCAGAGTTTAATAACACAAACCTTAGACCCAATATTCGAAAGAACACAAACCTAGGGTATTTAAGAAGGATATGGATGCCACACTTTAGGAAAAAAAGAAATTAAGAGTGACAAGTCGATTGGAACGTCACAAGAAGAAATGCCTCTTGATAAATTTGTTAGTTCTCAAAAGAATCGAGGGAGAAAAACCCTTACTTTCTATTTCACTCAAAGTTGTCTAATAAATTCTCTAATGTGTTACAACGGGTGCCTATTTATAAACTAAGATAACAATTTTAAAGAGGTATAAACTAATACTTAGGACAATTCCTTATTTATGAGGAATTCCTATCTAAGGACAAATTTTTATACCGAAAATAAACTCCTAATTTAACATGACTGCTATTATTTAATTTTAACTCGTCAAGTATTTCAATAATATTAATAAGATCTGAACTTTCTTTCAAGTTTGAATTCGCACCATTTGAACTTTGGTTAGTTTAAACGTCATTAATCAACTCATTTAGTACTTCTTTCATTTTTCTAGTTCTAATTTGTGTTATTGGATCTTCTAAAATTTGTAATGGATCTCTTGCATTGATTGAAGTTCTATCTCATGTTATTGGGATTTTTAGAATATGCAATGGATTTCTTGCATCGATTGAAGGTCTAGTTCTTGTTATTGGGCTATCTAAAATGTGCAGTGGACCTACTACATCCATTGAATCTTTCCACTCATTATCTTTATGGTTCTCATCACTACTCTAAGTGCTTTGTGCCAAATTATTTAAAATACTTAAATTACTTTTATATTTATAAAAAATATTAACATAATTTTAATTATAGACATGATTTTGCAAAAAGTTTTGAAATAAAGTTTATGATGTTAAAATTTAAGAACTACAATGTGAAAAAAAAAAGGTATGATACACAACAAATATTTGACAAATAGTATTGACTAATGATTCTTGGTTGCTCTTTACATTTTTCCACAAATCACAATAAAATTTTTGGGTGAGTCTTTCACTTCCCCATAAATTCAAGTCAATTGTTTTAAAGTTAATGGCTCAAATGTTTCAATAAATTATTTTAAATTACAACCTTCTGCTAGCCCCTTTGATTTATAATGTGTTTTGTTTTCTCTCTCAGAAAAACGGTCGAGTCTTGTAACTATACACAAATTATTATTATTTTTTTTAAAGACTTGGAACATGCATCTTATGGCTCCAAAGACATAATGAAAATAGATTGGGCACTCCTATGCCTGCTGTATCTAATCGAACATCCAATATGCCAAGAAATTAACAACAGTCCATTAGATCAATGTGTACGATACGACTATTTGATCAAAAGGTTAATGCATGCATTCCTATATAAGAATAAATCATTTTCCTAAAGTCTTTCCACTTTACAGCATTAAAAGAAATTTTTAATAAGATGAGAGGGTTTCGCAATCTTATTTAATAGTCATCTTGTTTTCCTCTATCTTTGAAGTGGTTACAAAAGAAACACTAATTACAATTTAATAGCCATCAAGTATAAAATTTGGGTGACATTTGAAGTCCGAATTTCAGACCTCACTGATAGTTAAATCTTCTCTCCAATCTAGCTAATTCAAAAAAACAAAAAAGAAAACAAAAAAAAAAACAAAATGTTTGGGAAAGAGACTAATTCCTTTTTTTTTTTTGAAAGGCAAACACTGGAGCTTTATTAGAAGATTTAAAACCCAAGTACAGAGGCTCAATTCCCATATGCAATAGTTGAAGAAAAGAAACTGACTTTGTAGTCTCAAAAACATCCCAAATTAATTAATAACAACAGGGCTTAGATTGCAAGTATTAATAATATCTCATGTTTTATATAAGTGGCAATAATATTACGTATAAATAACATTTATTTGCTTATAAATAGCGTTTTAAGTACTCCTCCACCGTGTTATACTTCACTTCTGGATAAAGTGAAGATGCTTCCACTCCCTCGTCACCTATTCGGAAATTCACAAGACATCCCTCGTAGCAAACATGGTAGTAATGCGTCAATCCCACTTGCTGTGCATAATCTTGTCCTTCATGTTTTTTTCAGATGGTTAATTAAACAAGTTAGGCAGTGTACAGAATTAAATTTAAGCAATTGTCCCAAGTGACATGTACTTCCAAAAAAAAAACCATACCAAAAGATATCCTCATGAGTTTGCTAATAATGACTTTAGAGCGATCTCAATTAACATGTTTGTTTTTCTTTTCTTTTTTTAATTTTTTCTGCTCTTTTTCTGAGTCATGGTGGAAACGGTAGAAAATGACAATTTTTATCTTCTTATCTCACCTTCCATGGAAGCTAGAAACTCTTCCTTGGAAATGGAGGACTTGTGCACCTCTTTTCCTATTAAATTCTCCCATGTCTCCACTACTTCTCTTTGGGACATAATGTTTTTGGGTGGCCTTACATAAAGTGTCTTGTTGAGAGTCCGAGGATCATCTACTGCCTTCATTGTGTATATGGCTATGTCGTCCTCATCGACGTAAATTGCTGTCAAGGGCAAATGTGAAATGGATCAAACCTATAACTTGTTGCCAATGTAAAGAAATGCCCTACATATATACTTCCACTGGGCCTCAAAGATTATAGTAGCAAGGGACATTGGCATGCTCTATCAATTATTAGCAGCATCCCTACACCAAATATGGTAGTGTCTTATTTTATGCATTATTAAATCTTATTTAAATTAAAATTCTATGAAACATATTTATTTGCCATTACTTTATTATTTTCAAATACAATCAAGGAACAATTTGTATTATTGTGCAGATAAAACTACATTTTATTTAGGTATGCACACACACATATGTAGAAGCATGGAGATATCTCCAAGTGCATAGATATGTCTCAATAAGTAAAATTCAGTTAAATACATAGTGACGTAGATTAGTGTCTTCGATTGTGTTTTAAGAGAGTAAAATAAAGACACAAAAATATGTGTGACAAGATTTTAATTTAACTAAAATTTAATGAAGCAGGAAAAAAGAGCAACAAAATTATGTGTAACCAATTATGTGTCATTAAGTAGTGTTAGTTGTAACTTTTTATTACAATTATATAAACAATCGAGCCCTTTATAAACTAATAGCGCATCGCTAAATGTTATCCCCAAAACTCCGTATAAAAAATTTTGTATTAATGGTGTGTTCCTCAGGGATGCATGCTGATCAACGAGTATTGTGTTTGTATGTTTTTTTATTTTAAATAAAATTAAAAAAAAAAACAGAGAAAGAAAAGCAGAAGAGAACTACCTTTGAGATTGCCATCACCTAACAAGGCCACACGATCTCTGGAAGGAAGGATGTGACCAGGTTGACACAGACCGCCGAGAAAGTAACCAGCGAAGCAATTGGCAGAAACATATGTAAAAGGAATTCCCGCGTCTCGAATTGCTTTCCTTACCACCATTTTGTCGTCGAATGTGACCCTTCCAGGTTCCATAGCATTCTCCATTCTCGCAGGATCAGTTCCAAACTCCGAAGGTAAAAATCTCTGCCATACCATTAAATTATAAGCACTAAAAACATAATACATAAAGAAGTTGTTAATTTTTTTTTTATTTTTCCGTTCATTGAGCAATGAGATTTATGTTGGAAGTCACATGTTTTAGCAACTGAAACAACTTCTCTACCAAAATAAGGGTAATGATGCATGTATTCAGTATTTCCTTAGACTCCCTACAATCCGGGAGCCATATGTTAGTCCTTTAGTGTCAAAAAATTTATACGGAACAATTGACCCTGTGATACCATATGATTTGTTTTGAAATCAAAATAATTTGGAAAGTTTGTGGATTTATATTTCCACTCGAATTTAAGAACTAGATGCAAAAAAAGAAAATGTCACAAAGCTAAAGGATAACTCAAACAGATTGTAGGAATATATTATTTGCAGCTTAATATTTCTGAATTGACTTAACAAAAAATTTAACAACTTTTAATTTGGCAGAAATGAGTAATATTTTATTAAAAAAAATGTTACAATCCCTTGAAACTTGGGTGACGACTTTTTTCACTTCATGGTAATTTTTGTGCAGCAACACAACTAATGCAACGTACGCACGAGGCATGTCCAATGGAAGACACATTATGCCGACTATGGTGCCCTTTACGTGGCCAAAAATATTTTAATCAATCCTATAATTTGTTTGCACACAAAGTAAAGTAATTTTTGAAAGCTAAAAAGCTTGAGCTCATCTTCAAGTATGATGAAGTAACGTGGAAGGGTTTTTAAGATAGGAATTAAAGATTTTCATTAATTGACTTGGTCCAATGACTTAATATAAAAATATTATAGAAATTAATATTTGAATTCGAAAGAATGAAAATAAAGTAAAATCTTACAAAATATACATCAAGCTTCTGCAAGACTGAGGAGCTATACCTTTTTTCATTTATTTTCTTTTCTTTGTTTTTTTAATAAAAAAATAAAAAAGGTCCACAGAGAGGTGCTATTCTTTGCATACAATTTGAACGAACGCAAGATTATTTACATACGTGGCCTTCACTAATGTGACCTAAATAAGCATACCTTCACATTTCCAGCCTCTTTGATAGCTTCAACAAGCTTGAGTTGGAGGAGAATTTGGTGGCTCCTAATATGGACTCCAGAGATTGCACATATAACAACATCAACTAATTTCACAGCATTCACAAGGCTTTGGTGATCATTAAAAGAACCCTCCACTAGATGCGCTCCTTTCTCCTTGAATGACAATAACATCTGAACTTTGTCAATGTCAACCCCAATCTCTGGCCTAATGAGTATGTATGTTTGATGCCCTAGAGCTAAGCTTGCCTTAACCAGCCTCCTCCCCAAGTACCCTGTTCCCCCAACTATGAGCACTTTGCTTTTTCCCATCTCTTTTCTCCCCCTTTCTAGATCGCAATGGATAGCATGGAATGATTAATTAACTTAGATTCGGTCGACTTATATAGGATTTTGTTATTTGATTTTTCGCAGTTGTTGTCGACATATATACTTTTCTTTACGTTCAGGTATTTGATTTTCAACTCTTTTGACTATCCCCAAAGCAAACATAACGTTAGTTGAGGAATCGCAGGTGAGACTTCCTTTGGATCGTGGGGTTACTGTTGTTGCTTGTTTTGTATGTTAAGGTACGTACTTGATGTGATAGGTTGATGTATCCTCCAACAATAATTCTGGGCTCGTCTCCTCTCTGAAAAATGGTAACACACAACGAGTAAAGTCAAAGAAAGATTTTAATAGAAAACAAGCGGATTTTCCCATACGGATGATTAATTAGCCGTATTTTGCCCAAAGTGGTTAGTCTAATTATACGATGATATCAAAATGAAAGATTTTGGAGTTTGCTCAGTTCTTTTCTTTTCTTGTTTTTTTTTTTCCTTCTTTCTCCTATTTTTATGTGTTCTACTTTTTCATAACTAAATTCGTTTGTACGGTCATCTAAGTAAATTTATTAAATAGGTAAGTTTAGAATATAAAGCATTTTACAGGTTTAGCGTTTAGGGTTTATCTTGGAAGCCTGGATTTCTAATCCTAAGTAAAATGTGGAATTTATGGATAGAAAGTTTATCTTATGTAATTCACAGCCAATAAATTTTTTAATGGAAAACAAGCGGATAATTTACAACATTTTTTTGAACGCAGCAAGTAAGAAGACCATTAGTACATTCACTGCAAGATGGCGAGGCAAGTTGCTTAGCATCGTTATTGAATTAAGTAGACAGTCAAGAACTTGAATTTTTAAATTCGAAAAGTCTAATGGGTGAGAGGAAATTAGTGAAATAAGGAGATTATTTCTCATTATATAGCTTATAGCATAATAAATCTCTAAGAGACCAGAATTGCATAAAAGAATATAAACATTATATAGCTTATAGGAAAGTTAGAGTTCAAGTGGAAATTTTGTTTAGCACTTTAATTTAAGAAAAAGGGCCATGATGTATAACATGTCAATATTCTTGTTATTTCTTGGTCTAGTTGAAGTGATGATAGAAATTTAATTATCACTCAGTAAGTTTTACATTGTGTTTGAGAAAGGGGAAGAGGGGATGAGAGGAAAATAGGAGAGAAAGGAGTAATGTTAATGTTTGCAAAATATTTTGGGAAGAAGAAAATAGAAGAGAGGAAAATTATTCTTTTTTCTTGATCCACCAAATCTTTTCTTTTAAAATTTGGCAACAAAATATTATTTTTCCCTTTCATTACCATTTTCGAAACACCAAAAAAAAAAAAATATATATATATATATATATATATATATATATATAGAAAATTTTCTTTTATTTTAATTTTTCTCTTTCCTTATTTTGTTATCCAAACAAAGAAACAAAGAGTTAGAGTTCAAACGCATGTCAATATTCTTTAAGAAAAAGACTCGTTCTTGCTTGAAGGAATCCAATTGGTGCAAACGTACATATTTCCACTAACTTAAGAAAAACGCTTGTTTCACATTGGCCAATTGTAACGCAAGAATGCTTACTGACAATTGAGCCGGGAGAGACGCCATGGTTTGGTTTCAATAAGCACGTCTTTTCATGAGGGGTATAGGGTTTGGTTCTCAACATGTATATGTCCAACAGGGCCTCCAACAAGTTTTAAATTTCAAGAAAGGTATTGTACAAAATCATTGTCTAACTTAGTCCCTGAGCGTCTATGTTTGGATCGACCAATGATGAGTCCATTGAAGTTTTTTTCCTGGCCATCGAAACGAGGAAGCATAGGTGTCCATTGAAGTTCTTCCACATAATTTAAGTTCTACAATTTATAAGAGCTTATCCTACCTTGGTATTATCCTTTTGCTTTCCATAAACTAACATCTGTATACACCTCTTTTACTGCGTGGTCACTTACGTTATCTTAGGATGTTCTTCTTATTCTCACTTACCAGCAGAAAGAAGAGTCGAAGTGTATCTATTTGTTTTATTTGGTGAAATTCTTGCCTTTTTTTTTTTAAATTTCTTTTGCAAATACAGTCACATCCTTTTATTCATGATTTCTCAATTGTCACCTGTAAATAATAGTATAATTGAGGACAATAAATTTTTTATTTTTAAGTACAAAAGAGGTTGAAAGGTCAAGAAAAAGGAATAAAATTACTAGAATTAGAACACAAAATATTAAAATTTTAATAAAATTGTTACAATCAACTGCTGTTGAAGTACATAACCGAGGAGAAGAAATTTTATTGTTATGTTGCCTAATTTTTCTAGGAACTTTGTTGAACCAATATTTTACTGTTAAAAATTGTCAACAAACATTTACAGGCCCCAAGTTTTTTTGCCTGGTCTAATAGTTGTGCGATAAATAATGTAGCCAAGTGCATGTTCACGGAAGGAAGCATTTTCGACAGTTTAACCGTACGTTAATGGGTTGGTTCATCAAAAAACTCTTCTGAACATTTCAGTTTGATGAGAAATATAAGGATACATTTAATAAGTTGAAGAATCTCTTTGTTTTAGCATCAATAACACAACTATTGAATTAGGAGTTGCTATTTGAAATTATATGCAATACAAGTAATTATGTTGTGGAAGCTATTTTGAGATAGAAAGTTGGTTAGGCCACTCATGCCATTTACTATGTCTCAAAGATTCTGAATACAACCCAAATCAATTATACCACAACTAAAGAAAGCTTTTATTTATTAGTTTTACTTTAGAAAAATTATAGTCTTATTTGCTTCATGCTAAAGTGATAATTTATTCTAATTATAAAACTTTTAAGTATCTATTTTTGAAGAAAGAGGCAAAACCAATGTTTATTAGATGAATTTTATTATTGTAAGATTTTACTTTAGAGTTTAGAGATAGTAAAAAAAATTTTTGGCAAATCATTTGAGCCTATTGGTGCATGAGGAAGATGTCCTACCTTTACAAAATTTTTTCTTAATGAGCAACTATTTTTTGTTGATAAGGCATTACCCTCATATGCATATATTGTTAATTTTTTTTTTTTTTTTGGTAAGGAATGACCTAATAACTCTTCTAAAGCTCAAAAGGACAAGCATAATGCAAAATATTATGTGTGGGATAATCCATATTTATGGAGAGTTTGTATTGATCAAGTAATAAGAAGATGTATGCCTAAAAGTGAATTTTTATCAATCCTAACTTTTTGTTATTTTTATACTTATGGAGGTCATTTTAGACCTAGGAGGATAGCTTTAAGACTTTAAATTATGGACTTTATTGGCCAACTTTATTCAAAGATACTTATGTGTTTTATAAGTTTTATAAGAATTGCCAACAGAAAGGTAATATATTTGATAGAGACCAAATACTTCAAACCTATATTTTGGCTTTTGAGACTTTTATATTTAATGCATTGATGTCATGGGACCATTTCTAGTTTCTTTTGGTAATATTAATAATCTTTTACTTGTCAACTATGTTTTGAAATGGGTAAAAGCTAAAGCCAGCAAGACTGATGATTTTAAGGTTGTTGCATATTTTGTAAAAACTAACATTTTTGTAAGGTTTGATACATTAAAGGTCATGGTTAATGATAGAAGCATCCATTTCTATAATAAGACGGTAAGAGCATAGTTATAAAGGCATTAAGTCATGCATAACATTGCCATAACTTACTACCCCTACACAATTGGTTAAGTTAAAGTGTCAAATGGAGAGGTCAAATTCATCCTTAAAAAGATAGTTGATCCAAATTGAATGGATTAGAGTTTATGGTAACACGATGCATTGTAGGCTTATAAGATAACATATAATACACTCGTAAGAATGTCACCCTACCTATTAACTTATGTTAAATCATGTCATCTTCTAATGACCCAAGATAATTAAATAATGCAACTTGAAAATGGATGACCCAAGAAACAAATTAAGTTGTAACTACAAGAGCTTAAAAGGATAAGAAAAACAAATAGAGAGAACAAAAACATTTCATGATTAAAGGATTTTAAGAAAAAACTTTATTGTTGGATAGAAAGTCCTTATTTACTATTCAAAACTTAAACTATTTCCAAGTGAGTTAAGATTTTGATCGGTTGATCCTTTTATAATTACTAATGTTTTTGGTCATGGTGTTGTTTAGATAAGGAGTTTATAAACAAATGAGATATTTAAGGTGAATAGTCATAATTTCAAACCTTTTTATAAAGGTTTTTAAGTGTAGAATGTTGAGGTGATGGATTTGGAGGATCTCATTTATATTGACTAAGGAAACATGTTGTTGAGCTAATAATGTTAAACAAAGGTGCTACTTAGGAGGTAACCTAAGTATAAGATTTCTTTACCTTTTCTTTTTATTTATATTTCAAATAACTTTCCATTATATTTAACTTTATATTAAGAAAAATGTAAATTTTAAGTGTGAGAGAGAGGTTCAAGTACGATTTCTTTTTTAGTTTTTGTCAATAGTGATTATATATTAGTTACACTTTAAAATACTTTGTGATGTATAAGTATGAAATTAGATTATTTTTATAATATGCCACTTGACTTATAATTTTAGCAATACTTTGTAAAATGGTAATAAGTGTATTTGACTTATTAATAATAGTGGTTTTTAGGAAGTTATATGTGTATTGTAATAAAGTATAATTAAGTAGTGTGTGGTTTGTAAATTGTTCCTCTTAAGTTAGTATTAAACTTGGGTTTAAGTAAATAAGATGTTAAAAAAATGACTAACAATGCAAAGAACTTAATTATACTCGACTATTTAAATTGCTTAGTAATTAGAAGTACTTCACTAAAATTGGTGACATTCATATCCAATAGTAACTTAAATATGATTATACAAAGCACTTAGATGTATATTTCCTAATTTTTAAGTATGTCTTAAGGAAAATTATTAGTTTTACTTTTCTACTTTAATAAGGAACACCTCAGTTTATTACCTAATTTGTAATAGTAAAGAGGAATGATTGATTAGTGAATTAATTATATATGACTTAATTATGTTAGTTGTGAGGCTTGTATTAATTAATTAAGTACCTAGATGTATGTTTCCTAATTTTTGTGTATGTCTTATGAAAGAATATCAATTTTATTTTTCTACTTAATAAAGAACACCCTAGTTTGCTATTTAATTTATAATAGTGAACAGGGACTGTTGATTAATAAACTATATATGATTTAATTGTATTAGTTGCAAAACTTATATCAACTAATTAAAGTAATTATGGATGAAGAGGAAGAAAGATGAGTATATTGTTATTATTTTATTTGACATTACTGTATTTTTAAGTTAGGTGAATATGTTGGTTGAGAATTAAACGTAATTAACTTATGTATTACAATGGTGTTCTAAGATATGACTAGTGTGTGGTGTATTATTTTTTTTAGTTAATTTTGTTTTACTTGAAGATGCGTAAAGGCTAAATATAAAGGAATTAGGTTAAGTAAGAATTTATTTATTTATTTTCTTTTTGTATTTAGTTATTTTCTATTAAGTTTTATGTTTATTTAAATTAACTAGTATATATTTTTGTAACTTAAACATATTTTGGGAAATTTTGAGAATTTGTGTTTTTAGTATCCAATATTCCAATATTTTATCATTCTAACCTCTATCCATTATTTTAAATTTTGTAATATTTTAACAGTCTAGACTAAAAATTTTTTTTTAATGAAATTATAGTAAATATTTCAAA
The DNA here is from genome assembly GCA_023213295.1 of Bruguiera hainesii. Lineage (NCBI taxonomy): Eukaryota > Viridiplantae > Streptophyta > Magnoliopsida > Malpighiales > Rhizophoraceae > Bruguiera > Bruguiera hainesii. The sequence continues at coordinate 6,271,535 of JAHOYR010000006.1, forward strand.
TTTTTTAGATTGGAGTTGTAAGACTAAATTCAAGTTTCTTTAGATCTTAAGAAATTGTTTTATAAATAAAATAGAATGCTGAACTTCAAATCTTAATTGAAGTAGAATTTCTATTTGAATACTAAGCATTTAAATAAGTATAACTTGAGTACTAAACATATAAATCAGGTTACTCAAAAGGCTAAATTAATATTCACATTCAAGTCTACAATTATTATAAAAATTAGTTGTTTAATAATACAAAAATAAATGAGAAGTTTTTGAAAAAACTATCACAAATTGAATTGAGTTAGTCTCAATTTTTCACTCATAACTTGGGCTTTAAATTTTTGTTTTAGAGAAAATTGGATGCATTGGAAAGTTAAAAAAGAGGAATATAACTTTGACAAAAAAGTTAGACCCCAAGTCATACTATATCTCTTTAGTAATTAGTTTGGAACCATTACAGGAATTTTGTTATAATTAAAAAAACAAATTTATTGTAATCTCGAGAATTTAAGAGATTTTTTTAAAGTGTCTTAAGGTTTTCTTATGTATGTTATGTGTATTCTATAATATATAAATGACAACCTTTTTTAAGCTATTGAAATATAAAAGGGTAAATAGACATACAAGGAAGATAGTGGACATAATTTTAGTAAGAATTTAATTTTTTTAAATATGTGTAGTTAGAATTTTTCAATATTTTTAAGAGATTTTAAAATGTTTGGTATTTTAATAAAATATATTATTCTATTATATTTTTTATTGAAATTATTTGAGTTATTCTAATTAAATTTTTAAATGATTATTATTTTAATTTATTCATTTAAATTTATTGAATTTATTAAATAACAGTCAATTGCTAGAGTTTGGGATTATAATCCTTATTTGTCCTATTCCTAATTTCCAAATACAAATTAATAATAAAGAATTATGGACAAATTTTTATCTTATTATTATTAATAATTCAATATAAGTTAAATAATTAGAATTTATAAGATTATGATTTGAATTAGTTTATTTTTCTAATTCTTAATACTTTCAGCTTATAAATTTAGAAAGTTTATTCTAGAGATAAAATAATTGGAATTTAAAGTTAAAAGTTTGTTTTGCTTAATTAATATCTAAGTGAGAATTCGAGTAACATGATTTGTTATTATCTAAAGTTAATAATTTCAATAGAATTGAAACACTATTATGAATAATTGACTATACCGAATATCATAATTATGAACAAATTTAAAATTAAGATTTTGTAAATTCATATTTTTATATGTTATTTTATTTAATTAATTTATTTGCTTTAATTGTTATAAATTCAAAATTTAATATTACCCTTATTCATATTAATATCTTTAAATTTTAATTATTTAATATTTAATTAATAATACTCACTATAGAATTAATTTTTATTTATATTATTTATCATCGTATTATTAAAACTAAAATATCTATATTTTCGTAATTTTAATGACAACTAGTAATATTATCTTATAATTATGAATAACGAAACCAATTTATATCTATTGAGTTTAATATTTGATTTATTTCCATTCTCACCAAACATTTTAATTTTTAGATTGAATAATTTATTGGTATAGTATCAAGAGGTCATAATTTCAAATTAAGTTATCCATAGTTTTTCATTAATTGTGAATTTATGTATTAAAGAGCAATAAAGAGAATATGTACTTTATTCATACTTTCACTTTAATGGGCTCCAAAGTAAAGATACTGGTTAAATTTTAGAGTCCCATTACATAGGTAGAGAAAAACAAATAGGAGGGGACCAAAATGAGATAGTATGTGGGCATTGCCTCTTAAAAAATCATTATCTTTTTCCATTTATTTTTAATTTTTTTCGCAAAAAGTAGTTGCCACGCAACAACCAAAATAAAATGCACAACGAACTTAGAACAATGTGCAATAAGTGTATGTATATATTTTTTTAATAATTTATTATACATATTATCATATTTGTTGTGTATTTGATTATTTTTGTTAAACATTAAGTTATTTTTTTGACATAGAACTTTTAAATTTAAAAATTTTGTGGCAAGTAGGTCTCACATGCTACATCACTTCTAGCCTCCTCCTTTGTCAATTTTTTCTGCCACGAATATGTTTCCTAAATTTTAATATGTAATCTATTTTCGGCATTCAGCCCTTAATGTTTAGGAATGAATAGTTTCCGGACAATTTGAAGATGGTCAAAACTCAAGTTATAAAATTATGTCCGGACTCAATCTATTAATGCATCAACACATGGGGTGGGTTGCGTCATATATGTCTATGAAAAAAAATTCTACTTGGTTGGTACTTATGAAAGCGATAATGGAGGCCACATAGCTAATTAGTGACCTCATCAGCGGTACCAACCGACAATGTTTTCATTGCATAAACGTGAAAATGATCGCGATACATTGAAAACTGGGGGTTTGGAAGTCGAAATTAGATTGTCGGACTTTTGACATTGAACATAGGAATGACAATGGTAGCGATTTTACACGGGTGCCTTCACACGTCAAATTAAGATCTTTTCTTTTTTCTTTTAGTCAACGTAGATTTCATGTGATAAACAAATTCTATATTAGTTTGCATATGATGAGTCAAATAGATCAAACAAAAAGATATTGGTAGAAAGTTAGAATTATATATCCTCATCAGAAGGAAATGTCTTGTTGGCAGTGTCTGAATTGTGAGAGGAAAAGAAAAAAAAGAAAAGAAAAAGTCAAAAGAAAAGGCCTTGGCATTTGGCTGCATCTTCTCTGATATGTCACAGATGAGTGGTGTTATTATTTTGTTTTACCATTTCTAATTTTCTCAGGTGGGTTTATTTCAATAATGTTTAAAGCATGATCTTGTAGAATCGCGGCTGTTGGAATTGTAGCTGAAACAAAGCCCCCCTCCTCCCCCACCCCCCCCCCCCAAAAAAAAATGCAGCAATTCAAAGCAATTTGTTTCAGACAAAAAAACTCCAATTGGGCGGGTTAGAAGGGGTGAGGATGAGGGGTAGAATTTCAAGAAGTCTCGGATTCAAACTCACAACCTCACCACATGAATTAACGTGGAGGTCATGTCGGCAGGTCAAAAGATTAGAAATTTACCCCATGCAGGCAAGCGGGATGGTTTGTTATGTGTTCGGAGACTAGCCCAAGTCGAACAAACACTTTAATTATGCACAATACAGCTAAGATCCTTTCCCCTTTAGAAGGTAAAAGCAAGTCGATTAGGTTATCTACCTTTATATATATATATGTATGTATGTATAATAGAGGGAGACCCTTTTTTATTAGTAGATAGCTAGAGAGACTTATTTAAACATAGATCAAACAGTTAAAATGATCCAAAATCTCCCTCCGTTAGATATATAGATGTTGCATTACCTTAAACCTCTGATAACCGCGGACTTTCTTATCTGAAAAATAACAATATAGACTTGATGATGTAAGATTTATGGATCACATTATCAAAACAGGCATGCTTGTCTTGTAGATCATAATTTATTAGCTGGTCCAAATACAAGTACATGAATCATAATTCATTATTGCATGAATCGTGAATTCCGGCCAGCCACTCGCGTACATATATACAAATACTCACATATACATGTGCATTAATTAAGTTGCCGGAGGTTCATGGATAACTAATAAATTACAACAAAAAATAAATGCAATTAAAATTTATTGTCCCTGAATGTAATTAGCTGCATGCAGACGTTGAGGAAATTATTTTCTGTAGTTTCTTTGTGCTTTTGAAATTCTGACTTTGAAAACTTGTAACAAATTTCACATAAATGCGCATCACCTAACACCACCGGCCCAACTTCCTACAAGCGGTCCAATTGAAATGCTAACCACATTTTGACATTTTTGGCAAGTTGCAGAGCATCAACAAGAAGAGTAACTTGCAATATATGTATGTCATTGCATAAGGAAGTTAAAGGTTAGGTGTAGTATCACCAAATTTCCGTACGTGTCTCAATTAATTAATCAATTAGTATCAGCCAGTCTCTTCATACCAGTTTCTATATATAGTTCTAGGCTGGATGAGCATGTAGTTGCACCACCAAATCAAGCAAAAGAGGCCACATGGCAAAGAGCAAGGTTCTTGTAGTTGGGGCTACCGGGTATATTGGCAGGAGGATTGTGAAAGCAAGCTTAGCAGAGGGTCATCTGACTTATGTCCTCCAACGCCGTGAGATAGGCCTTGACGTTGAGAAGCTGCAAATGCTCCTGTCCTTCAAAAGGCAAGGGGCACGCCTCGTTGAGGGCTCGTTTTCTGACCATGAAAGCCTTGTGGAAGCCGTGAAGAAAGTTGATGTGGTGATATGCACCATGTCAGGAGTCCACTTTCGGAGCCACAACCTTTTGATGCAGCTCAAGCTCGTCGAGGCCATCAAAGAGGCAGGCAATGTTAAGGTAAAGTTAGCTGATCACCCTCCACAATTTCAATTAGTCAATCGTCCATTTCTCGAGATATCTGAATTGGGTTTGGCGATACGTACAATAATCTAGTACAGCCACCATGACCCACGGTGTCACAGAATTAAGCTATATATCTTGTCATGGACATTTGCAGTGTGAACGAAAACACACCACACTTGGTATATAAAACATGAGAAGAGTAGATATAACATAGTTTTCTATCCCTCACAATTCTAAAATGTCCTAGCAAGCTGCGACGGTGGAGACATATTAGTAATTCGGAGTTTGTGTGAAAGGAATTTTTTATCATTAAGAAAAAGAAAAAAAAAAAGGTTTGAGAGGCCACAGAGAGCCGCGGTGCAGGAGGGAGTGTCTGTTCCAACTACAAAGTTTCTAAACTGAAGGTCAAACGTCTAAAGTGCATTATCTCCTATAATGTTTCTCCGTCAAAACTCAAACGTGAGTTATCTTGGGAACAATACTCAAGTGTCATCGACAAAAATGTCTTTCTCAAAACCAACAAGAGACACATACGTATTATCCATTTGACAATTTTCAATGCTACTTTCGATACAGCCTAGTACACCAACTTTGTTGTGTATCACATATTCACAGCCTAGTAGTTGTTGTAATCATGATTTTATTTTAGCTTAATATATTCTTTCACTTATCAAAAAAATAAAGAAAAAAACAATTTTCAGGAATACTGCAGCCCCCCCATTCACTAAGGGTACCTTAGAACAAAAGGAAATGGCAGCGAGGTGAATACATGTAGGTAAGTAAATTTTTGCTTAGCTTCTCCAACTTGAACTCCGTGCATACCTACCCAATTAACCCACCCATACTAATATTTGCAATTTCAACTCTCAGCCTCTGGCAGAAAAAAACCCAACAGACAAATAAAACTTCTTGAAAGGCTTTATGAGTTGTCTGATCACATGATGTTCGGATTAGTAGCCCAATGTCAACACTCTAAATCTTAAGTTAGGTGACATAGATCGAGCAAAAAGAAGTGTAAGATATATTGACTTTATAATTTGTAAACTTATAAAAAAATTAAAAAATAATTAAGAGACTAAAATCATGATGAAAATTAGTCATAGGCCCCTGTTACATGGCCTCTGGCCCCTTTAGTCAAACTCTACAAAAAAAAGTGTACCTAATTCAGTGAATTTGAAAAATATATGTGATTTACGCTTAGATATGCGACAAGGAAGGTCATGAACAGGTGCTTGTGTTCTATGTCATGATTTAGTCACAATTCTTGTTACGTGTACAGAGAACTACAAATGGGCTGGGGCTGGATTAATGGGTCTGAAAGTCTACGAATTTAGAAGCCCTAGGGCCTAATCTGTATCAACTTGGCATCGTAATTTTATAAATAGAATAATGTATAACTTCATTTAAAACCTCCTTGCACGAATTCACTCTTTTAAAAGATATGACATCGCACCCTATTGTTGTTCGTGGTTGTTATTCTATACCCATTACTTTCCCCTAGGAATTATGACCTATCAACGATTCAGTTTGGTTGCCGCATACTTACTCTCGAAGGCATAGTGCTGCTTGGGCATCCTATCAAACATAATATTTAGTGCTAAAAATACAGAGTGGTCCAAGTGTAGTCAACTTAAATAAGTAAATTTTCATGTAACCTTTAAATATAGCATCACATGTAACAAGGAAACAATATTACTCAAACAGAATGGAAATTGAAGATCATTTTGATCAAACCAAATAATATCATAATTTTAATTATTTTTCATTTTCGTATCCTTGACAATGACCATTCTTTATGTTCCTGTATCATTTTCCAGTTGATTATAAATTTCATATAATCATAAATTCTTGCAGCGGTTCTTGCCTTCAGAGTTTGGTATGGACCCAGCACGAATGGGACATGCACTTGAACCCGGAAGAGAAACATTTGATCAGAAAATGATAGTGAGAAGAGCTATAGAGGAAGCTAACATCCCTTATACTTACATAACCGCCAATTGCTTTGCTGGCTATTTCGTTGGCAACCTTTCTCAGCCTGGAAGGCTCACACCTCCAAAAGATGAAGTCTTTATCTACGGAGATGGAAACACCAAGGGTAAGAACTAAGATTTTAGGCTAGACTAGAATCCAATCAAATATTATATGTTGACCTAAGACAGAAATTAAAACATTGCTTGGGACTATCCTCTCGGCTTAATGGTTACGCTTTGAGGCGTAAGACGACCATAATGAATCAAATTGAGGTCCCATTCATCGTATATCTATCTAAGAAAAAAGGGAATAATTTTTATTAATATTTTTGGTTTTTGTATGTGCTGCCTTACAGTGGTTTATATGGATGAAGACGACGTTGCAACGTACACAATCAAGACAATAGACGATCCCAGAACGGTGAACAAAACATTGTACCTAAGGCCACCGGAGAACATTCTCACACAAAGGCAGTTAGTTGAGAAGTGGGAGATGCTCAGTGGGAATAAGCTGCAAAAGATCAACATTTCAGCACAAGACTTCCTTGCCTCCATGAAGGGTAATATATTCTGTTAAGGATCATAATTAGGCAAAATTACAAATGGGGTTCAATTAATATGTGCTAGCTTGGTTTTGTATGTCCAAATGGATAATGTTGTTGAATACCAATTTTTTTTTTTTCCTTGGCCTGTACAATATCATTGCAGGAATGGATCATGCCCAGCAGGCAGGCTTGGAGCATTTTTATCACATTTTCTATGAAGGGTGTTTGACAAACTTTGAGATAGGAGAAGACGGAGAAGAAACATCAGAGCTTTACCCAGAAGTGCCTTACAAGTGCATGGATGAATATCTGAAGATCTATGTTTGACAACCTCGTCCATATCACAGTTACTAATTGGTTACACATAAACCATACAACAATTGATAATCCATTAAATGCCTTGAAGTCACAACCATCCTTAGTTATCTCAATTGCTGATGTCTGCGGTCCCATGTCAAGTGTGCGTCAAATTATGAACTACTTCCATCGTAAATTTACTAGTAACGAGATCGTTTGTCTCCTTAAATTTCTTCCTTTGGTAATGTTATGTGTTATTCCAACGACTGTAAGTCACATCTATAATAATGCTACTTCATGAAGATTAGAACTGAGCCCTTCAATCTCCGCACTTTCCTTTTCCTATTTCCCCCTTTTCTTTTATATGGGCTCCATTTCTTTCTTTTAAGCAGAAATGAGAACACCTTGAGCTGTTAAAAAGCCATATCGCATCATAAAATAGAAATTTTAATAAACACAGATATGGAATAGCAATGGACATTTGGCTTCCAATCAATTATTAATAATTGTCTCTGCTGATCAACTCAGTTATCATGACACTACCTACTACTCTTATTGCCTTAAACAACCCTTTGAGATCCTAGATCAACCCAACCAAAACACTAGAATCGAACCTCCAAATTACTTAGTATAAATTAGCGATTACCGAATATAAAACTTGAGAGTGAGATCAAGAGTCAAACCTTGAGTTGGGAGAGATAACAATGGACGACGAAGTCTCGCAAGCCAATCTTCTCCCTCTTTATGCAATCAACTAGAATAATAATTAATTCCGAGAGAATACACCCGAAATCCGACAAAATTTTTACTATAAAGATAATAAAATTATAACAGAATTCTGTCCAACATAAACTAGAGACAATCAAAACAATATATTTTTTTTCAAAAATAACTAATTTTTCACTAAAACGAATTTCACCGTGACCAGAAATCACAAAAAATAAATAAATAAAATCGCACAAAAGTGAATAATACAAGAATAAACTTTTTAGAAGAGAATAAGTATATTAATATACAAGTCAAATTAAAATTCATATTCATATTAAAATTGCTATAGAATTGGATCTCAAAACTATATTAAAAAATCCAATCAAACGATTGCTTCAAGTTTTCTATTCACTCTCCTCTCTCTTCCACCGTTCTCTCTTTCCATCAATTTCTTTTTCATTTGACGTGAAACACTTCTTGATACATTTATTTTTCCTATTGGTGGTATTCTTTTTGTTGAAAATAATGATATTTTAAAAAATTTTTATCTTATATTAAACATGAAAATCTTATTTCACATATTTATAAGATAATATTTGTCTTATACCTAAGAAAAAAAGAAAAGACTAAAAAAAGATATTGTATATACATGAATAACTCAAATTCAAGTTTGATATGACCCACACAGTAATCTTGGTTGGCTCACCCAAACTTAAAATTTTTTGTAATCTTTCAAGTTGTTTTGGTCAAATTAGTCATTTTTCACTAGTCATTTTTTATTATTAGAAAACTAGTTATTATAATAATAAAATTATTAATTACTACCATTAGTCATTAACTTCACTTTTAATATGCATCTTTATGAGATATTAAACCAAAAATAATATAAAAGAGTTTCTTTTTCCTTTGAGCAAATAATATGTTTTCTTTACATTTTGATCCACCTTGTTTACAAAAATTTGTTGGATTTAATAGGCTTGTATTGTTTTTATTACCTCACTTGTACACTAGTAGGAATATTTGTCGTATTATGGGAGAATAGTCGTTGTAACTTGCTGCATTGTAACAATCTATCTAGAAGCATAAAATTAGTTTTAATAACAATACATTTGCACACTTTAGATTAATATCTTTTTTGCATACTTCTTTTGCATATTACTTTCGTTATCATAGATATAAATACTAGTCAATCCACTTATGCAACTAATCATTATGTTTTTGTTCATTCTCAAACTAAGTCAATTTTTCTTGCCTTCAAATTCTTGTTAGACGCCTCCAAATTCTTGTCAGATGCTTTTAAGATTTAAATTTTTACTAGTTCTCACTTTAAATACTGATAAGAACATATTTTTTCAACTTTAGATGTACTAAAATTTGTCTTTATTCTTTCTAAAGTCAAACCAAAATCTGATTAACAAAATTATAATAAAACATTTCTTGTTTGGAAACAAGCTAATAAGGTTTGTCATCACGCCATTTTAAGTACATTATCTAATAATTTTTTTGATGTCTATTGTTCTTCAAGAGAAGCCAATTCAAGAGAAGCCAAAGAAATATGGGAGAAAATAAAAAAATATATATATATGGTGGAGAATGTTGTTATGCAAAATTTATTATTACTAACCATCTACATTTTTAAATGTTTGATGAAAAAAGAGTCTAGGATTAGATAAATGAATATCATAAACTATTGGATGACCTAAAAAATGAGTGCATTAAGTTGTCATAGGAGTATATAGTAGACTTTCTCATTGAAAAATTTTCATAATCCTAAAATGACTACAAGCAGCAATTCAAATACAAAAGGAAGAACATGTCACTAGAGGATGTCATTGTATGTATATTAATTAAGGATAAGAATAGAATATGATAGAGGGAAGCAAAAGTAAAAGAGATGACATTAAAAGAAAATGTGGTGGAATAAAAGAAAAAGGACCAAAGCTACCATAGCCATCATCACCATTACAATAGGAAAAGATATAATAAGCCCAAAACCAGTAATTCAACCTTCAAGAAAAAAGGTCTTTGTTATATGTGTGGGAAAATTAGGGCCATCATGCCCCTTAGTGTAAGCATAAGAAAAAAAGTGACATATTTGTCAAACCAAATACAAATTTGGTGCAAGGAGATGTTATTGTTGCCATCATTTCCAAAGTTAACATTGCCACCAACTCAAAAAGAGTAGGTAATAGATTATGCTACTACAAGGCATATTTATAAGAACATATGTGTATTTACCTCTTATATACTAACAAGGGATGGAGAAAAAAAAGTCTTCATGGGATATTCAAGAACAACACTTATTCTTGGTAAGGGTAAAGTCCTTATCAAGCTTATATTTGGAAAGGTGATGTCCTTAAATGATGTACTTCATGTCCAGACATTTGCAATAATTTAGTTTCTATGTCTCTATTAGGAAAGGTTGAAGTAAAAGTCTTTTTTAAATCTAACAAAGTTATCATAACTAAAAATGATGTATTTTTAAGAAAGGGTTACTATAACTAAGGACTTTTAATTTTAAATGTACTTGATATTATCAATAATGGAAATGTATCTACTTTTTTTGCTTATATTATTAATTCCTATGATATGTGGCATATTAGATTAAAACATGATAGTGATCTTTATATTAGTAAAATGAAAAAGCTTGTTTTGATAAAAAATTTACATGGTGATGTGAGTAAGTGTAAGGTATGTGTTAGGCTAAATTACATAAGAAGAGTAGCAAATTAATTCATAGAGAAACTGAACTTCTTAACTTATTGTATTCAAATTAGGGTGATTTGAAGAGTATTATAACTAAATAAGACAAACATTTGCATGTAAATTCTAGAGTTTTCTTATTAATTGACAAGGATGAGGTTTACAATGCATTTATTATATATAATAATGGAGTAGAAAACTAGTTAAACCAAAAAATCAAGAGACTTAGGTCAGTAGAAGGAGAAAGTATAGTTCATAGTTACTATCAGAATTATGTGAAAAGGAGACTATTATACACAAAGTCATCCTTCCTTATTCATTTAAATCAAATGAAGTGGTAGAAAAGAAAGATAAAATTTTGAAAGATATGATGAATGATATTCTAGTTAATTTAGGGATTCCCAATAGTTTATAAGGAGAAGTAATACTTTTTACATGTCATTTGTAGAATATAACCCTTTATAAGAAAATTGGTAAGACACACTATATGAATTATGAAAGGAATACTCTTTTAGTTTGAATTATTTGAAAGTGTAGGAATGTCTTACAAAGATCCTTTTATCTAAACCCAGAAAGAGAAAAATAGATTCAAATACCTCAAATTGTATGTTTATTAGTTATACAGAACATAGTGTTGCATATCATTTTCTTGTTATTAAGAGTGATTTTCTTAATTATAATATTATCATTAACATCATCACTTGCCCTTACATTTAATTAGAGAAAATGTCCTATAATGCTCCTTCTAAGTTAAAATTATAAAGAAGAACTAGTAAATTTACCTAGAAACACCAAACTCATAAACTGCAAATGAATCTTTAAAAAGAAATATAAATTAGATGGATTTATTAACAAATACAAAGCTAGTCTTATAGCCAAAAGGTATACACAAAAGAAGAATATTGATTACTTTGATACTTTTGCTCTTATTATTAAAATTGCATCTATTAAAGTGTTGATTACATTAATATCTACTTATAATCTCTTTGTTCATCAAATATATATTAAAATTGAATTTTTATAGATTTATATGTTACAACATGAAGATTATATAGTTTTTAGTTAAGAGAAAAAAGGTTTGTAGGCTTATTAAATCTCTATATGGGTTAAAAAAAAAAACCTAAATAATGGTGTGAAAAGTTTAATAATGTTTTGATCTTTAATGGTTTTTAATTGTTAGTGTTGATAAATGTGCTTATACAAAAGTTGAAAATAATACTCATATTATTATATGTTTGTATGTTAATGATATGCTTATATTTGTTCCTACTATGAAACTAATAACTAATACAAAATTATTACTTGCATCTATTTTGACATGAAGGATTTATAAGAAGTAAATGTCATTTTAAGAATGAATATTAGTAAAGCTTATGTTGGTATTTTTTTGTCACAAGAACATTACATATAAAGAATTTTTAAGAAATTTGAATATTTTGATGTTAAACTTGTCTCCACTCCTTATGATACATCTACAGACTTATTGAAAAATACTAATAAATATGTGTCTTAGTTTAGGTATGCACAAATTATTTGTAGTTTAATGCATTTAATGGATTGCACACGTCCTAATATTATTTATATTGTGTATAGATTAAGTAGATATACATATAATTCAAACTATAGTCATTAAAGTGGCAAGAATTATGAAATATTTGAAAAGTACCATGAATTATGATATATTTTATAGTAGATTTCTTACTGTACTAGAAGGGTATAGTGATACTAACCAGATCTTTGATTTAAATGAAATAAAATCCACTAATAGTTATGTATTTACCCTTGAAAGTAAGGTAGTGGCTTGGAAGTATACCAAGTAAACAATTATAACTTGATCCACCATGGAATCCAAGTTTATAGTCTTAAAGATGGCTAGTATGGAGATACATTGGATGAGAAATGTTTTAATAGATATTTCATTATAAGTGAAATTGACACCATTAATATTGATGTCTTGTGACAATTTAGCCACTATTACTCATGTGAAAAGCAAATCACAAAATGGGAAGAATAGATATATTCGTTTGAGATATGAATTAGTAAAGTAGTTGTTGAATAACGAAGTAATATCACTTAATTTTATAAGGTTAGAGATAAATTTGGCTAATTCTTTGAAGGAAGATATATCAAGAAGAATAAAACTAATGTTTATAGAGAATGGGTAAGAGTGATAGGAATCTAACCTATATGATAAGATATCCCTTAAAGTAGGTTTTATATAGGTAATAACATGTTATTGATTAGCCTTAAAATAGGTTCATATAGTTAATAAAGTTATTGATTGATCTTATAAGTACTATTAAAATTATAAATTCCTTTATATGGTATAGATAGTGCACAAATTTCATTATTTGAGGTTAAGTTATATTCTCAATAAATTTTATGGTACTTATAGATAGTGTATTACTAAGATGCACACTTGATAAATTTATTTATATAAGGGTGGAGTAGGGTCACTCCTATGAGATCTTATGTAAGATCTCTAGAGTTCTCATGAAGAGAAACAAGTCATATGCATGGTCTTATAATGTCCAACCGTATTAAACAATATTGTCTTAAAGAATATAACATGGAGATAAGTTCACTAATATTTATTAAAAAGTTATAATTCATAAAAATTGTTATTTTACCATACTTCTAAATATCAAAACTTAGATGTCCTCATTTTTGGTTCATAGCCCAAAAGGCACTTATAATGATATGTTATATTCTCACAAAAACTAAACAAAACTCAGTCTTTTAGAATGTGAGGGGGAATGTTAAAAATAAAAATATTTTAAAAGGCTTGTATCCTATATTAAAAATAAAAACCTTATTTCACATATTTATATGACAAGTATTGTCTTACACCTTATAAAAGAAAAGACCCAATGAAACCCTTATGCATATATGAATAACTCAAATCCAAATCTAATATAAAGAGACTAATGCGACCTAATATAATGGATTAGCCTTAGTCGGTCCACCCAAGTTAAAAATTTTTTAAGACCTTTTAAGTTATTATAGTCAATTAGCTATTTTTGACTAATTGTTTTTTACTATTGGAAAACTAGTTGTTATAGTAATAAAGCCACTAGTTACTACCACCAGTCATTATATTCACTCTTAATATTCATCTTTATTAGACATTAAATTAAAAACAATATAAGAGAGCTTTTTTTTTCTTTTTAGCAAATAATAAGTTTTCTCTCTATTTTACTCTCTCATGTTTACAAAATTTTGTTAGGTTTAATAGACTTGTGTTATTTCTATTACTTTACTTATGGGGTACACACCAATAGAAAGATTTATCATATCTTGGGAAAATAGTTGTTATAACATACTGCACTATGATAATCTGTGTATGGGGTCAAAATTATCCTTAAAGATAGTGTATTTGCACACTTTAGATTAATATCCTTTTTGCATACTTACTTCTTTTGCATCTATTCATAATTTGTTGTTATAAATACTTTTAACATTTTTAATTGTTTAAGGCTACTTTTACTATTTAGTTTAAAACAGTCAAGTATTAAAGCATTTGGTAAGATTTTTTAAGTCTTATCATTTATTGATAGATCTCTTGAAAAATAATTGATTAAAAAAGTAGGCTTCAACTACTTTTTACAAATATCAATATTAATGGTTAATATATGTCTAAAATAACTTTAGTAATATTTTAATTAATTGACTAATAAATCTTTTGAAAAGTAGCTACTACTTTTTAAGTGGTTAATATATGTCCAAAAAAAAAACTTTAGTAATATTATAATTACCTGAATGATAGACCTTTTAAAAAATAATTGATATAAAAAGTAGGTTATAACTACTTTTTAAGAATATCAACAATTAATGGTTAATATATGTCTAAAATAACTTTAATAATGTTCTAATTACCTAAACTAGTCTAAAAGATATGGATTAATGATTTAATTGAATCCATAAATTCTAAATTCTTATAGTACAAATCAATTTTTAGAAAATAAAGATCCATCATATAATCCACATTATTGACAACTTCTTGTATTAGTAAAGTTTTTAAATAAAACTTTTTTTTTTTGAGAAAATAAATTAGTAAAATAAAAAAAATGAAATTACTACCAAATGTTGATAAAAAGAGAAACTCAATTTTCTTGTCAATCAAAGTTTAGCTTTTATTTATGAATAAAAATTTGTTTCTTTAAAAAATATATATGAATGGAAAAACCAAACATCTTAAATAGTAATTTTAATATTTAACAAAAATATGTTATATTAATTTAACAAAATATTATAAATTTCTTTTATTCAATAGTAATAATAATTAGTAACTACAACCAATGATCAATAATAAAAACAATAATCGATAGGCAAAAATGGTGCTTTTTTTTTTTTCTTTGTGATCTTGGACTACAAATAATTATTGGACCTTCTCATTAGAGAGTCCAGTCTTACAATCTCCCCCATTTGGTCATGAGAATGGACTCACCATCATTTATACTTTATCTATGCTAGCAATAAACTTTTCATGAGTAATGGTTTGGTCAATATAAATATATAATGTTAAAAATCTTTTACAATTAGTTTTCATATGCACTTTTATTGTAAAGTCACTCCTTTTGTCTTTACTTTGAATTATTGTTTATTATTAAGTATGCCTAAATATCTAGTAGTTTCTTTGTTTGTTTCTTTATCATTCAGTAGCTTTAAAATTTTATTGTACTCCTCATGTAAGGACTTTAACCATCTTACATGACCTTTATCTACTCTTAACTATGCTTCTGTATCATGGCCATATTAAGTGTCTCTGACTCTTTCTTATTGCTAAGTAACACATACTCATCTTTTAAGTACTTTTTGGAAAGTTAACTATGTTTGGTGGATATGCTAAATTAAGGTTCTAAAATTGATTTTATGATGCCTTCTTTAACTAGCCTAACTTTATCAGTTATAAAAATAACTACATCATTATGATCTTCATAGATGATTCTCTTATGATCAAATTACACTATAGGTAAAGATGTACTAAAAATTCAATGTAGAGCAACATATGCACCTTCAACAAACTTTGGATTTTTTGATTCTTCAAAATCTTCAATGGTTTCATCTTCAAAGAAAATTGCAATTTTGACTTTTAGGACATACTTATTCTTTGGATCTTAAATACTACACTTATACTTACTATATGTATATCTCAAAAATATGTATTATCTTCCCTTTATGTAATGTTTGGAAATTTCCCTTGTAAGAATGTGTCTAAGTGTGCTACATTTAAAAACCTTGAAGTGATCTCAAAAAACATCTCACTCATACCATATCTTATAAAAGACTTCACCATGTAAAAGGTTAGAAAGGGAAAGGTTGACAAGATCAACCACAATCATCATTATTTCACGTCAAAATGCCTTATGTAGTTTTACATGAGAAAGCATAAAATCAATTTTCTCATTTATTGTTTTGTTCACTTGCTTTGCTACACCATTGTGTTATGAGGTCTTAAGAAGTGTCTTCTTAGGCTTGATAACATGAGTTTTATAGTACTACTCAAATGATCTTCATACTTGCCATTATTGTCAAATTTGAACATGCTTTAATTTCCTTTTCAACATTGACATGTAATTCCTTAAAAATATTAAATATCTAAGCTTTATTTTGAGATTAAAAAAACTAGCATTTTTATAGAGCAGTCATTAATAAAATTCACAAAACAAATAGTATTGCAAAAGCTATTTTTAGGCATATGACACACATTAGTAAGAATCAAATCAATAACATCATGTTTCTTTTTATAGGAGGGATATTTGAAAAAACAAAATCCATGTAGCTTTTAAGCTAAGCAAAAAGTGCAAGTCATGCATATTTGTCATGTCTTAAGCAGAATTTGAAAGGCTTTCTCACTCAAATGACCTAAAATTTTATACTAGAGTTTTGTATAAGCAATTTTACTTGCTTCACTTTTCACATGTCTAACTTGCATCTTTTAGAAAGCATCCATCTTATTTCCTTTGAATGGTAGCATTAAGCCCTTGTTAAGCTTACATGTGCCTCTATTAAATCTACTTTTATAACCTTGATCATCTAATATGTTGGTAAAGATTATATTCATTCAAGTATCGAGAATATGTCTCACATCCTTTAACAATAGCTTAATACCAAGATTGGTCTTCAATAAGATGTGACCAAGGCTAATAATATTGGATCTGGAATCTTTTTCCTATCTATATGCTTTCAAAATCACCACTAGTGTAAAAGTACAAAAGATCTTTGTTAGGAATAACATAACGAAAAGTAACTATATCACCAATCTTTGTATCACCTTAATCAACTGAATTAACACATTCTTCTTCACATACAATGAAAAGATCAATGTCAACTATCACTATAATTATGTCTTTTTTCTTTTGATTCTCAAGCTTTGCTTTTCTTTAATTTGTTTTGTACTTTTTGCATTATCTTTTAATTTTCCTAGGCTTCTCACAATAATAGCAAATTAAATCCTTTTTGGTCTTTGACCAACCTTTGGATCTTCCTTTATCTTTATTTTTATCATCACAGATAAATTCCTTGTAATCCTTACTTCCAAATTTTTGCCTTTACTCCTTCCCCTTCTTTCATAACCTAAGTCTCACTCTCAGATTTAAGTAGGCCTTGCTCTTTTTGTCTAATCTCCTTATTGAGTTGACTTTATTTTACCATATCCATGGTTATCTTCCATTTTAAAGTAGGATTATTGAGTGATATTACTAATATATCCTAGCTTTTTATAAGGAACCCAACAAAATCAATATTTTTATAATCTTTTAATTTTAGATTTATAGTAGCTATGTTATTAAGAATTACCTAGAAATTATTTAAATGCATACTCAAATTAAGCCCATCATAATACTTTTGATTGATTAATCTTTTAATAAAAAATTTTTTGTTTTATATGTTCTCACACTCATACAAGATTTGAAGCATTTACCAAATAATGTAAGTCATTAAATCATTAGTTACATGATGAATGACACTAAGATTGGTCCACTATTTAATCAAAGCAACTATTTTTATTCATCTTTTATCAAACACCTTCCTTTATACTAGCCATTTGACTTAAAAGTTCTTAATCAAATCAAAGAAATCTTTACAATAAAACATATTTCCATTAATATCTTCCATACAGATTAATTTGAGGAAGTCAATTTAATCATGTTCTTTACTAATTTTGAAAATCATCTTAATTATATAAGATTTGTTTTTTATAATTATTGATTACATAAGAATATATAAATCTACTAACCCACTCTAGTATTATTATTGAAAAAAAATTACTATGGACAACCTTGCAACCTAATCTTCTCCCTTTTTATGCAATCACATAAATATATATAGGGCATTGAAATAATAACTAACAACAGAAGAACACAACTAAATTTATGTGAAAAATTCTTTAATATAAGAGTAAAGATTACTATGTCAAAGTCTAACAAAACTTTCATTATCAAAATAATATGATTACAATTGAATTATTCTTTATACAATTTAGAGGCAATGACAATAGTATTTTCTTTAAGAATAACTAAATTTTAACTAAAGAAAATCTTACCAATAACAAGGGGGAAAAAAAAAAGGATCCCATAAAAGTGGATTATGTAGGAATATTTTTTTAGAGAGGAAAATAAGTTTATTAATATATGAGGCAAATTGAAACATGTTCTATTAGAAATAACTTATTAAAATTATAAGAGAATTAGATCTCAAAACTATACTTAAACGTTCAATCAATAATTGCTTTAAGATTTTTCTTCTCTTTTTTGACTCATTATATTCCAGTGAGTTTCTTTTTTAGGCATTTATTTTGCCTCTTAAATACTACCTTATTATATTTTCCTTTTTTGATAAAAAAAATTCTTAACATTTTTCTACTTTTTGAATTACACTCACAATTTTTTATTTTTCACTTTTTAGATTATACTAATCATATTTTCTCAATGAATTTTTATGCCCTTTTTTGACAATTTTTTATTATCTTTATAGTATTAACTTTTGTCTTTAAAAGAGTTTCAAAACCTTCTTCAAAATATTTTGAGAAAAATTGTTTTCAAAATATATTTGTCATAAAACTAAGATTTTATGATAAAAATTCTTTTATTACCATTTCAAAAAAATTTCTCTCTAGATGTTACTTTAAACCACAAGATTTCTCAAAACCTCAAACCTATTATATAACCATCCTTAAAATAATAGATTCAAACATTTATACCTTGACTAATCTTATATTGACCCTACTTATTCAACCTATCATATACTACAAATCATCCCTCTTTAAGAATGGAGAACTAACCTTTCACAACTTAAAACTTTCCTTACTTTCTTCAAAACCAAAGTAATTCATTCTCAAACTTTTTCATATTGGAATTACCAACAAGCCTAGTATAATACCTTTTTCATTCAAAATCATAAGGGTAGTCATTTATGGTTATTCTATTTTGATACCAAAATCAACCCTACCAAAATTCTCAACTGGTTTAAACAATAGTGGAATTATTTCAATTATATTCTAGATATTCTTGTTTCAGATGTTAAGGATATTTATGACTTATTCAAAACCAAATATGAACCTTCTATAAATAAGAAAAGGCTTTCCCCACTTTTCCTTTTCTTTATAAACTTCCTCCTTAAATATTAGTTTGGTCTTTTGATTATCACATCCAAAATAATAATCTTATTCTAAAAAGGAAATTCCAAGTAAAATGATGGATACATTTAAAATCCTTGGAAAATTACTCAAGCCTATATAAAAATATTGTTAGATAATATAAATCAACTTATACTGGTCTATCTATTACAAACCAAGACTCTAAATACTACATTTATAGTACAAAAATTCTATATGGTGACCCTTTTAGCTATAGCCGAAATTGAAGAAAAATATTTTGTAATAATGTAACAATTATTACAATCCAATAACTATTCAAAATAAGATTTGACCCATTTAAAAGTAGTAAGCCTTTGTCCTTACAAAGTCTATAAAGTAATAAAGATGATTAATTTGGCGTATTACCAAAAATAAAGTATGTCAAGGATAGT
Source organism: Bruguiera hainesii (assembly GCA_023213295.1). NCBI lineage: Eukaryota > Viridiplantae > Streptophyta > Magnoliopsida > Malpighiales > Rhizophoraceae > Bruguiera > Bruguiera hainesii. Next base: position 6,291,194 of record JAHOYR010000006.1, read on the forward strand.
TAGATGTAAAACCTTTCAAAACATTTTAGGGGAAATACTCCAGACCACCAACTTTACAAAAGAGATTTTATAAAAGCAACTTTAGGCAATTTTTAAGAAAGAAAACTCATGACTGCCAACTCTGCAAAGTGATTTCAAACAAAGTGCCATAATTGCCAACTTTCCAAAAGGTAAAAGCATTTTTACAAAAAGCAAAAGTTGCTTTTCAAAAAGAAGATGCCAACTTTACAAAATTCTAAAACCACTTTTAAAAAAAGGATTTCATTTGTCTTCCATAATCTCTTTTCTCTCTAACTATAAAAAGGAGCTTAAAGGAGGCTTTTGGGATCAAGCTTTGGGAAATCATTCCAATCTCTTATAAACAATCCCTCTCCCCTCTCCTTGTATCTTCCCCTTCTCCTCACTTTATAAATCTCTTCTCTGTCTACTAAGTTTTCAGTAAAATTCTTGCTTTTGTTGTTGTATGCTCCGTATTGGTATTAGAGCCATTTTCTATTGTTTTCATTGCATCAGAACATCAGGTATTTTTGGCATAATTCATTCATATTTTTTCATTATGGTATCAAATACATTACATTTCTGAGTGTTCTTGCCTATAGTTGGTTTGGTCATATTTGGCTATTAAGACTGGGTTATGTTAGTAAGGCATTGTGAGACTCGTTGAGAGTTTGTGAATTGTAAGAAATATATTGTACCTAAACTCTAATGTTTAAATATAAACCTGATTATATATATATGCACACAAGTAAGGGGTATGAAGAAAGGTAGGTTGGCTAAATAAAGATTTTTCTTAGCTATTAAGGCATGAGTAAAAAGAAATCAATCTGAATTTGAATTTCTAAATATAGTGGTCAAAGAAATGTTGCCATGTGGCCTAATAAGAGAAAGACTAATGGCAATTTTTAATTAGTTTGGTATAGTAAAGTAGCATTGATGGCAAAAATTTCTCTCTTTTAATTACATGCTCCTTTTTTGCACATTTCTAGAACTTGGTAATTAGCACTTCCCTATAAAATCAACTTTACTAATTCTTGTCCCACCTTGCTAATTAATCTATAAAAAATTAGATATTACAAATATTTTTGCTATTCCAAAAAAAATATATATATGTTTGTAAAATTTGGGCTAAGAAAAAATTTATAAGAATAAATCTAAAATAATATAAGAACAAAAAAAGCCTAATTGGACAACTTTGAAAATAAATAGGGACCAAAAAAATTATGAAGGTAGTTTTCAAAAACCTATATACATATAAGTATTATATTAAGTGAGAAAAACTCTCATCCTTTCTTTTATTTAATTAAAGAGAGAAAAAAATATAAGTGACACAATTCTCAAAAATCTCAAATTTACTTTTAAATTAATAATAAATTACCAATTTTCTAAATTTTTAGACTTAAAAAGTATCTATCTACTTATTAGTTTTGGATAATCTTAACTTACTGTTATACATATCCTATTATAATCTCAATTTCTCCTTGTGTCTCCAATTATGCAAAGAAGTCTTAGATTATACTTTTTTACTATTAACCACCAACTCAACTCTCAATAATTTAATCAAACACAAATATATCACCCTCAAGCTCTCATTTTGATCACCAATTGCAACATTGACACCCACCCCATTGGTTCTCACCTTTATATTGAATAATGGATCTATATGAGCTTTTTTCTAATAGTCTCCTTTTTTGGATTCTTGAATTCATAATGCCCAATTATTTAGTTAGTATTTTAACTTATATTGAATAAAACACTCATTGTATTAAGGATTATTCAATTATATAAATGAAAACTTGCTTAATGCTTTAATGCTTATTTCTTTATAATTATCTAAATGAAAAGTATTGAATTCATATTTATAGTTCTTTGTGACAATTGAAAACCTACATAATGTGCAAACTTAATTCTAGTTTAAATTACATATATGTGCCTAAGTATACCACATACATACATGCAGACATATACCATTATATGAATAGATAAATAGATTTCTTTTATGAATAACGAAACATCAGTTTGAAGTTTTTTAAAGAAGGAATATTTTTGCTTTCTTATAAAAAAACAAAAAAGAAAAATTTTAGAGTAAATTTTTGTTTTTCTATTTTTTTCCATGCCACTTGAGAGTTTTTTTTCTTTTTTTTTCTTCTCTTTTTAGACAATTTGAGAGTAAATTTTTTCATTTTTAAGAAAAATAAGTGAATTTGAGAATTTTTTTTTCCTAAAAATGAGAATTGATGAGTTGTTTTTTGTTCCCCCTTTTGCCTTTATTTTCTTTTGATAGGCAATTTTATAATTATGAAGATTTAGTTACAATAAAATTTATATCAATTGATTTATAAAATTATATTTTAATTATAATAAAATATCTATAATTATAGTATATTTTAATATTCTTAATTTATAAATTTATGAGAAATTATTATATAAACAAAATTGAATTTTCTCTTAAATTTGATAATTTATACGCACATATAGATACATAACTATCAAGTAGGCACCTTTTTATATTTTTATTTTATTTTGAAAATGCACCGATACGATTTTGCGTTAGATTAAATTCAACCCGGAGGGAAGCAAAATGGAGAGTTACCCTTGCGTCGATGTAAGCTCGAAGTAGTGCTTCAAAGAAAAATCAGATATATTGCCGAAAAAAATGTTATTGCTAGCACCTAAAATGTTAGTCACTGTAAAGCCCACTACCCTAGCTCTTTAGAAATAGTTTCCCTAGTTTTAGAGTAACGTTTGATGGTGGCAATAATGTCACGCCCAACAACCCCATGTCTTGAAGAATATTTAAAGTGTTTATGCTTTTTTATATTAATATTAAGAAACAACCCAAGAAATATTTTAGTGATCCCAAATCTTTCCCGTGAAATATGTTATGAAATTGTGGCAGTAATCAGGGCTGTTAGCAAACCGCCTAACCCGCCAAAACCGATGGAGAAAAAAAGGACCAATGGTTCGATTTTCTGAAAACCGCCCTTAGTGGATTGGAAGCAAATTGGAGGCTGCAGAAATGGCCAAAAACCGATCCGCTATGCCAAAGATAGCAACAACAGCATAGGTAGATCCCAGCATATGACAAGTTTGACCAATTGAGCTCCCAGCATCTGTGAGGAATGACGGAAGGGGGTCTGCGTGAGAGTTGTTTTGGGAGAGTCAAGGAATGGTTGGCCTTTTGCATCTATAGTGTTTGATTTGCTTAGCAGACTCAACCACAACATTACAATACTGGAATGATAAAAGTTAAGAATGGCTGTTGGGTTAACAACGGATTTGATTGAACTATCACCCTTCATCTCTTCTCCAAACTAAAACATGAAGCTTCCATTTTGAGAGATCAAATGCCGTTAAACCTCAATGAAACGGCCAGGGCATTAACCTCCATCATAGATTTTGTGTATAATGCATTCAATGTATGAACTTTATTGTTTTTTTAACAAAATAGGCTTTGGGATGCATACGGAACATGGCAATAATAATGGCACGCTTACAGGGCAAGATCTAGTCAGCACCATGATGCCTCCACTCAGAGTCCATGTTTTTTCTGGATGCTAGACATTCCATGAAAATTGACCGAGATTATAACCATGATTTTGCATGAAATTGAATACTCCAAAATTGAAACTGAATGTGTTTTTACTGACATGGCTATGCTTCAAAGCATTAGTTCTCTAATTACAGATTAGGCATCCAACAAGAGCCTTGCAGTATACTAACACATGCACCTCCTATTGTTTTAGTTATTTATTCTTTTTTCATGTTCTACTCAGTAATTTTGTTGGCCTTTATGCATCTCAAACTACCCGCGACCAATCTGCAAACGACCCTAGAAGTAATTGGGTCTGATTTTAGCATTTTTAGCAGGCAATAATTCCATGCTTTGATGTCAAATGCAATAGTTACTTTATGATAAAAAAAAAATGGAAAATGGGAAATTCTGTATCTTTTACGCACACCCGAAAGGGGACAGAGGTATGATTCTCTATACTCGGAGAAATGAAAAGAAAGCATGATATTTCGACATGGCTTTGAGCTCCCTCTAATTTTAGTGGATCACTCAATGAACTTTCACTTTAATTCAAGACGTTACGTGAGCGAGTACAACCAGGCGATTGTCAAGAAAGATATATGTATTGATAACAAGCATTCAACGGATATCTTTTGTTTAATCGATGCAGCACCTGATGATATGGAAAGTGATAGTCTTTGTTTGCAACATGAAAGTCCACTGGGACAAACGACAGATTGAAGCTTAATCTTGACTTGGTCCGTGGCATATACAAAGCACCCATGTATCTATGTTCAACGTCAAACGTCTCACAATCTAATTTCGCCATTCAAAGTCACTGCGTTTTCTATGTATTGCGTTCCATTTTCCACGCTTTTTTTCAACATTTCTTTCAACGTCCCCTTTATTGGTTTGACATTAAATATAAGAATAACACTTGAAGCGATTTTACACAGTTGCTTTCGCAGTGCTGCGTGTCAAATCAAGGTCATATTTAAATGACTGTTACAGGAGGCTTGTTTGATTACGTTGTATTTTTCTTTTTTTTTTATTGAATATGCACATGTAAAAGTTATTTATTTATTGTTTATTTCAAATATGAAAGTAATAATAATAAAAAAAAAGCCATTAAACCAACATCAAACTTTAATAAGTTACTTTTAGTTGACATCTCCCTTCTCTGTCTACTATATTTTTATCCACCGTAATTTTATGTGATTGCAAAATTCTCATTAATTGAAGGGTAAATTATACTAAACGGTGATTAGGTCATGAATGCTCTATAGTATTGACTGCTGCGTTGTAAAAAAATTAACATGCCCAGAAAATCAGTATAATAGAAAAAAGAAAAATGTTTAAATGAACGTGTGATCTCTTTAAGAATATCTGAATAAGAAATAATGATATTTATAATAAAGTAGATGTAACACTTACTAAAAATAAATTAAGAGAATAACACTTATATTATGTTAGTTTGAATATATTTAATGTAAACTAACAAATAATTCAATTAAAAAAGGTTGATCAAACGTAGTAGATGATGAGAGCAAAAGGAAAAAAAGACCTATATTACCTTGAAAGTTTTAATTTAAAAGAATTTATAACAATTAAATTTTATTTCGAATTTAGTGTATAAAAAAGTAAAATGGTAAGAAAAAATTAATATAACCCAGTCAAATTAAATTTTAGATTAAAGTTTTATTATTATTGTATATTTTCTCTCCGTGCATATTATCTTCACTCTCTATGTTCATCAACACTTTTTCTTTTTATATTTAACTTTCACTCCTTTTTCTCTTCAATTTTTTATAATTTTTCGCCACATACACTCTTTACATTTTTCGTTTACCCTTTAATATATTAATTATTTTTTCTACACAGTTTTGTCCATATTCCTTCCTCTCCCCTGTGCCCTCTCTCTCATCGAAAAACTTACATAGACTTTCAAGTAAGTTAAAAAAGTTGTCCTCGCTCAACTTTTTTCTTACTCTACTCAATTCATTTTTTTTTTTTTCATCATTCAAAATTTAAAATTATTAAATTTTGTTATATGTATTGGATTTGAAACAAAATATGCATAACTTTAAATAATAAATTATAACTACATATAATTTTAGTTATATATAATTTAAATTTTGTGCATATCTTTTAGTTTCAAATGAATTAAGAGATTAATATTTACAATATTAAGAATTTAAATAATTCTTTAAATCGTTGTTTGATAATCACATAAAATTCTATACATAGACTATACTTTCATAAGGTATATAAATGAAATCTATATTTTTAGTTAATATGTAGATTTTGTGAAGATAAATTTAATACAACAATAAAAGTATTTTATTGTGATTAGATACTCACAAGATTCAATTTTAAAAACAATTTTTTTTGAGGCAAAATAGTTTATCATCTTTCAATTCTCATAAAATTAAAAAAGTCTTATATATTATAATCGATATATATATATATATATATATATATATATATATAACATTCTTTGAAATTTGTATAACTACCACACTACAAAAACATGTAAAATATTAATGTTGATAATTTTTACATAATTTTATTTTTATATTATTTTTAATCATTATATTATGAATTACATGTAAATTTGCTTCCACTAACTAAAATTCCTAGATCCACCACTATTGGGAGTGCTAGATTGATGCCCCCGATCGTATGCGGGCACCTACCCACTCTCCCATCACCTATTGCCAATAAATAACAAAAATGTAATAACAAAATGCACTAAAAAAAAGGGGTTAAATGTAGTTAAGCTCTTCGTGTTATGTCTCTTTTGCATCTCATTTCCCTGAAGTTTCAATTTACACTCTAAAACCTTTTTGGTTTCTAATTTTGGCAATTGAGACCCCACATGAGTATGCTGTTAATTTTAAGGCTATTTTTAATTTTAAGAAGTCTTAAAAATTTCAAATGTTATAATATTCAAAATTTTTTTCTTTTTCCTAAATGCTTTTAGAATTTTTTTTTTTTAATTTTGCTAGAGTCAAAAAATTGAATCCCATAAAAATACAATAATTATGAATTCTAAAAAGTTATGAAAAAAAAACAATTATGATAAAGTAAAAAAGTTGAATATTGTAATATTTTAATTTTATAAAAAAGTTTTTAGGAATAAAAAATTCTTTAAAATTAATGAAAATCTAATATAGGGTTTTAATTATTAAACTTTAAGGAGTGAAATGCATTTAACTCTCTCTCTCTCTCTCTCTCTCTCTCTCTCTCTCTATATATATATATATAATATTAAGAAACTAGACGGGGTAAAGAAGAAAACCCAAAGTCTGTTCGTTTGATCATCTTGTGGCATATCGGTTAAACAAAAAAATATATATAATCTATATAAATGTCATTATGGCGCTGCCCGAACCGTGAACAATATTTTATTATGCAAACCCATTTTCGTACAACATTATTGAGAGTGAGAGATTATCTAACCTCGTCGAATATAAACCTAATGGTCAAACCGAAAACCCACATTTCAGAAGACGTCATTCATGCGTCAGTCATTACTGCTTGAACGTCCGTTGGGAGGTTCGTGAATAACTACAAAATTACCCCAAAAAAATAAAAAATAAAAAAAAAGAAAAATCAATTAACATTTCTTGTCCCTGAATGGAATTTGCGGTAGTTTGAGCCTTTTCGAAAGTCTAATTAAAAGGCCATTTATCCTATTTTGTTGGAAAACTTTTAACCAATCCTTGAAAATCTGCATCACCTAACACCACCACTACATCTTCCTTCAAGTTGCTCAATTTTAAGTGAACATTTTGGCAAGTCTTTTGCTCCATTCTTAAGTCCCTGAACTTTCGACAGGTTTTCTAAACTATCGACAACCAACATGTGTCTGCCTAACACCGCCAGTCCTTCCTTCCAGTTGTCTGATTTGAAATGGACAGTTACCGCATTTGTAAGAGTTTGTTTGTTCATTACTTGTAATTTAGTGATAGAAGTGTTTGTTTGTTTGTTCGTTACTAAATTATAAGTTTTGAATTTAAATTTTTATTAAGGCATTTATTTGCATTATATGTATATTCTCATAATTTATATTTTTTTTAATAAGGTATAGTTTTATTTGATAAAATTATAAATAGAATTTATTAAAGATTATAATAAAATAAAATATATCATATATGATAATAATTTTTAGAAAGGTATTTTTATTAATATATTAAGTTAATAAAATAATTTTAATTTTTAAATTTATAAATATATTTATAAGTGAAATTATTTAATTAATTAAAAAATACTTTAATTTAAATAAAAAAATAGTTGATAATTAATTAAAAAATTAATTTAACTAAATAAAAACAACCTGATAATAAATAAAAATAAAATAAAATAAAATAATTTACATAATTCTTCAAATAAAAAATAATTTTAGTGCTATATCTTCCGTTACAATCTTACTTTTTCTCTCAGTTGTTAGGTATGGCGTATCAAATTGGCACGCGTGTCCCAATTATTATTGTGTTTTTTAATAACAAAAATTTAATGTGCTACAATGGCAAGAATCATTAAGCTACCCGGACCATCAGAGTAACAGCAGCAGCGACTGCAGGGTTTTCGAAACCGACAGCCACACCCCAGCATCAAGAGGACGCCAATTCCTCACTTACCATAGAGAGTTCTCAGCTGGCTCATCTTGGGGTTGCTCCACAAAATTAAGCGAACCAGAGGCCACATGGCGAGGTGCAAAGTCCTTGTGGTTGGAGCTACTGGGTATATTGGTAGGAGGATTGTGAAAGCAAGCTTAGCGGAGGGCCATGAGACCTATCTCCTCCAACGCCCAGAGATAGGACTTGACATTGAGAAGCTGCAAATGCTACTGTCATTCAAAACTCAAGGGGCACGCCTCGTTGAGGGCTCGTTTTCTGACCATGAAAGCCTTGTGGAAGCCGTGAAGAAAGTTGATGTGGTGATATGCACCATGTCAGGAGTCCACTTTCGTAGCCACAACATTTTGATGCAGCTCAAGCTCGTCGAGGCCATCAAAGAGGCAGGCAATGTTAAGGTAACGAACGCTAGCTCACCCTCCCGGACCCAGTTAGTTAACTATTCATCATTTCTTGAGATATTTCCATTGGATTTGGCGACATATATTCAATATATACGATAATTTAAAATATGGGTCACGGATGCGGTGTCACATAATTGAGCTGTATTGCTCATCGTGGATACTTGCAGCGTGAATTTTTCTCACAGGGTTTTTAAAAATTTTGGAGTTTATCTTTACATGTACTGGATTAAAAAAAAAAAAGAAAAAAAAGAAAAAATTAAAATAAAATTATATGATGATTGTGTTTTGTTATTTAATTATTTTTAAAATTTTTTTAAAAATATATGTTTTTAAATTCTTAAAAAATAAGTACTACAGAATATCTAACAATATGTTGTTATATTTTTTTAATAGTATGATTGTATATTTTAAAGTAATTTTTTTTTCGCCTCTTTAGTCATTCTTGTTATATATCTACTAACAAAAATTACATCACCATGACCTCATATGCGGTTTAATGGTTTTAAAAAAAAAAAATTAAGTTCTTATAATAGTGTGCAAGAAGGATAGCTGATTTGACAAGAAGATTGCCAGGATGTGTTATGCTAAAGTCATTTGTAACTTTGACTACATATCTCTTTTGAAACTAAAGTTATCTAAATCATCAGGCTTTAGTATTTACAATTAATGTTGGCACACTAATAACAAGTTTCAGGAACCACATAGCCGTGAAGGACCGGAAGTGTCTTATACCCTTTTCAACATTATTGTCACTATCTATATAATATTCCTTGTCTCTACTTGGTCTTGGAAAATGAAAAAGAAATTTTCAGGATGACATTTCAGCAGTATTCTTTCCAAGAGAACGTTCACTATCTGTAACTTTTCTGGTTCAAAATTCAAACATTAGTTATCTTGGAAACAATGCTCAAATGTCATCCACAAAAATTTATTTTTCCGAGGCCAATCGGAGACGCACAAGTCTTACCCGTGCACGTAACGATTTTCAGTGACACTAGCTTCTTGTTTTTGTAACATTGTAGTACATCACCTTGGGGTATAATATGTTTAAAGCCTGCTATGAAATTGAAAATTGGGACGCCTAGAAAATTGATAATTTGATTTAATTTATTTTATGTTTTATCCATAACTGAGTCCATTCTTCATGTGTTTGTGTGTGTATCTTCCTCCTGTTCACAATAAACTACATATAATCATAAATTTTTGCAGCGTTTCTTGCCATCAGAGTTTGGTACGGACCCGGCACGAATGGGACACGCACTTGAACCTGGAAGAGAATCATTTGATCAGAAAATGATAGTGAGAAGGGCAATACAGGATTCTAACATCCCCTATACTTACGTATCCGCCAATTGCTTCGCCGGCTACTTTGTTGGCAACCTTTCTCAGCTTGGAATGCTTACACCTCCAAGAGATGGAGTTGTTATCTACGGAGATGGAAACACCAAGGGTAAGAAGAACTAAGATTTTAGTTAGGCTAGACTAGATTCCAATTCATTATAACAAGACGATTAGGATTAGGTTAGTTTGTTCTGCGAAAGAAATTACGGCTTTTGATTGTTGGGACTATAATTGTTTTTAGCTTAATGGTTGAAGTTTGAGACATCAAACCAGAATGAATCAAATTGAAGTCCCACTCCTCACCAATCTAAGAAAAAACAGACCCACCCATATATATTCTCGGGCCATGCAGTCGGGCTGGATACATGAACAACGCCAAACCCAAAAGAAACTGGCTTTAGAAAGAAGAACAAGCCGGAAACACAAAAAATGGTCCAGCCAAAGCTTTCCTAACTCCAAATACCTGGATTCGTTATATATAGTTCCTCATGTGATACTTCGCTTTGATTAATTTCCCCGGTTTTATATGTTCTGCCATACAGTGGTATACATGGATGAAGACGACATTGCAACGTACACAATCAAGACCATAGACGATCCCAGAACAGTGAACAAAACATTGTACCTACGGCCACCAGAGAATGTTCTCACGCAAAGGCAGTTAGTTGAGATGTGGGAGATGCTCAGTGGGAATAAGCTGCACAAGATCAACATTTCTGCACAAGACTTCCTTGCTTCCATGGAGGGTAATATATTTTGTTAAGATCATAATTAGGCAAAAGTACAAATGGGGTTCAATTAATATTTACTAGCTTACCCTTTTATGTCCTAATGAATAATGTTGTTGAACATCTATTGTTTTCTTAGCGTGTACAATATTATTTGCAGGAATGGATCATGCTGGACAGGTAGGGGTGGGGCATTGGTATCATATTTACTACGAAGGGTGTTTGACAAACTTTGAGATAGGAGAAGATGGAGAAGAAGCTTCAGAGCTATACCCAGAAGTGAATTACAAGCGTATGGATGAATATTTGAAGATCTTTGTGCCATCTCTTGGTTATTAAATTAGTTACACATAAAGCAAGCAGCAACTGATATGCAATAAAATGTCTCAAAGTCGCAATCATCCATATGCGTGGCAATGGCTGATGTCTTTGGTCCCATATCCTGTGTAACTTTCATTGTAAAATTCACGGCGACATTATCTCTTTCTTGTATCAAGATCGTTTGTCACCCTAAATTCCTTTCTTTAGTAATGTTTTGTGCGATGATTCCAATGACTATTAACTCACAACTATGTAATAATGCTGCTTCATTAAGATTAGAACAGAGACATCATATAACCGCTATTCATGTTCTCGCCCTGGGACGGGAACATGCCAAACTTATATGGAGATAATCAGGAGTTGGATACCGAGGAAGCAGGAAACTAGAAGCCCTGGAGGAGGGCAGGTGAGAAGCTGTGGCAGCGAATCCAGTTTCAACCCACATCGACCAACAAAAACTCCACAATTGATTAACCATCAGCTCAAATTATATTTGGCCCCCATCAGGATGAAATTATTGGAGGAAAAGTATGAAGGGCGGGCCAGAGAGAAAAAGGCTTTTGAGTTGAAGACCTTTGATATGAAGTCATGGATTTGAAACCGACTTCACCCTTTCCACCTTTTGATTCCCAATTTGGGAAACATCAACTCACAATATATCATCATAATTTATACAGGTTGGAAGTATTCCAATGCAGAGTAATCTTCCAGCAAGCTATATTTTGGTATTGGCATAGAAATTTTTGTAACATTCTTCAATCCTAAGCTAATCATCTGTATTTTCCCCTGCCTCTCTCTCTCTCTCAATGACACTGCATCATAAAATAATATTTATTGACGATTTAAATTTATAATAATAACTGTCCTATAAATTTATTTTTATATTTTATAATAATAATAAATTTGATACAATATTTTTTTAATAATAACAAAAAATTAATCTAATATATTATAAATATAACAATTTATAGAGAAATTTAAAGACAATGAAATAAATTGTATACTATTTATTATTTTAAATAATAATTTTGAATAAATTTAATAACAGTTTAAATTTGACACAGATTTAAAATAAAAATTTTAATAAATTATCATTTTGTATGTTTAAAATATAATAATATTAAAATATTTTAACAGTAATTTATGAACTAGAATTTAGCAATGTTGTTAAAAGAATAATGCAGCAGTGATTTTTAAAATGATCAATTTATGTCATTTAATGTCTTCTCCACTGACCCTCATATCTTAAATCAATATCTCGATTTGCAACAGAACTGACACTTGTATATGTTAAAATGCAACAGTTAGTGAACCAGAATTTAGGAACGATTTTGAAAAAAAAATAATACAGCGATTCTTAAAAACACCAAAACCCAATTGCCTCGTTTAATAGTTTCCGACTGACCCTAATATTCTCAAAATGATATCTTGACTTTTTTTTTTTTTTGGCGTTTTCTTTGTTTCCGTTTAATGCAATGTTGAGTGGTTCAGATTCGTTTTTTTTTTTTTTCTTTTTTGGATTTAATTGTCCGCTTCTGGGTTTCTCTTTCGGGGCTTATTGGATCTCTCTATATCTGGACGATGGTGTTGTCCTGACCGAGGAATTCGAAGTCAATCTCGTTTCGGGACATACCGCCTTCGAGAGAGGACAGAGAGATGTTGAAGTTGAGGCCACTTGTGTTTCCCTTGGGGCATTGTATGAGTGAGCTGAAAGTTCCGCAGCGGAAGCGGGTGGTGCTACGCCACCGGACGGTGCCGTTTCTGTTGACATTCGGGAACATAGCTCTATCCTGGAATGGAATAAGTTTAATCTCTCTCGAAACACGCTCGCTGACCGAAGTCTATCGTCTTCGGTGAAAAGTGGACACTGTCCAAAAGAAATGGCGGTGGGGGGCAATTGGGTCAATCCATTTTTGCTGTTTTCCTTCTTCCTTTCCTCAACTTTGTCTAACCAAGCGCCAGCCAAGTGCTGTGTATGAGACCAGGACTATCCTTGTACCTAGGCTGCTTAAGGTGAGAATTTTCTGGAGTTCATCCTTCTCTTGAGTCGTTTTTGCTTTGTGTCTGTGTTTATGTGGCTACTAGGTAAAGCTAAGGGGTTAACTTGTTATTAAGCATTGTTATATGTCGAGGATATATGGTTATAGTATGTATGGACGATGACATTACATGATTAAGATGCTCACTTAATTATTTAATTTTTTTTTTATAAGATGATGATAATGTTGACAATAATAATGTTGCTTGAGTAGATATGTTGTGGACCAAATTTTTTATTTAATTAGTTTATTACCTTATATACTATATTAAATATATACATGATTTTATTTTTTATAAATTTTATATTTATAAATACATATTTCATAATTATTTAAGTGATTAGGGAATAGATAAAATAATAATTATTTTGAAAATTATTTGTGAATTGTGATTAGGTAAAATAAAAAATTACTATAAATAATTTAAAATTAATGTATTTATTATTAAAAATTATTGGCATTAAATTTCAAAATACTACTTTCTATTCTAAAAGTCACTACATATAAGTTTCAAAATTATTGTATTTATATTTCAAAATTATTATATTTATATCATAGAATTGTGACTTTTAATATTTAAAATCATTATTTTTATATTTTAAAAATATTAATTTTAAGTTATAGGTACTTTTGAATATAAAAATTGTAATTTTAAATTTTAAAAATAAAAATGTTACCTTTTGACATTAATATTGTTAATATTGTTATTTTTATGACTTAAAATTATTATAATAATAAATTTAAATCATTCTTATTTATTAATAAATTATTTTTATACAACTATAAAATATTATATAAAATTTTGAAAATTGATATTATTGGTACTAAAAAATATTGAGTTAAATTTTTAGTACAATAATTTCTTATATTATAATAATTTGTAAAACTATTATATAAAAATTATTATAGCACCTCTCAGATGTAGTGCTTAAGAAATTAGTGCCTTAAATATTAGATAGCGGTTTTGGGCCGTTAAACAATGATCTTTCATCACTATAAATACTATATGGTATGGTGTGAACTATAAAAACTTATACCATTTGTCTTTATATAGATAGCGATCTTTCAAATCATTGATGGTACTAGCTTCTTTTCCATCTTCATTTATACTCTCAACAACTTGGTAGAGCTAAATTGAAGTCTGTTGACGGTGCAGCTGCTTCCAGACTGCTTCTGCTATCCATAATAAGTGAGCCACTCTTCTGGGCTTTCTCCAGTATGGCATGCAAGTACCTCCCTTGTGCTTCTATTCTCATCTGGAGTATCTTCTGCACCTATAGTTGGAAAAGAAAACAAAAAAAAAAGAATTAAAATCATGAATTCAACATTTAAGTGACAATGAGAATGCCACGGGACTAATACCTCAAGTTGTTCTTGTGATCTCTTTTGCACTTCAATTTGGCAATTCGATGACTCTGCAACTTGGAATTCTCTGTTTTGAGATATGAGGTCAATTAATCACTATCAGTGTAACGTACCATGTTCAGAATGACTGTGACAAAAGAGAAATCTAGTGGAGTTTAGCTATTGAACTTTGGCCGCAATTACAAAACATGAAAAAAAAAAAAAAAAAACAATCTTATCATTGCAGAAAGGAAACAGTTGTAGGAGAGAGAAATGTACAAACCCTTGTCCATTATCAATCCTGAATGAACTGGTACTTGTCCCTGAAGAGTGAATGCTGAAATCCGCATAGGAGCCCTCTGCAATATTGTCAGCAAATCAACCCTTTAATTTGTGAATTGAGCGCCACACTCATTATTGAAAATATTCGAGTTGGTTAAACACAGGAAAAGAGGATATCTTAGTTGTCGAAGTTTTCACTTGGTCCATGTATACAAGCTAAGGTGTGCGTTTTATTGGGACCAAGAACTCAGTAGCTCTACTATCATACATGCGGTTCGTGACGAGGTATGATATACTTGCAAAGCTTCAAAAATCATTGCATTAAGTAGAACTACCAGTAGCTATCATAATATATAGGAAGAGTGTGGAAGAAGCAGAAACAGGCTAACCCTCATTCCCTTTGTTTTGCTTTCCATTGTTCTGTTTCCGAGCCTGCAATCCAAGTCTGTACTTCTGCATATTGGAAGGGATAAGAAGAACTACACTTAGAACTGCGTCAAGCACTATGAAACTGAAATGTGCAATAAGAAGAAGAAGACACATAAACTTTGAGGCTAAGAAACATTGTATGATTGAAATGGGCACCTGTAAGTGACTCTTTATGTGGTACAATGTCAAACCCTTTAACCCCATCAATCTTAAGACTGACTTTGGAGTTGCTCCTGAAAATTCAAATCCCCAGATTAAATTTCTTTTAAAAAGCAGAGATAGACCTAGCTACTGTTTTGCAACCATTTTTCTGCTTACACAAGGCCAGACAAAGCAAAGCTATCACTACTGCTACATTCGGTGAGCTTGGTTGACTAGAAGTAAAAAATAACCTCAATTTATTGTTGCAAGGCCATCACTTTCCTTAGTAGGTAAAGCTAAACTGTCTCACCACGGTATTCAGGAGGAAGAAATTCCATCATAAGCTTGTTTGATCTCGTGTCTTGGCATAGCTCATATGTCTTTCATATTGCGTCATACCGTATTTCAATATTCGGATAATAAATTTAGTACAGTTGATAGGGCCAACTACTATAACCTCGTATCATTATTAGGTCAATTTTCTTATTAGTCTTGAGGTAATCTCTACACTTGACCTATATCATGCTTTCTTTAGTTATTATATTTACCTTATATTATATTAAGTTATATTTTTTATGAAAAAAATAACAATTATGTTTTATATTTTCTAATTTAAAAAAAAAAGTAATTGATACAAATATAAAAATTTTCAATTTAATAAAAAGATAAAATATAAATAAAATATTTTACAGGAAATTTATTTGATAAAATTCAAATTTGAATTGACATCATTATTGACATTTAAATACTTTTTTTTAATAAATATTAACTATTAACCATATGATCTGGGAACAAAGTTGTATAGGCTTTAAATATCAAGTCTAGGATTTAAATTCTAGCTACACTTTTTTTTTTCAAACATTGAAAAAATATTTGGATTGTGGATCAACACAGTATGCATCGTGTCTGGCACGACCCATGGCTCGGGAGTTCCAAGGCTAGTCCAAGCATGAACATAACTAGTAGAGCCTCATACTGTTCATACGGGTCATGTTGTAGTACAACAAATACCAACCAAACTTAAACAGGCCTGTAGACTACTTGACCCATTTTATATGTCACGTGCACCTTAAATTTTTTTTTTAAAACCAACCATTCCCATCAAAATTTTAAAAAAGAAAAAAAAAA
Source organism: Bruguiera hainesii (assembly GCA_023213295.1). Classification (NCBI taxonomy): domain Eukaryota; kingdom Viridiplantae; phylum Streptophyta; class Magnoliopsida; order Malpighiales; family Rhizophoraceae; genus Bruguiera; species Bruguiera hainesii. The sequence continues at coordinate 6,307,502 of JAHOYR010000006.1, forward strand.
GGTCAAATTGATATAATTATTGATGTCATTACTCGAAGAATAAATTTCTTACACAAGATGCATTGTTTGAGCTGGTAACTAACATGTATGCTTAACTTATATATTCTAATACAATCATTAAAACTAATAATTAAAATTATCTTTAAATTTTTTATCTTTTTGATCTATTAGAAAATTTATTAAGTTGTTAACTAAATAATAAGATTTTTTTATACTTATAAATTTTACACTCTCATTTTCAAAATTAAATCCTAATATTTTAAAAATTTAAATTTAAATCCTAACTTTCTTAAATGACATTTTTGGACAACTTCTATAGTATAATACCTCATTCTCTCAACCAAATGGCAATACAAAGTATTACATAACTAATAAATAATTAGTGAGAAAAATAAAAAATTTATGTGATTAATTCTAAGTTAAGAATGAAATTTAATTTGTATTAATTTGACCCTCCAACTCTCTTTTTTTCCTTCAATTTTATACTATGATCACATTGTCATATTACAAAATTTCATTATTTAATTATTTAAGGAATGAAAATGAAGCAAAATGAAAAACATGTTATTATTAACTTTTTTCTTTTTTGATGGAAAAGAGATAAAAAGAAACTTAAAACAAAATTACAAGAAATTTAACCATTTAAAATATGTTTACCTAAAGTACAATCTCCATATTAAGTAATAAATTGTCCAAAATTTATATAGCACCATCATTAGATACTCTTATATTAGAAAGGAAATTTATATTGGAGTTGTTCTCAAGTAAAGTATGCTAAAGCCAACATTCCTAGGGCTACTTGATAACTTGAATACATTTAACAATACTATGAAAATATTTATCATTTCCTTAATCATCTTAAAAAACTTTTTGGAGTGTAAGAAGTAAATCAAACTCTACCATGATCTTGCAAACACTCTTATGCCAAGTTGTCTGAAGAGCCACACATATTACCTTTCACACCATTACTATAGCCATAGAAATCCCTCTATGTCTAAAGAATCCATAAACCTAACTTTCATTTGCATCTTAAGCCAAATCACCAAAACTAGCTAGTCTTAAGGTACCTTTATAATATCCATCAATATTAACTTTTCAGTACAATTGCTTAAGGGATTAGTTTGTACCATAATGTTAATGTGTTTTATACTTGATGTGCTGTTTGATTGCCAAACACTAAAAATTTTGGTGACTTTTAACTTCACTACATGTATTAGCTAAGCAAAGAAGAGTCAGTCTTTATAGAAAATTGATTTATTGTGTCATTGCCATAAATACCATAAAGTTAAGACAAATATAAACTGAAAAAAGTAGCCTCATTCATGAAGGAATTCCAATTTATAACACCTAAGACTAACCTAGGTTTTAAAAGAATTCAAAGGACAAAAATCTAGGTTTAAGGTATTAAAAATGAGGTTTCAGAAAATCTACATATGTCAATAACCATATAAAACATGCTCTAAAGTCTCTTAATATAATCCACATCTTCCATAATTTTCATCATCTGTAAGCTTTTAAATGAAATGTTGTTCATTGTCAAAGGAAATGATAAAGTGTATTGATTTAATTATAATCTCTTCACCAATTATTCAATTTTTATCAATTATAATTTCTTTATCAATTGCTTAATTTCCATCAGTTACAATCTTTTCATCAATTACTTAATCTCCGTTAGTTACAACCTCTCTACTAATTACTCATCAATCAAAATTAATTTTTAAAAAAAAAATCATGATTATGTTTCATATTAAATATATAACTCTAACTTGCATTATAAAAAGACACTATACTACATAACCAATGTATGACTAAAATATTTACAAAATCCTATCAATGAAATACAAAATACTTATTGACAATTACCACCTAATTTCATCTTATTACTTTATTATTTACACTAATTAATGAGAAGCTTACCTTGCTAAACCAACCACACAAAAGACCTCATAAACTAAGGCACAAGTAACTTGCAAGAGTAACACCACTCTTTAGAAGTTTAGGATTGTTTAAATAATAAGCACTTATAAGCTCCTTTAACCAAAACTAAAAAAAAAAAAAAAAGGAACCTAAATATAGAGTCTATATATGTTTATCCTTTAAGCATATGTAGAGGGATATATAAAAACCTTGTAAAATCATTCTCACCAAATTTAGGATCTCATTAAAGAGTAGCCTCTAGTTCTAATCACCATTATAAGTTAGGTTACAAAATAGGCACTAAGCAAACTTAATATGATCAATACTGACACCATTAACATAACAATAGGCACATTTAATGTCCATATAGTTGTTCAAATTTGGCATTCTTGCCATCACTTATATTCCAATGTAGAACCCTCATAAGCAACTATTTTCCTTTTAGAATGGCTAACAAGATAGAGAAAGACTTTAATCTCTTTATAGCTTAAAGAAAATTAGTATCCTAAAAATATTTAGCCTATAGTATTTAAACACAATATTTATCCCTTTTATGAAGAATGCATGAACTAAGTTTAGATAGTAGGAAGAGGTTTATATCCTACAAAGCACATATGCCAAGTCTACCTACCCATTTTAGTTTACAAACTCCTTTTGAGGAAACAAGACTAATTTTATTATGCTTATTGAAGACCCTTTAAAGAAAACATTTGCTACATTTGTGAAGTTTTTCTTAGCCTAGGTAACTAACTGAATTAATGTAGTCATGTTGGCTAATGAGAGACAATTGGCCTTTTAACCACTAAGTTTATTTTGTACTCTTTAAAAAACATTATGATAAATCCTGAAATTACAATGATTAGAGTATAGGGGCACCTTTAAGTATTTCCCTAGCTATCATTTTAGTGGAATCCCCAACTACTCACTTAAAGAAACCTTTAGCTATTAATCTACATTTGAAGAGATAAGATATATGGATTTTTCATGGCTAATTTATTGGCCAGAAAATATACAAAACTTTGTTATGGTGTCTTTGATAGTTTTAGTCGAGCTTAAAAATATTGTACCAAGTGATAATAATGATGTAATCCATGGTAATATAAAGGCTATAATAAATTAAATGGTTTATAATTTTAGGTTAATTACTTGCTTAAGGGTTAAGAATCTTTAAATAGCTTTGGAAAGGCTTTCTAAGCCACTGTTATTAAGAAATTTTATCTACTATCTCTTCTTAATTGCTTGGTCTTGTTGTTAATATAATATAAAATTGTGAACTATAACGATGATCTAAGTTTTTTGGATAGAAACTATCATAATGGTATCAAAGCATTAAAATCCTTAAGAAACTTGTGTGTTGAAAGGGAGAGAAAGTTTAAACCTTGGTTAGAGAGAGCAAACACTAGAGAGTTAACCTTTATAGACTAAAAAGGTTATTTAAAATGGTTTTAGCAAATTTCCTCTTCTTTTACCTCTAAAATTTGTTGGTGATAATTATACATAATGAACAATAATGACGAAAGTTTATTTAAGAGTTTTTTATTTTTAAGAGGTTACTAAAAAGTTTTATGAACTTATCCCTTTACTAATAAATCCAATCATGGTTTAACTAAAGTATTACAATGAACAAGTTTCTAAACAATACAAAGCACTTACCTGTATACATACAATTGTCATTGAATCCATCTTCAACAGAATCATGGCCTATGAGATAGTAAAAGAAGCCTATAATAAGTTAAAGGAGTGTAATGACAATAAAAAGACTAAAACTATACAGTTGGTCAATTTTATAAGAGCATTTAAGCTCTTGAGAATGAAAGAAACTAAAACAATAAAGAACTATAATGATAGGTTGTTAAATGTTGAAAAGCAAATTAGAGTGCTTAGTGAAGAATTCTCTAATAGAAATGCTGTCCAAAAGGTCATAGCAAGCATTCCAAAGAGGTTTAAGGCTAAGATATGCTTTTTGGAAGACTCAAAGGGCCTAAATACCATTTTTTTTTTTGGGTGAACTAATTAATACACTTTAAGCCTAGGAGTAGAGGAGAATCTTACGGTCATAACACATAATAAAAGGAGCTCTTTAGGCTAGCCACAAGCAAAAAAAAAATTAGCCAAAAAAGAAGAAAAGTGGCAAGCAACATGAGAAAAACACCAAAACCCAAAAAAGGAGACAAAAAACACTATGCTCCTTATGAGTATTGTAGAAAAACAAATTATTTATCTATATATTGTAAAAGGATATTAGACCTTGCTTACAATTAAGAAAGGATACTCTAAAAGGTTTAGTTGAAACATAGATAAATAACAATAAAAGTAACAAAAATCACAATAAGCTAAATAAAAAGCCTAATTAGCTAATGAAAATCAACTAATGGTAGAGCAACTCTTTATGACAATATTAAGAACCAATATTCTTGATTTTGGAATCTAGTTGGTTAACAGTGGTTACATTAACTACATATCACCAAATCCAAGGGTTTTTAAAACTCTTGATAAATCCATTAAGTTTAAGGTGAAAATTAAAAATGGATAGTTCATACAAGTTTAGGGAAAAGGTGCAATATTGATGCATACAAACTTAGGTGTCAAAGTTATTTTTGATGTTTTATTTGTTCCTGATATCAATCAAATTTATTGATTGTTGGCTAGATTTTATAAAAGGAAATTTTCTTAAAGTTTAAGAATAATTCTTGTCTTATACTTGACTCTATTGGTACTCAATTAATTTTGATGCCTATGAATAAAGAGGCTTCCATTTAGATATAAATAAGGTGTAACAATTTGTCTTGCCTATTACTATTGATTATTCTACTCTTTGGCACATAATACTTGGTCAGTTTGGCTTATAACTTACTTATTATGGATAAATTTGATAATGTTTACAAAATTTTTCAGTTGAAAAAATAGACAAGATTTCCTTTCCACACAAATTAAACTAATAAAGCTTAAAGAAAACATCAACTGATCCACCTATGCCTCTATAGGCCAATATGAATAGACACTTTAAATGGTAATAAGTATTACATTATTTTCATTAATGGCTTCTTTAGATTTTGTTAGATATACTTTCTTAAACTGAAGTCTAATATAGTTGTAATATTTTAGAAGTTTAAATTTTTGATTGAGTAGCAATCAAGCTATATGATTCAAGCCATAAGAATTGATAATAGATCTGAGTTCACAATAAAGACTTTTAAGGGCATTTGCTTCTCTTTTGGTATTCTATAATTATTAATAGTACCTTATTCATTCTAACAAAATTGGGTGAGTAAGAGAAATAACAAAACCATTATGAAGATGACAATGTGATTATTGACAGAGAAGGAATTATCTAAAGAATTACCTAAAGAATTTTGGGCAAAAATTGCTACAACTATTATTTATCTCCTTAACATATTACCACTTACTAAAGGTTTGAAAAATACCACTTCATTTAAGGCTTGGTTTCATTTTAAACCATCTCTTAGTCACTTAAAAGTACTTGGGAGCATTTGTTATGCTCATATGACTAAATTTAAAAGAAGTTGGATTACAAAGCCTTTATTGTAATCTTTATTGACTATACTAATGCTTCAAGCAATTATAAGATGTTTGATTTTAATACTTATAGAGTCTCAATTAGTAGAAACCTCAAGCTTCATGAAAAAGAATGGTGGAATTTGAAAAAGTCTTTAGTAGAACAAATTAAGGACCAAAATACTAAAAATGTATTGTCACAAAGTCTAAGGTCAAACATTTCTAACGAAAATATTGATGATCCTTTAATTAAAAGAACAAAGTCCTCTATTAATATCTATTAAAGAAGTATTCAAGCAAAACTTGAGACCATCAATTATTAGCAAGTTTCACAACATACAACATGGAGAAATACAATACAAAAGGAGATGAATTCTATCTAAAAGCATAAGACTTAGATCCTGGTCTCTAAACTATAAGACAAGAAAGTAATTGCAATCAAATGAATCTATATAACTAAACTTAACATAATTGGTACAATCAATAAGCTGAAAGTCAAACTTGTTACAAAGGGTTTTGCTCAATAACTTAAAGTGGATTACATAGAAACATTTGTACTCATTACTAGGCTTGACACTATAAAGCTCCTACTTGTTGCTTAAAAATAATGCTTGGTGCATTAACTAAATATTAAAATTTACTTTTCTTAATGGTAAGTTTCAAGAATAGATTTATATTGATCAACCTGAAGGTTTTATAAAGGTAAGAGAAGAAGAAAATGTTTATCTCTTCAATAAGGCCCTTTATGGACTAAAGCAAGCTCCTAGGACCTTGTAATTCATGAATATCTACTTAGTTTTAGCTTCATCATAAGTAGTAATGATGCTATTTTTAATGTTACAAGAGATAAAATTCATCTTCTTTATGTATCTTTATATGTAGATGATCTTATGATCATTAAAGAGTCGTAAACAAATTTCTCAATTTAAGAAAACAATAAGGAATCAGTTTGAAATGATTGATTTTAAAAGCATGAGCTACTTTCTTGGCTTGAAAATTCAACAATCCAAACAAGGAATTTTCATACATCAAACAAAATATGTTAAGCATGTGTTGCAAATGTTCATGCAATAGCTTTGTTATCCCTTTAACTCTTGGAAGCAAGTTCTTAAACGAGGATGACTTTATTAAGGTAGATAAGAGCCTTTATAAAAGGCTTATTGGCTGCTTACTTTATCTTGTTGCCACAAGACCATATATTATGTATTTAATGAGTTTACTTCCAAAGTTTATACATTCTCCTAATAAAATTCATCTTAAAGTAGCCAAAAAAATTTTCAAATATATCAAGGGTATTATTAAACTTAGTGTGATGTTTAAAAGCAACAATGAAATGAGATTAGCTAACTTAATTGATAATGATTGAGTAGGATTACTCAAAAATATGAGAAATATATCTAATTATGTGTTTTTTTCTTTTATATATGGAGTTTTTAATTGGAGTTTAAGGAAGCAATCGACTGTGGCATAGCCACAACTAAATATATTGCAGCAATTTCAACAATGAACTATGCTATTTGAATTAGAAACATATTTACTAATTTGAAGTTAGAACAAATGGAAACAACCCCCATTTTTGTGATCATTAGTCTGCCATAACAATTTTATGAAATTCAATACAATATAGGAGAACAAATTATTTCAATGTCAAATTGTATCTCATAAGGGAAACACAGGAAACGAGTGAAATTAACTTGGTTCATTACAACAGTAAAAATAATATTACGGACATATTAACTAAAGTTTGCATAAATTAAGATTTCAAGAGTTATGAAAAGCCTTGGGAGTACAAAATAAGAGCAACAAGGAGAAGTTTCTAGTAGTGCTCCTATTTTGCAATTTTAATGAAGTTTGCTACTGAGATACCTTTTTTTTATTTTTCGAAATTTGAAAAGCTATTATGATAGTTGGAACTCAAGTTTCTGGGGCTGATCTGATTTTACTGCCATCATTTGTGTTGCATTTTGTATTTAGATGGCTTAATGTGTATTCCAAATGTATCGTTCCTTTCATAAGTATCTCGATTAATCACATGTTAGTCCAATGTTTAGTTTAAATTTTAATTTCAATTTCAAATTATATAAGTTACCAATCTGACAGCTAGTTATTCAAAATGTTAATTTTGAAATGCTTATATAACGAGGATACAAGTCAATGAAAGGCTCTCTAAGCCACTGTTATCCAAAAAGTTTGTCTACCATGAGCCACGGATCCATAAAATAAAGTCATAAAATAATTTCTGGCCATGGATTTCAAAAGATCAGATCCTCTATCCATTCATTAGCATCATTCTCGAGAGCTTTAATTTTGTAGCGTCGCCTCTGCTGCACCGTCGATAAATGAAAAAAAAAAAAAAAGAAAGAAAAATTTCGATCTATGAGCAAAAGCTTGTCATGTAGAGAGTTTTGAAACCAATGGAGCTGTTCTTGATCCAGAATACTATTATACTAAGCAACCAAGTGAGATTCCAGTCGACCAAGTGTAAAAGAGTAACATAGACTAGAAGGCGTCTATTCAAAATATGCCGTTTCTTTGGGAAGAAATTTCCAAAAATATTCTTATTCCGTGAAGATTTTTGCATTCTGGACTCAGCAAGAATTAGAGGTCCAGGTTCTTCGAACTAGGTTAGTCCTCATCACTTATGATTGAGGATTAATGTCATTTAATGTCATTTGATGTGTCTCACATCAGTTTTTGAGAGGATATTTGGATTGTTTATAAAAATTGGATCAACTCTCTATTTTTGAGCTAATTTTTGTAGTGGAATTAGGGTTCAAACTTTTATCAGGTGGTATCAGAGCTAAATTTCAGAGAATTGGTGGACGTATGTACAAAGGTTCCTTATTATCGTGCCGATAAGGCAGAATAGGGACGTACAGTTTAAAAGAGTTGGAAATGATATATCTCACACCAGTTCCTAAAAAGATTTTGGGTTGTTTATAAGAGTTGATCAATCCTCTATTTTTTAAGTAGTTTTTGTGGTGTACTTAGAGTTCAAATTCTTATCATCATTATAGATCATTTTTGGAAAGCTCTACTAAATTGCACTGTTGTTAAACAATTAGTTCAAATTTCGGTTTCTGTTGAGAATAATATGAAGCTCCAAACTTGTCATTTTATTCAACGTATCCATTTAAACCACTCGTTGTAATATCTTTGCTAACAATGATCCATACCAATGCTAACAATGATCCAAACCAATCATAATCTACCAAAATGAGCATGGAAAAACGCTAAAACAATTGACGGGTCTCGAATGTTTGGCAATTGGCACCTAGTTTTGCCAACAAATTGCAGAGAAAACCAGTAGGGTGAGAAAGCAAACTATTAACAAAGAGGTAGAACCATCAAGATTTATATTTCAATCAACTTTTGTTTTTAAAAAGTTAAGAAGAAAAAACAAAAGGAAGTGAATAAATAAGAGAGGTAGGAGTGGGGTGGGGACTTACTCTCAGGGCCGCCGAGCTTGGTGACAGCATCAACAAAACGATCGTGAAGATCAGCAGTCCATCTAAGTCTAGGCTTCGGGTCTCTTGTCATCACTGCCACCCCATTCTCATACCCATACCCTCCTCCAACCCCACCACCTATAACTTCACCAAAGGCTGTTCCCTCCATTAACACACCAGTCCTACACGACCCCAACAAAAAGAAACCCAAGCTGCCACTGCTTCCTCTTCTTTCATTAAATTCAGTCGCGTATTGCTGAGATAATTCTGCTTGGTGCTGGCTAGTTTATCATGGTATATTTGCAATTGAAAGGGACTTTTTCCTTCCTTTTTATTGTCCTTCTTTAGTGATAAAGAACCAAACAAAAACTGAACGTGTAGAGAAAACTTCGGCGACGAATCTTATTAAGCATAACATGATTACAATGATTGCTGAATTCATGTTATGCATTATTAACCTGGAAATGTTTTTTCTCGATACAATCAGATTTTAATTTACAAAAAATATTATATTGAATTATTATAATTATTAAGTACACATTTATAATAATTCAAATGACAATCATAATTAATGTGAACTTGGTCATAAAAATATTATATCACCTGCACATGCCCCTGCATGATGCTGTAATTAAATTAATGGAGTCCGAATGTGCATGTCCCTGCACGAACCGTTTTATTTATGCGCAGAAGATGTGCTGCTCGAGAGGCCACGGACAACAGCGTCATGGAGGATTATTCGAGGAGGCACATGGAGGCAAGACATAAGATTGAATTATTTTGTGAAAAAGTCAGTAAATAAAAGGAAATTATAATTAAAAAAAAAAAAAACACGTTTGGATGTCCCCTTGGGGGATGGGTTGCTGCTTTGAATCTCGGACTAAAAACTTTTTTTTTTTTTAGGGGGGGTGCATAATGAGAAGAAAATATATTTTAAGTTCTTAAACTTGATAAAATTCATGACTGACATACTTATATTTTATGTTTATTTATTTGAATAAATTAGGTCTAGATAATGCTTGCAATGTGTTAGTCGGTCACGGGTGCACCATAATGTTAGGAAAAATTTGTATATATATTCTTCAGTGCTTGTTTTGAAGAATTTTCATATATATATTAAATATCGATGGCAGTATTTTATTTTTTATTTTTATTATCCATGGTTGTTATATAAATTTACTTTACTGATAGTTATTGTCTAGTAATGATAAATGTCTTCAAATGAAAAACAATTAACAAATTATCGATTGATATAAAAAAAGTAAATATATAAAAAATATATTAATTTAAAATATATAATACACTATTTTTTAGGATAAATTTATTTTTATAAATATAGTATAAAAATATAATAAATTATAATAATTATTCTTTCATAATATGATAGATTTTTTTTACTGAAATATATCACACAAAATAATAAAAATCTAACAAATTTATGTAAATATAGTAAAACAAGAATTAACTGGACAAAATTAAAATATGGGAACATGAATATTTGTGCCAGGTTCATTTTAAACCCACTCAAAATCCACGATTACAAATATTTAGCCATGTTCATTGACGTCAATTTACTCTTTCTCCTATTCCTTATTTTGCCAATTGAGCAATCCTTCAATACCCTTACAAGGTACAAAACCACTATACACTCCAAGGCAATGCTTTAGGTGATGCCAAAAGGGATTGCTGATAAATTCACAAGTCCTATTGTTCTCACTAAAAAATAATTTGTTTGAGGACACAACTCATGTTCATGCTAAGCAGCCTCTAAAACCTTTTCTTAGGGCAGCTTCATCCAAGTTCCTTCCTATGAAAACTAGCTTGTTTATTCTCTTCTCATCAGGTTCCCATGCATTGCCATGGCAGCCATCCAATGTGGAATGAACCCCCTGGAAAGAGAATAAAAAAAAAAAAGGGTGGGGGGGGAGGGGGGGATCATTTAAGAATGATGAAACGAAGAAACTTGAAATGGTAGTCAGGTTTAGATCCAATGGAAACCACTGGTGTGAATGCATGCTGTGCGTTTATACCATATCGAGAAGGAAATCAGACCTGAAATATATAACGCTGATTGGAGCCTGTCACAGACAAGATGCCCTTCATTCTGTACAAGTCCTCGCCTTTCTCTTCAACTAGTCTTTCAAGCCAATCATCAACCTGGTCCATGACAAATTAAATAAGAATTTCAGTTCTCTAACCATAATACACTAAACAATTCCCATGTTTCTCTCATATCAAAGCCTTCAAACAGAATATGTGGACGAAAAACCACTTAACCACCCATTCATTAGACCGGTTCACTGGAGCACCCTTTAGTTTTAGATTTATTTATGAATAAAATTAGAGATACAAAAACCTTTTACCCTCATTTACTAATTCAAATACCATGTGAACCACCAAGAGCACGCCAAAAAACTTAAAAGGAGTATTTAGTAAACTTAATTGAACAGGTCCTCATACTGATTAGCAAAAGAGTATAGCATGAAACTACACAGGAAACAAAGACTATAGGTTCTCATAATAATTAGTAAAAGAGTATTTAAGTCCATGCAATAATATTCTTAGCATTAGGTCAAACTTAAATCCACTTGCATTAGATCAAATATACATAGTCGTAAGACTATATTCATGAATCAAATGTGTGACTTTCAGCTTGAAATATTTCAAGTAACTCTATTGTGGTGTTCCCTACTTGAAATGTGCTACATCGCAGCCCGAATGAAGTAAGAAATGAGGAATGAGAAAGGGTATAGGGAATATCTGCAACCAACACATCATGTCATAGTGCAGGCATAGCAAATAATGTGCAAGGGTTACTACACCTTTATGGACGAAAGCGGGGAAAGACCTTAGTGGGAAAGACCTTAGTCCATGTAAGAAGATTTTTGAGACATGGAATATTGGTACTTTAGCAGGTGAACTGATGGACATTGTGGATGCTATGATTAGGATGAGGGTAAATAGTATGCCTACAAAAGACAAGATGGATTGGGAAAAATGTAGGGATTACAGGATTTAAGTTTAGCATATGAGTAGTACTAAGAGTAAGGACAGAGTATGATCTGAAAGAAAAGACAGTAGAAAAAGACATGATAATCCTGGTGAAATTGGTGCTAGATAAAAAAACAATTAACGTTGGAGAGGATGTAAGAAATGATATAGATGGATTCAGGTAAACCATAGTTGACTTTAATGTGACGTATGGCTTTGCCTTAATTAATAACTACTTTCAACAAAATCAAGTTTGATTGCTTTAACAAATTGATTTTTTTCTTAACAAAATTTACACACCATACATTCATGCAAAGACTATAAAGTCATACCAGGAAAAACACTTATCACATGATGTAGGTTAAGTAATCTTGGATGAGTGTTTTAAATTTGTGATGAGGCAAGGGATGCAAGAAAAAACACAACAAAAGTTAGCATTCCAAAATGTGATGTTGAAGGAAGGGCATTAGGACGTTTATATAAACACTAATAGCATATGGCTAGAAATGAGATATGATAGTAGTGGAGACCTTAAGGGAGGCTTAGGGAAGAAAACTTAGTGATGGGATCTGAAAGTAAAAGATTCCACTAAAAGTAAAAATGAGTGCTATAGAAGGCTCCCATAGGAGGTACAAATTAGTTGAGGAGGCAAAAAAAAGGCAGTAATAGTAGCCAGAGCAAACACATTTAATAATTTAAATAACAAACTTAGAATAGAAGTAGAAAACAAAATCCATGAACTAGCTCAAATTACAGAATGAAAGGCTAAGATCTCAAGGAAGTCATTAAGAATGATGCATGCAAAGTGCTAGTGAGAGATGACAAGAATAAAAAATGGCGGAGGAAATAAATTGATAAACTCTTTAAAGGGAAAAAAACAGTCAAGGTTACTTTGGTAATCTTAGTGACCTAGCAGAGAAGGTAGCCTACAAGAGGGGTATTTGTCCTTCGAAAATAAGAAAATCTATGGGAAACAAAAGACAGAAGCATGTGACCCAGATCGGATACCAATTGAATCTTGGAAGTCCCAAGAGAGAGAGCAGTGACATGGTTGACAAGACTCTTCAACATGATTCTGAAAAAGAACAGGACACCTAACAAATGGAAGATGAAGACGATAGTCTCAATTTATAAGAATAATATGCAAATCCAAAATTGTTTAAACTATTATGCATCAAATGATCATTCACACTATAAAGCTGTGGAAAAGGTAATAGCACAGCAGTTGCGAAGGAGTCTTAATTTTAGACAATCAATTCAAGTCTCAACAACAAAAGTGATGTCCCTTAGGTTGATGGAAAAATATTGAGAAAAGCATGACCTACACAAAGTTTTTATTGATCGAGACAAAGCATACCATAGAGTCCTTGAGTAAGAATTGTGGCAGATAATGAATAGGAAGAAGATTCACGTTATTTAGTAACATAGTGAGAGACATTCATAAAAAAGTAGTAACCCGCGTGGAAACAATGGGAAGCAGGATAGAGAACTCCACAATCATGGTTAGCTGCATTGAGGTCTTCTCTATGTTCTTTTCTATTGCATTAGTTGTCAATGAATTGACATAACATATTTAGGACAATATCTCATGGTGTATATTATTTGCAAATGATGCCATCCCGATAGATGAACTACTCTAGAATCTAAGGGTATTATGTTGGGTCACACAAAAATAGAACATATGCATTGAAATTTTAGTAATGTTGAAATAGAGATATCTCACACTATTAGACTAAATGATGGAAAAATTCATCAATGGGACTAATTTCATTATTTAGAAGGACGGAAATATGAAGTAGGAAGTTCTTCATGTGATGAGAGCTAGATAACCAAAATAGAGGTATTTGATTGCAGCTTAGTGTGAAAACAAAATTTTCATTAAGTTGAAGGTAAATTCTATAAAAAAAATGTTGGATTGTCAAGAAACATGTTGAAAACATGAATGTAGCAGATATGAGAATGTTTAAATGAATTTATGGCCACTATAAGGAGTGAATTAGAAATAAGAATATTCTTAGCAAAACACGTGTCGTACTGATTGAAAATAAACTGGGGAGAAGCATTTTCATTGGTTTAGACATATACAATTCAGACCAACAAATACTTCAATAAAGAGAGGACAAATTCAAGTGAATAGTGAAAAGCAAGAGAAACGGCCTATTTACTTTGGAAATTTTTAGTTATAAAGGATATAGAAGCCTACATCCAAAGTCAAACTCACTTCATAATAGAATTGAATAGTGAGAAAAGATTCATATAGTCAGTCCAATCATGTTTTGGGATTAAGAATTTGTTGTTATTGTTGTTGAAACTTATTAACAACTACATTCTGGAGAAGACTGATCCAAGGTATATTTTTGAATTTATGTGCTTTTGTGCCTAACCCTAAAACAAGGCTTTTTAGATTATCCAATAACCCAAAGCAAAATGAGCAAAATTGTTTATAAGGGCACCCCAACATTTATGCCTAGAGAAGTGATCTACCATTGAAGAGGGGGGGGATAACATATGAATGAAGCAGAAAAACATCTGCAATTATTGAAAGTAAAACATATAGCTTTAATAGAATATATACTTGTTTACTAGGAAATCTTTGTTGCTAGCAAACTTTGAATCCTCCAAAATTGTATAAAATTGGGATCTTGGGGATGCACAACCATGAAAATTAGAGGCATGGATGTCAAAAAACCAAGCCATCTTAGGAAGTAGATAGTTTCCAAGATATATAGGCATCACAATCTATACATCTTTGTGTAATCATGCATAATGTGTAATCAATGCAAGGGGGCACCCACCCATGCCCACACCCATACCAACAAGGAGACACTACCTCATCCGGGTCAAGAGTTCCCTCAGAGACGATGCTGACACTAGAGACAGTAGTATCATGTACATGGTCATGATGATGCTTCTCATGGTGTCCTGCAATTTCAAACCATGGATATTTGTAATCAATTAGAATTGCAGTTAACTTTAATCCAATAAAAATTTGTCAACCCTAAGTAATGACAAATAGTAATTAAGCACAAAGCAATTAGTTTGTTTTGGAAAGTTTTGTAAATCATGAATGTGGGAAATAAAGGACACTCTTGTTAATGATTGGCCGAGGCGAAGGGGTAAGACTAAAGCAAGAGCACTTCTTCCAAATATTTTATAGTTATGGCATGACAACTATAATTCTTATAGTTGAAGAACTTGTGCTTCTTATGACCATCCCCCAACAAAAAATGGGAAAAAAAAACAAGGCATATCATCCCAGCCAAACCCACATAGCATGAATCAAAGCCTTTGTCAAAGGCATCAGTTTGCCAAGAAAGCTTCAAACATCAGAAGACATAATCAGCCCTGTTGATTTAGCTAAAATACACAGCCTTTACATCCAGCACACGACACATAATCTGTATTTCAAAATTCTCTCTAGCACTAACACATCTCAATAGTCATTGACACAAAAGCTTCCAGCAATCCATTCAATAGAGAAAAAGGATACATCATCAAGTAAACAAGCAGTATATACATGTGCAATTTCATTCAAAACAAAAATTAATCAAATTTTACAGTATTTATTGAAGTAATACCACGTATTTCCCCTTGTAAACTAAAGAGTCATACTGCTGAGCGATGGAAAGGCAGTAAGAAAATTGCTCATAGTTAAGAAAAGAAGTAAGAGCAAATGTCAACCTTGGGCAACGTTGTATTAATCAAAATTTACAGCATTTATTGAAGTAATAGCACTTATTTCTCCTTCTAAACTAAAGAGTAATACTGCTGAGTGATGGAAAGGCAGTAAGAAAATTGTTCATAGGTAAGAGCAAATGCTAACCTGGCGCAATGTTGTGTTGATGCTTTCCATGGCAGGAATTGTCAGCAAGAACTTCAGAATTAATTCTGCACAAATTCACAGATCAGGATATGTGCATGCCTTCATTAGCTAATGGATTCTGTTCAGAAAACAGAACAGATATCCTACATCTATGAACTTGAGCCAAAAAGTACATGAAGAATGGGTGATAAATCTCTGGCAGAAATGGATTGGATGGTAACCTTTCAAGATCATATCCTCCCACTCCCAGGACAAAGTCCATGTCCACAGATCCATGTTTGGCTAATTTGATAGGAGCCATCACATTTATGTGCTGGAAAAGAATGAAACATGTTGACATCTAATATTACATTTGGGAGGACGGAAAATGAATGAAACGTCTGAAGTATAGAGTTCTAGTGTGTCTAGCAGAAAACATCTCATTTCCTATGTTGATGTAAATGCCAATACATGGCATGCTACAAGTTATAAAGTATGAACAGGCTAACACTACCCCAACAGATCCAAGTTTTAGACTCATTCAATAGTATTTAAAATCTTTCAAGAAAAAATAGAATGAATAAAGCCCAAACACCAAATATTTAGAAAATATATGCCAACCCTTCCCAAACTCATCCTCCTATTAATATCCTCTTCCCATTTCTTATTTTCTGTTATTTCCTTCCTAGCCAAGGTGATGGTCGCATAACAAAATTCCTACCATTATTCTCTTTGTCAATCTGTCCAATTCATCCTCAGATACCAAATCTATCTGCCAAAACAATGAAACAAACACCTCAGTTCCTCAGTATAGGAATTTCAAAAGTCTATATGTTTAAAGGAGTAATGAGTATCGGCCAGCTGCAGGTTTTGCAAAGTGATTAGTCAATAACTGCTGCTTAACAATTTTCAGGGAAGAAGATTCACCTTATTCAATATAATACGGTCAGCATAAGCAACCTGTTCAACAGCTTCATTTACCACAAATCTTGGTTTCACTTCATTTAGATGTTGCATTGCATGCTTGGAATCAACCATAGTAACAACTCCGTCCAGTTTCACATAATGTGAAAGTAATTCATCAGAACAGAATGTTTCTATAACAGGGCCCGGCTTGGCAAGCCCTGCAAAAGTACCCCAACTCCATCAATAATTCAACACCATCTCTTTACCAAATACATTTGAGAAAAGAGGTAACAAAGAACCTAGTCTCCAACCCCTTCCCCCACCCCCCAAAAAGAAATCCCTTCAAAAAAGAAAACAAAAGAAACCAAAACAAAAGAACTTGAAGGATATGAACACAACATACCTGTAGTTTCTATAACAATATGATCAAAATTATCTTTTTTTTTCTGAACTAATTCCAAAAGCATTTTTACTAGATCTCCTCTAACAGTACAACATAAGCAACCATTGTTAACCATGATAATGTCTTCATTTGAAGAGGAATGGCTGGCAACCAATGATCCATCAATGTCCACTTCACCAAACTGCAGACATATTCAAAATGATTATTACAGAGTTTGTATGAACATATACAAACAGATATGTAAAACATGAAAGCACACACACAGAGAATGGCGGAAAAGAAATATATTTAGCATATCATGTCTCCAAATACAAGATTGAAAATTGCTAATAAATACAATTGAAAACTCAGTGCACTGAATCAAGCACACCAAAGGCACCCTATCTTAAAACCTGAAGCAATGTGGTTATAATGTCACTTATCCCAGATAAAATTTAAACCACCAAACTCCTTACACCTCACTAGCACACCCAATTGTATGCTGAGGCTTGAACTAGAGATATAAAGAATTCATCAAACTAAAACCAAACAACCATATTAGCATCACAGCATCAAAGGCCCCAAGCATCAAATTACAACACAGAACAACTGAAAAACATTAGGAGCTTTAAAAACGTTCATCTCTCCATCTCTCCCCACAGCAACCCTAAGACAACTATACATCATTCTCATTATTAAACCATCAAGGTCTCCTCTTGATATTTGTCAATCCTAAGGTCTTTCTTCTCCAGCCTCTTGAGAACTAATTCTCTCTATGGGAATAGAAGCCTTAGGACTAGAAAATGGTACTCTTAAGCTTACTTAAACAATCTTAATTCATGCCATCCAGCCAAGGGCATATGCCAAGAAACCTATGCAATAACAGAGTAAAATAACAACAAAAGTAAAATTAAGTAGCACTAACCAAAGTTGACCACAATAAAAGGGGAAAAATAGACTCATTGGAAACAACAAAACAAAGGGATGCTTTTTTTTTTCCTAACTAAGAACATGCACCTTAATGTTGGCACCTTGCATGACACAAGCAATAATGTCACTCTTCCTATAACAATACAGGGGTGGTGCCTCATGGACAATATAAATAGTTAAAACAACTGCATAAACAAAAACTCCATATTATCTATGGCATGATCAGAAAGAGAATCCCAGCAAGATGCAGACAAAAAAGCTACACCTGGAGAAAGGTTCCAAATTACGTTCTACAACAATGATACCGCAGCAATGGTGGTTAACATGACACAGCATCAACCGTAATTGCAGCTATAGCGGGCAATGGCCCAGAACTGCAATATTGCTGGGTTGCTGGCTATCCACTATCAGTAACCTTGACTTGGAGAAATCATCAACTAAAATGTACTGACGCACAATAACCAAGCGGCTGAAGCTTTATCATTGATTTCTTATCAAGCAAAAACACACAAGTCCTTTACTATAACTACGTGAATAATATAATTGAATGAATATTAAATGCTTATGCAAAAAAAATTACATAGCCCATAAAATCTGCAAGCTTTCTTCTCTGCACACCCGTGAGCCCAAACCTAAAGAGACATTAGATACTCTCTCATGCACAATTAAACAGGAACCCAACGGGGCCCATCATAAAAGGAAAACATAACAATTATAATGAAAAGGAGTTGCAGAATTTCGTGGAAGACGCTAATTATAAAAAGAAAAAAAAATCCCATTTTACCTCATTTTCTATGACTGCAATCCGCTTGCCATGTTGGGCCGTCAGGATATGATTCAGTAGAGTCGTCTGGGTTTCCAACAAAAATATAATTCAAAATAGCATTTTCGTAACCTCAGAAGTAAACACAATTTAATAATAATAATAATAATAAATATATAAACAAAAGCAAGTACGGAAGGATGCCCATCAAACAAAAAGAAAGAAAAACCTTGCCGGAGCCGAGAAAGCCAGTGACGACGGTGGCGGGGACACGGGCATCTAGGCTGAGAAGAGTGGAAGGTGGAGAATGCTGTGGAAGAAGGGTCCTATCGGAAGTAAGAGGAGGGTCGGGTTCGGGGGCCGAGGAATTGAAATGTCTAGAAAGAAAATAGTTGCTACCATAGTTTCTGAGAAGCTGTGGGATTGGATTTGACAGCAGCGAAGAGTTCATCTTATGATGGAAACTGGGCTCAACAACCCTGTAAACAAACGATCTTTTGATCAATACCAGCAGCCTAGTGGTCGCCGCCATTGTTAGTTGTTATATATACACCTATGTCCTGTCTAAACCTTCTTGTTGCTAACTTCTTGTTGAGGTTGTTGTGGTCTGCTGAGATACCATTTAATGGTGGATTGTCCGTACGTTAAGAGAGAACCCTACCATCTTTTTCTGCTGTTTTACTCTGAAAAGAAGACAGACCCTGTGTGCGAGTGAAAGACAAGGGTTTTATTATTAATACATAGCTAAAACCCTCTTATCTAACCAACCAGGGCTTTATTCCTTGATTTTATTTTATTTTTTCATTTTATGTAAAGAAAAGGGTTTAATTTTGATTATATTAGGGGTTTATTTTTTTCTTCCTTTTTTGAGAAGGATTATTATAGATTTACTCACTAGTTTAAGTTAACTATTCTTCCAAATCAATCCTTACCCTTACTTTTCACTAAAGTAGCAAACCCTAAACTCTTAACTCGCTTACCTAGCAAACTATAATAAAAGGGAACCACCTAATTTATTTAATTAGTTAAAATTATTAATAAAAAATAAAAAATATAATTTATATTTTATTCGGCTTCACTGTAAAGACTAAACTGACCATCTTTTTTAATGCAATATCCTTATTTGTATTTAATAATAAGGTTTTTAGGTAATTAAAAAATAGGAATTTTTATTTAAATTTTTTAATTGATATAATTTATTTATAATTATATATTATATAATAAATAAAATATATTTAAAATAAAAAAATTGTGTATAATATAAAATTATAAATAAATTATACTACAAAAAATATAAATAAAAAATATTTTAAAAAATTTAAGTTATTAGAATTATAAATTTGTTTTACTTTTTTTTATAATTAAATTATATAAAAATTACACATCAATAGAAAAAATTTATAATTTTTATAGTTTAAAGTGGTAAGGGCTCTAACGTAAATGTTATTAATAACTATTATCTTGTTGCTACAAGGTTTGTGCAATTTTATTTTAAACCTAACTTAACTGAAGTAGTTGACGTTGAGTAATATTAAGCACCTAATGATCCTTTTAATTATTGTTTCCATCACTTTCTCCATTCTCTTCAACATATTGTAAAATTAAAAAATATCTAATTATTCTTACATTCTAATAAAATTATGAAGTGCATAATAACTAAAAACAATATGTTTTTATTTTTTAAACTCATATAATATTATATAATAAATAATCAAAAACTTCACTTTTAATACCTTAAAGTATCCTTTAATCATGTTACATAATGAGGAATATATGTAATTGAACAATTTTTCTTGACCTTTGGATCTTATCCTTATTTATAATCATGCGAGTAATAGTGTTCCATAAGGGTAAGAAAAAAAGAAATAAAAATTAAAAGAAAATGAATTTAGATGTGATTTCTTCAAAATTGTCTATATCACGACAATGATGAATCAACAACTCAAATATTTAGATGATGAATAAGTAGAATCATGCAACCTTATAGTGTTTATCCTAAAATTCAAAACTATGAAATTCAAAAGAAAAAACATAAAAAAAAACCCCTAAAAACACATAAAAAAAGGAAAAATAGAAAAAAAAATCAAATTTAGTCAAATTACTATTTGTCTTAGTAAAAACCTTAATTTAAGGATTTGATTTTTTTTGTTTCAACAAAAGAAGAGAAGGGAAGGCAGTAGGGTATTGAAACACAAAGAGAGAAAAAAAAAAAGATAGAAAGAGATTTTAAAATAATAAGTTGAGTGATGAAATTAGATTTAAGACAAAGAGTAAGAAAGAATAAGTTGAATTTGATAGAGTGACAAAGTTAGAGTTTTTAATTTGGTATTATGGAAATAAAAGATTAAGTGATAAAGATGAAAGATAGATAAGTAAAAGAGAATGGGTATTTAATCATGCTTTTATACTCACATTTGTGAATTTTTAACTTTTATGTAAACATAATAATGAGAAATGTAAAAAGATTGTTTTTCTGCGTCTATTGTTAGGAAAAGGAAGTGTTTGTAATTTTTAAATAAAAAATAAAAATTAGATAATAAAAGACAAACATTATTTCTATTGTTTCATTAAAAAAAGTGAAAAAATAAATATTCTAACCCAGCCAAACAAACCCTAAGGTAATAATTACTAAATTACAAGCAATTATATTATTTTTTATTTTTTTATAACTCATAATAGATAAAAATGTAAACAAAATTATTCAATTTGCTTAACTCGATTAAAATGAAATTGAAATTACAAAAATTGTTAAGAAATGACTAGATATTATTCATAATTTGAGGAAATTGAATTTTACCATTAACTACAATTTTAAGAATTTATAAGATAATAAGGATAGGAACATAGTTATTCTTTGAGACCTTTAAATCCTAGCAATAAACTGATCATTAATTTATTGGACTATTTCCCTAATCTAAGTGATATCATTAAATTGGATAAGACCTTTTCCATTGTCTAAGGACCTCTTTATTATAGAATTAATGGAGAATTTTAGCTATTCTTTGGAAAGTAATAAAAGTTATAAAGGTTAAAATCTACTAAAAACATTTGCTTGTAACTTGTTTTTATTCACATAAACAAAAAATAGTTACCTACATATTTAGTAACTTTTATATAATGTGGAGGGACTTTTAACACTCTTTAATTTCTTTTTAATTAGATTAGGTTAGCCTATTATTAATAAATTAATCACACATAATAGAATAAAAAGACTCAATTATTGCTAAAAAGGATTTTCAATATTCAATTCTTTGTAAGTTATTCATATAGGCAAATTCACCATGTAACTTACAAGCACACTTACATTTAAAAGTACATTTTATGTATATCTTAAGGATACATAATTGCTATAACCATTAAAAAATGTGAGATTTATTATAATAAATTTTGTCTTGTTATATGCCAAATATATTTTGTTATACCATTCTCAACTAATTATATATCTCTTCAATTAAGTTAAATTTGGTTTTACTCATATATACCAATAATTATGTTTCATTCATCTTGAATAAACATAATTGATTAGTTGATGAATAAATAAAAAAATTATTAAATAACAATAGTCTTCCTTTTATACTCATGTTCTTTAATTATATACAACTACTTTTCTTAAACATATGTTAAAATGTTAAATTATTCTTAACTATATGTAATATATTAATGTAGTAGATATCATCCTGTAACTTTAAAAGAAGGTTAAAAGTTACATGGTGCAAAATTTTAAGGTAATTATACTTTATAGAATTCACACAATAAAGAAGTATAGATTAATTTTTTCATTTTTCTTATTAGACATGTAGCACATGTAGTATAAAACACATATTACGACGATCATTATCTTTAAAGAGCATGTGTCATTCCATTCTTTTTCCTTATAATATCACCATACATATCTTAGTTTAATCACTATTGAGCATATGACTTAAATTCTCTAAGTGGTTCCTTCATTTATAAGTGTCCAACTAAGAGTTTATATCTAACTTTTAATAAATTGCATAAAGGGTGAGATTTTATATGAACTCTTATTAATTAGTCTTATCTTAATCTTTTCAAAGCAACCATCCACATATATATTAAACTTTATTTATTTAATGGTCTTATCTCTACATGTTTTCTTAGCGTTAAAGGCAATTATTTGTGTGGGTAGACTAATCATAATTTAACATACTTTTACTTCTTTGATCAAAACTTGTATTATAATTAATCTTTTATCAATCTTATTGACATAAAATAGTTATGAATCAAACCTTTTTAACTTTAAAAAGAAGATTTTGTGTCTCCATATAACCTATTTTAATCCCTTTTTAAAGCTTTCATTATTAGGTTAACCATAGACTTCATATGTTTTTAGCAATTTCATGGCATCATCCATAAAGGTATGACTACTTAACCATAGACTTCATATGTTTTTAGCAATTTCATGGCATCATCCATAAAAGTATGACTACTTATTTTAACCTTTTTAATCCTATTAGGCAATAGCTTTAGGTATTATCTCATGTTATGATATAACTTCTTTATATAGAAACCAAAATTAATTATGAGTTCCCTCAATCTAGTAGTCAAAGTATCCCTAAACTTACTTTTCAAAGCTGACCACATTACCTAAGCGATCTCATGCTCCTTAAACTTATAAATGAAATCATCTTTCATATTCTTAAGCAAAGCAATACAAGTTATACAATTCTTTCTTTTCCAAGCCTTAATGGCCTTTCAGTCTTCCCTTTACATAATTCAAAAACCTTCTACAAGATTCACCATGACGTGGTTAATAGCTTTTAACATTTCTTACTTTTCAATGATATTATGAACCTTGGGATAATAATTGTCATAGTTTTCAATGTTTAACTTATCCTCTTTTTTGAACTCACTTATAGTATTCTTTGTAATTATGGTTAAAACAACCTTCAAACATTTATCAGTTATTAGTACGAGGCACTAATATTAAAGTATATTAACAATAATCTAGAATTAGTCAAAGAATTAAAAGCTCATAATGTTTCTAATCACCTTTATTTATACTAATAGTAGATTATTTAATATATTTCAAATTATGCAAAATTCAAGTTCTCCAGTGAAGATTTCCAAAATGTTACTAACCTAATAACTCCCACTGGAAAAAGACCCTTTAATTAATTTAAAAATACAAGGTAATGTACAAGTGTTGAATATAACTGATAATAATTGAACACATATAGTAATAGTAATTATTTATAATAAAATTGTATACATATAACATCAAACATAAAACAATATGTATGATAATATCATTCATCATAATTAATATTTAAATATCTTTTTACATGTCGTTTAAAAAAGAAGTAATATGTTTAAATTAGAGAATTACTTATCAATTAACTTTCATCTTTCATGTTATCTTAAATAACCTTAAACTTGGCTTTCAAAAGTCATGAACTTATATCCAATTTTTCAAAGTAGATATGTTTTGTAGTTTCGAGATTAGGACTTTCAGATAACATAGTAAAGCACCTTGTAACATATTTAATGTGACGCTTCTATGTTTTCTTGAGGGCATCTTTAGATCATCATACCACTTGATGATGCATTTAGTTTGTTCCAACTTATAAACTTCAGTCCTCCATTAGTCCATAAAAAACATAAGCATAATGTTAATCTTTATCTCTTCCTTAAACTCATTAGGTATTGATATTTCAAGATAATTATTTAAAAATCTCATATATTTAACATATCTCATAAGTTCTCAATCATTTCTCATTTTATATTCTTTAAAAATTATGAAAAAAAAATTCATTAGTGAGGCAAAACTCTCAACTATTCATGAAACTCAAAATCCATTCCTTTTAAGCATTCACTAATGACCTTTTTAGTAAGAGTTTGGTTTAAACAAAGCATATTCCACCTTAAAACATAACTAAAAAGATACTAATAATTACCAACATTAAAACATGTTATTTTCATAACTAATTGATTAGCAAAAGTACAAAAGTCAATTGACTTTAGTTGACTCTGGTCAACATTTGCCATATGGCAAAAGGTTAGTGGTCATCCTAATGTGTACATATGAGTCATACTACACCATATGAACCAACATAACATTATATCACATTCATTAGGCTAAAGAGTGCAATACAAGCATTACATTTCAAACCTTTAATGACTATGTAATGTTAAATGTCATCATAATTTTGCTTTTTTAATTCATTAATGTAGTTTGTTTCTAAAAATGACATTCGGAACTATGTGTTTGAAAAACATCTAAACATCTAAACACATAATACTAGACAAAATTATGAATATTGTTCATCTTTTTCTTAATTTTTAAATTTGATTTCAAACTTTCATACTTAATTACTCTCAATTAACATATCTAAAATTAACAAATAATATAGGGTTAAAAAACTCATTATAAGTACTTTCTATTCATATAAATTTTGTACCTTGTTATTGTTATTTATAATGTTAATTATGAAAAATAACTTATGAAAAAATAAGTATTGTTCTTACAAAATACAAAATCAAAAATCACAAAATTCTTACATGTTATAAATTGACCACATGTAAAATTTCGTGATAATAACATATTTAAGGGAAACAAATTTTAAAATAAATTAGACCAAAAAATGTATTAAAATTGCATTCCAAATAACAAAGAAAATTAAACAATAATGTTTATGCATTATTCTTGCTATAATCAATATAATTATACTTTAATACTAATACAAGATAATAAGAGTAGAAACATAATTATTCTTAAAGATCTCTAAATTCTAGTAGTAGACTACTAACCGTCATATTAGACTCCTTTATGATCTAAACAGTATCCATTAAACTAGACAACACCTTTTATATAATTCAAGAACCTCTTGCCTATACAATTAATGGAGAATTCTTTTTATTATTTTGAAAGTGAGAGAAGTAGCAAAGGCTAAAGCCTACTAAGGGCTTTTGTTTATAATTTATTTTTATTTATATAAACATAAACTAGTTATTTATACGTTTAGTAACCTTTGTGTAGTAGAGAGGGAGTTTTAACTCCATCTAAGTTCTCTATAATTGGCTTAGGTCAGCCCATAAGGGCAAACCAACCAATCCAATAATATTAGTAAAATAAAAAAATAAAAGTCAAATTACACACCAAGCCATAAGTTACATAGAAAGCTTTTTTTTTTTTGTTGTGTTTAGTCTTTTATGATTTGATTATAATGTTATAAAAGTTCAAAGATTTGTAATTTGAGATTATATTTTATTTAACTTAATGAATCTATTAACATTATTTGGGGATGGATTACAAATTTTAGTTTCTTGTCTACGTAAGGGAATATAATGGTCATGTTAGTTTCTCTACCAATAGGCATAGGTTAAACCACCAAATTGACCAATTCAATCTATAATTATCAATGACAATTTAACTAATTTTTACTCTTATCTTAATCAATTATGGTTTTACAAAGATTTTAAACTACTACTAACAATTTGGTTTAAATATATGTTACTAACTCAAATTAATCTATCTACACTTTTATTAATAGTCACTTAATAAATGTAAAAGAACCTGATTTAGTTTTAAAATCAACATTACATGTTTACCTATTTATTATTTTATGCCTACCTACTTATATATTTCTAGCATCAAATTATTAAAGTGAAGGCAATATATAACAAAATTGCAAATTTAAATCTACTATAACATAGGTATACATTTTGCCATCTCAAAGTCGAGCATTATGAAAAATAAAAAATAAAACAAAATTAATTATTAGTTTTTTATTGAAAAAAATATTAGACCAAATTTTTTTTTTAAAAAAAAAACATACTAACCATCAAACTAATTAATTTAATCAACAATTCTTAATGATAGTTTAATTAATTGTTATTCTTATTTTAATTAGTAATAATTTTAAACTTTTCAAAATTTTTAAAATACCACAATTGGTTTGTAGTAATTATAAGTGTCAATTTTATTTAAATCAATTCACTTATACTCATAACACATACATATAGGTTATGTTATCTTAACACCAAAAAAATTGAAAATAAAAAAAAGTAAAAAATGTTGTAAAATGAAAAAAAAAACTTTAGATATTAAAAATTCATTTAATTGAAAATTTATCATAATATTGCTTATTGCTCAAATATGAAAAAGAAGCAATTGACAAATTTTATTGTTATTAATGTTTTTAAAACTAAATGAATTGTCAAAACAAAAGGTGAAAGATTTAAAATTTAATCAGTTAGATTAGTTAAATTAAGATTTGAACTTATATTTAATAATAAATATATATTTATTCATTAATAATTTAAACAATAAAAATATAATAATTATATATAACATATGTTGATTAAAAAGAATTATCAATAGATAAAATTTATAAATTGATTGTAGGTTTGAATAAAATTTAAGATTTAACATAAGTTAAACAAATTTAAGGGTCAATTTAAATTTTAGGTAATTTAAAGTTAAAATTGATCTAACTACAAATTGTATCAACTTCCTAATTTTTAATAGATTTTTTTATTTAACCCAATTTTCACTATTTTTAGCTATTAGAAGTGAATTAAATTTAAAGTCCAATTAGTTCCCAATCTTTTTTGGTCCAACTAACAAGTATGATTTAGTTTTCATAACATTAAGTATTACTAGATCATAAAGAAATACTTCAAAATTTAAAAGTACCTAAAGCACCCTCAATACATTATAATTGATCATGATCATCAACCAATTCATTATCATCATTTTTAAGTGTTTGAATCTTGTTTCATTAGTGTTGTTTGGTTGTCACAGTAAAATAGAGTAGCTTCAATTGGTTTTTGCATTAAATCCACCAATATTTTCCTCAACCATAAAGCTTGATTTATAGTTACAGTTGTAACTAGAAATTATACTTCAAATGTTGATTTTATAACAAATATCTATTTCTTTAAACTCTAACTGCAAACTCCTAAAACTAAGGTGAAGATATACTTTAAGGTACTTTTCTTGTCATCCTCAACCTCTCCCAATCAATATCAATAAAACCTATTAAGTTAAGCCTTTTTACCCTTTTAAAAATACCACTAAAGCTTGTTATGCCTTCGATGTATCTAAGGACTCTTTTTGCAACTTTGAAATAAAGCTCACTAAGCTCATGCATAAACTTGGATAAAAGACTGATTACTTGCATATTATCTAGTTTATATGCAACCAAATAAAGTGAGCAATCAATTAAGCTTCTAAACTTACTTGGACTACTTTAGCAGTTTTATCTTTCATCATTTGCTTTAATCCAACCATCAAGAGTGAATTGTTGCTCTTACATTTTAACATTGGAAATTTTTTAAGGATTTGTTCTGCATATTTTCTTTCAAAGTTTATTGCATTTGCAAACCAAAAAAGTAGGTCATTAGACCCAAATTGAACATTTTAAACTTCTTCACCATTTAAGATTTAAGCTAGCTAACTAGTTTAGGATTACTTCCAGTAATTAGTAAGTCATCAATATAAAGGGAGACTACTATAAGTTCATTATTCTCTACTTTGACATATAATGTAATTTCATTCTTACTCTTGATAAAGGAAACCCTTAGCCTATAGTCATTAGTCTCAGTGCAATAGGCCTTAAGTGCCTATTTTAATTTATAAAAAGACTTTTTAAATAAATACACCTAATTTTCCTCTCCTTGTTTCTAGAAGCCTTCAAGTTGTTCAATTAAAAAATCATTTTTTAGTTGTCTATTTAAAAAGGCTAACTTCACATTAAGTTAGTAGACATGCCAACCTCTTTGAGCTGCAACAATTGAGACTAACTTAATAGTATCCAACTTAGTAATAAGTACAAATGTTTCGAAGTAATCAATGTCATATTACTAAATATAACCTTTTATGACTAATCTACCTTTCAGCTCATTTAAAGAACCATCTGGATTTAGTTTTACCTTGAAAATTCATTTAACACCTATAAGTTTCTTGTATTATACTATAAGTTTCTTGTATTTTAGTTTGTTAACAAGAATCTAAGTATAATTCTTTTCAATTACCTTAATCTCAGTTTGTATTGCTTACCTCTAACTATAATCACTTGATGCTTTTGCATAGCTTGCTAATTCAAGTTAAGTAATAAGGCTCCTTTCATAAATATTTTAAAATGAGTCTTATTCCTCTAGATGGTGTTTGGTCTATTAGTTCATCATCTAAAGAATCAAATTCTTTTGAGGATTACTATTATATATATAAATTGGTTAGGGCAAGGAAATTTCAATGCTAGTTTTCTCCCAATTCCAAGTCACCTCCTTAGCAAACTTGACATCTCTACTGATAGAGATCTTACTTTAGAAAGAATCAAATAATTTATAGTTGCTTGGAGTACTTATATAACCCACAAAAACATTCACCTTTGCTTTGGAACTTAATTTATCTATATTTTTCTCCAAAATGTAAGAGTAACAAATCTTGCCAAAACTTTTCAGGTGACAAAGTAAAGGTGTTTATTTGAACCAATCCTCATATAGGGTCTTTTCAACCAAGGTTATAGTTTTAAGTTTATTAAGAAGATGCAATGTTATTATGACAACTTCACCTTAAAACCTTTTTGGCATCTTTTTCTGGAAAACCAAGTATTTGGAGACATTCATTATAGTTTTGTTTCTTCTTTCACTTACCCTATTCTATTGTGCATTATTCTTTTATGCATGTTACTTGACAAATATACATGAAAGAAGTTGAAGCATATCTAGTTTCATTATTAGTCCTTATAACTTGAATTTTGCAACCTGTCTAATTTTCAATCCAGTTTTTGAAACCCTAAAAGACACTTATTGTTTCTAATTTTTGCATTAAAAGAAAAATATAGCAAGATCTCATATAATTATTAATAAGAATCATAAAGTACTTGCTTCCATTAATAAGATAATGCTTATTAGACCATAAGTGTCAATATGGAGTAGCTACAAGTTTCCTATAGCTTTCATATTTTGATTTAAAGGGAAAGGTAGTTTAGTTTATTTACCTTATTAATATGCTTCACAAATTAGTGCTTTCCTAGCAAATATAAGCAAACCATCCAATATTTATTTTTTTGGATAACTTATGTATATTGACATGATACACATACCCTAATCTTTTATTTTATAAATTTTTTTCAGTTAAAGAGACTATCATGGTCATGCATTTAGTTTGGTTCCCATTAAGATGAAAATTTTTTCCCTTTATAAGAATAATGAATAGTTTCTTTCTTGTAGCATGATATATAATACATGCTTTATTTTTAAATTCTAATGAGAAATTTCTTTCCATTAGCTTACTAACATTTAAAAAGGTTTTGATCAATTTGAAAAACATATAACACATCAAATAAGAACTTGATACTTAATTATGTTTGTATTATAACAATTCCCTTGCCTTTGACTTATATAAGGTCACCATTCCTAATTCTAAGTTTGGAAGTGAATGATTGATCTAACTACCTGAACACTTTAAGATTTGGAGACAAGTGGTTTGAACAACCATTATTTACAAGCCAAACTTTAGTACTCTAGTCAATTTGGCTGTTACTAGTAACAAATAATTGCTCTTTTGTATTTTAATGACCATAATTAATGACTTATGCTTACTGCTAGTTTTGTTATGGATTCCTTTTCTTTATATCCTTTTTCACTAAAATACCTATAGATTATATCTAGTCTCCACAACAATACTTTGGTAAATGATTGAATTTTTTGTAATGATCACATAATGGAAAGCTTTGTTTGCTACTTGTTATGTTGCTCTCTCCTTTCTTTTGTTGCTTTCTTGTTTGTTTCTTCTTTCTTTGTTAGTTCTTTTCAAAGTGCTTAGTTGGGAAAGCACTCTCAATAAAGGTCTCCTCTTATCTCATTAGTTTTCTTTGTTTTTGGGTTTGCAAAACATGTATCAACTCACCCAAAGTTATTTTTGTCAAGTCCTTGGGATTCTCAATAGAGGATTTTTCCTTTAAATCTTTCAAGTATGCTTACCATTACCTTTTGAATAATTTTGGAGTCTAAAAACTCTTCACTAAGGAGTCTAATTTAATTCACAAGTTTCATCAGCTTATTTTCATAATCATTTATAGTTTCTATCTCTCTTATTTTAAGTATTTCAAACTCTTTCCTAAAATTAAGAAGTTGTATTGCTTTTGTCTTCTCACTCCATTGTATCCCTCTTTAAACCTTTCTCATACATCCTTGGTTATCTCACAAGTAATAATTTTGAAAAAAACAAAAAAGGGTTTTTGTGTCATCATGGGATTTATAGGTGAAGGTGAAATAACTTCTCCTTTCTCTACGACATCCCAAGGATTAAAGGTTTTAAGTTAAACCTTTATTATGATAATCTATTAGAGATAATTTTCTCTATTAAAATATAAAGAAGCTTGTAAAGCCATCTCAATAACTTAGGATTGCTTTCTATAACAAACTCTTTCAAATTTTCACTCCCCCATGTGTCTCATTTTAGTGTTTGCACTTAACTCTTACCTTTTTTACAGGCTCTTTAAGGAATTAGAAAGCTCTAAAATTGTTATTATATTTTCAATTGAAGATTTTTATAATTGTATTATGTTATAATAGAAAGTTTGGAGAGAAAATAAGCACACAAGAAGAAGAAAAATAAAAGTAATCCACTTATTCATTAATCATCATTAATCTTATACATATAGTTTGCTTTCTATACAAGTTTGAAACTCAAATATGAAAGATTACATTAACTTGTACAAGAACCTAATTCAAATTCAAATGTAAATTCAAAATATAAATTTTATAATTCTAATTCAAATTGACTTAAATATAGTCAAAAGATACAAAATGAAGTTAGTTAATGTAGGGTCTAAGCTACACTAGCAACATATTAACCAATTTAACTAACTTTTAGATCTTGGAGAAAAAACAAAAGACAGAAGCTGTGTCCTGCAGCACTGGAAAACCAAGCTAAGAGCACCTCCATCTCTAACACAATGGCTCTTGTGAACGACCTGGCCTTCAGTGGGAAAATTTGGGGCATGTGCTCTATGGCTGTAGCTTTGTGAGGGGTGTGTGGGACTTGATTTTCCGAATTATAAGGTTTGAATATCGTCCCTCATCATTCTTTATGGACTGGTCCAAAGCTGCTTGCTGTTCCTCCATTTTCGTGCCTAGCTGAGGATCGTTCTTTTCAAGTATTATTTATCTCCTTAGTTTAGCTCTTGTAGTACTGGAGGAATAAATTTACTTTCTTTATAGAGGAGGTTTCTGCTGTAGAGCTAGTGCATTTGGAAAGGAAGCAGGCTGTGGAAGTTTGTAATATATGGGCATTGGCAGGTTTGGAACATGATAATCACTGCTTGATTTCCTCCCCTGTAGACCATGTGATCTCACGGCATCCCCCAATTGCACCGTTCCTCGAAGTCAATGTTGATAGGTGTGCCACGGGGGCTTCGGGTTTAGCAGGATATCTTGGGTTGGCAAGGGACATGTATGGTCAACGAGTAAATGGTTTTTGTGTCATTTGCACTGCTCTAAGCACTGCCTGGCAAGGGGTGCTTTGCCATATTGTAGTAGAAACAGATTCCCAATTGGCAATTCAAAAACTTACAAAGGAGGGATGGGAATTCAACTCATGTCGACCGCTTATTGCTGAGTGTTTGGGACTCATCAAGTGGAATTGGGAATGTAGATTGCAACGTACTTTGCGAAAAGAAAACTACTGCTCACTAATTTGGGGACCACGTGTAAAAGAGCTCTTAAGTTATGGAAGAAGTCTCCACCTAGCATACAGACTGCTTCAGATTGATATGGTTGGAATTTTCTTTCTTAGAGGTGACTTCGACTTTCGTGTTTAATTTAGTTTTCTGTGTTTTTTTTTCCCTTCTATTACCCAGTAAATTTTAAAAGAAAAAAAAAACTGCCCAAAAAAATCTATTTTATTAAAATTAAAAACATATACAAACTAATTTGAATCAGTTTGATATTTACATTTAAATTAAATTGTCAATAATCATTTGAAAATTTTGGAAACTACAATTAATCCAACATAAAGGTAAAATCAATCACATTATCATTAGTTGGTGCAATTTGGTTTGATGGATTTGGCGCCTCGACCTTAATTTGCAAGGTGGCGCTCGCTAGGTGACTCCCTGATATTCTCGGTTACGAGCAGGTGCAAATAGCCCCACCAAAGGACACATAATTGGATGGGAAAATATAAAATCCATAAGTGATCGGCCTTTGGAAACAATGTTGAAAGAGTTCAAACAATTAAAAGAATACCCAGATAGGACTCTCATTGCTTCAATCATGGGGGAATATGACGGCTGCTTTGGAGGAGCTTATTGACCGAGTAGAGCTAACTGGCATTGCAAGTTATTTCCATCAACCGATTCTGGATTGTTACTGTACCTTCCGCTTCATATCATCTAACATTGTTTCTTAGGGTGCCATTGAAGTGCATTTCTCATGTCCATATGCTATGCCATAGCGTAAAATCTTTGCTGCTGTAGGCCGAGATAGTTACACTGTTAGAAGAGGTTTGTGGATAGATTAACGAAAAAGCCACTGTTCCTGTCTGTGCCCCGACGCAACAGCATGCAGTTTCACCTTATATAAATGCAATGCCGTTGGTTCAATGTTGATGGTTTTTTAAATTTAAAAACGGCAATCAGACCGTTTAGTACAATTTATTTAAATTATAAATCGTAACTAATTCATTTGTAGCCATTTGACAGTTTCGATTTAATTTTAATTGGATTAATCGAGTTGGGCGGATTAAGCATTTTTGTCCCATTCCAGCCGGCAAAAAATAGAGGCATTTCTTCGGTAGATTTTGTGCCACAAATTAATAGACAAATGATGAGTTACGACGGATACTTCTGATCAGTCTTTTTGAAACAATGACTCCAATAATTCAAGAGTAGTTGAATGAGAGAACTTTGGTGGGAGTTTCAACAATGGTTCATCTCCACCAACCCTTTGGAATGCCATCCCTAGACAATAACCCAAGGCCCGCGCCACAGGTAGAGCGACAGCATTTCCAACCTGGCGGTACCTATATGAAATGCAAGAAAAAGAGCATTAAGTTTATGCATGTTCTGGAAGAAAGTAGATCAAAGCCACTCAACAAAGTAGATCAGAATATACTTGGGACACCAGGAGAAAAAGTCAAATGATCAGATAAATGGGAAAGCATCTGTTACTACTACTACTCAACTAAGCCCTGGTCCCAGAATTAATCAAGATAACCTATATGAATCTTTTCTTGGTCTTTACATTACATCATTAACTAAATTAGTTGAGGATTGCAGTTGTTCCATCTAATCAGAGACTCCCATGTCGTTTTATGTTTGTTGCATCGTCTTGATTGCCATTTACTTGAATTTGGTCACCCTTTTGGCCAGTGCATTTGTACATCTACACTAAACATGTCCAAACCAGTATAAATCATCTTGTCGCATAGTCTCCAACAGATACCCACACCCTCCATGCTACAAATGTCCTCATTTGGTCAACCCTCTTCACCTGTAGGTGCATATTTTTTTTCCATATTATTAGCAAATAACAAAATATCATTCTGGTTTTCTACCTGCCCTGTCCCTACAAGTGGGTCTCCATCCCGCCTTCCTCAAGGGAGAAAGCAAAAGGAAAACAAGAGAAAAGAAAAGGGTAGCAAAATTGAATATGCATGCAATTTTCAATTGGAGCTCAAACTCCGTGGTATGACAGGGCCCACCTTCATGCCTTCTAAATGCAGGGGTACACATTGGGCCAGATGTCCAGTGACAAAGACACACTAGACTTTGTTGGACCTGATCAACCTAAAATTCTTCATTATCTGTAAACCAGACAGGTAGGTGCCCCATCCAACTAAGAAGAGCAATCAAAGGTCTGCTCCCTCACTTTGAAAATAGACTGCCCACCCCCCAACACTCCTCCGGGACTCCTACCTGTTATGGTTATTAATGGTTTATGACCATCTCCATCTTAGCTCTTCTAAGGGTAGAATACTGCACCTGGCTTAGCAGGAAGCATCTCTTGGGCTTGAACATGAGGTCTGTTTTAATAATAATATAACCTACAGCAATATTATATGGGTAGGTCAGGTCTGTTTTATTCAGTCATAGGATTCTGTAACTGAATCCAAACCAAGCTCTTGGTTTAAGAAACATTGAAACCCAAAACAAACAAACATTTTTTTAAAGGAAGAAAAGATTGAGCATGCTGAGCTTGATTGGATTGATTTATCAGGTTGAAAAGACCCTTTCGCTTCTTGAACAGCCCTATCCAACAAGAATCTTGTAAAATTTTCATATTAAGATGCTTTGATACTTCTTGCACCCACAAACCTTCAGCTAAGAAAAAGGAAATAAGGGTGTGGCTGCAAGGGCAGTGAGGAAGAAAACAGGAGTCTTCAGAAGACATCTATTCATACCTTTCTTTAACTGTCCCACAGAATGTGTAATAATCAGGAAAACCTTGCAGCCTCGCACATTCTCGAATGGTGAGGACTCGATCCTGCTCTGGATGTATCACTGCCTAAACATGTGTAAATACTCACAACAACATATAAAATGAACGGTATAATAATCTTAAACAACAGAAAAAAGCACCTGGCAGTGAAGATCTGGACAAGTAACAATCGTTGACACAGTTTCATCCCACCATAATCTTGCATACGGCCTACACAAGTGCTCAGTTCATTCACATGCTAGAAAATAGGATACTTGAAGTAGAAGTCAAATCTTACCTTTTGGACTTCCCTTGCTCAAAATTCAAGGCAAAATCAGGTACCTGAAGGAAATGGAGAAAAGAAAAATCGCATCAGTGGGTTCTATTTAGCTCTGTTTTTAGCACATCAACTCTCGCCAGTCCTTCCAGTCAGTCCAATCCATTCCACTTCATTTCAGTCCACTTCAACAAGTCACATTAATTTACAAATATTGCTTACCAGCACACTTTGTCCGATGGCCACCTCAGGCCCCTTAGAGGGGTTTGGGGATGTTGGATAATATATAATCCATATTTTAGACTTTACCTAATAGTTTAAAATTTTTAAGTCGAGTAAAATCTTTATGACCAAGTGATTATGAGTTCAAATCATACTGTTCTCACATTTAATTGTGAATTAATTATGAATTTCTTGTTTGTTCATACTTTGGGCTCAAGTGAGTGATTTGTCCACACTTCTAAACCAAATGGGCTGGGCTTTTGCGTGGATGGTGTGTTGAAGTACATTATATTATCCATATCCTAAACCCCACCTAATAGTTTAAAAGATTAAATGATTTCTTGACAGAGGAGAGACAGGTTGGGGGATCTCCTTAGACAAATGCACTTGTAAAGAAAATTTTGCAAGTGTTATTTACTTCTGAGCTTTACATGATTGATAGTTTCAATCTTGTTTATATATAAATCATTTGTTTTGATTCTTCCTCTCTACCATAACAATATATCTGCAATTTCCTAAATAGTTCCTTTTTTATTTTAAATATTTAATTTAATCACTCTATTTTGTATGAACTTATGAATAATAATACATATTCTATTTCAATGATGATTGCTAAACGCCCAATCCAACAATGCGTGAAAGTAGTGATCTTAAAAGGACACCATCATATAAGAATGTAAGAAACACTAGCACCAACATGTTTAACACCACAAAAATGGGAAGTGACAAATGAGAAGAGATGATGTTAATAATGCCATCTCAGATAGACGTGGTGATGCTGTCATCAATAGGAAACTCTTTAAACCATGTGGTTTGGATGATTACCGCATAACTGAGAAAATGGATTCGCTTTTTAGGTAGAAGTTGACAAGGTAATAATCAGCAAGTTACTCTCAAATGAGGGGACTCTGTCCGGTGAACAGAGGGAGAAAGCAAAATGCATATCAGAGGCGGGCGTGAAAACTGGAGTTATGGAGCTGTTTGCGCATGAGAGATGAATTAAGCATCAATTCTCTTCACTCCTGTGTTTGAGGTATACCAATAACTAGTCAACTGCTTAAAGTAAGTCCTTCAACAATTCTAGATTATGATGATTCAGCAGATAATGCAACTAGATATGAGGTTTGATTATGTTGTCACTTTCATCCAGGAAATGAATAAAAGTAACGGGACAGCACTATTGATGTGCTAGAGAATCATACTGATCACTGCAACCCCAAGATGCAAAAGCATGCTCACAAGCAAACATCCCAGCAAACACAATTAAAATTGATGAGGGAGAGAGGGAGAGTTACAGCTATATATTCACTGATTCACTGCAACAAGAAATAAATTACTCACCAGAGGCCTTCCAGATGGAAACATTACTTGTTCCTTTGCTGGATCTCGCCGGGCAACATTGTCAGATCCTACAACTACACCGGGGAGGTCCCTAAAATTTGCTCCCTAAATAAAAATTTCAATCAGAGAAAAGCATGGACAAAGGCTGAGAACAGCAAAAGAAAAGGCCAATATCCGTGGAACCTTTCTTTTTGGAATCTGACAAACTCGAGCATAATCTTCTCCACCCAACATGTAAGGGCGGTGGTCATAAAGTATATTGTCTGCTCTTCTAGTTCCATTAAATTCAATACCAGTCATTTCTAGAAAGCCAAAGAACATGGCAACAAGTAAGAAGAAAAAGAATAAGAGAAAGAAAGGATACATATAGGGCACTACACATAGATTAGCACATAGTACTGATACAACTCCGGGCATGACTGGATTTGCAGCACGGAAGGGAAAACTTGGTATCCTAAGATACCTCATTTTGTGCACTTTGAAGAATATTTAAGTTAAGTTTTGCAAATACAGAACGAATACATTACCATAACTTGTTGACCTTAGGTATCTTTGAAATTCAGATTTAGGGGGATTTTTATAGGGCAGTTTCTCACGAGTTTCATGGCTTGCAACCTAGAAAGTAAAGTTAGATAAGAATAAACAGCATTGCATTGAGGGAGTAATTCAATCAACCGAAAAAAGGAATACAAAGGGAATACAGCTGAAAGATCAGAAATGGCATCTTCAAGAACTATGGCCTTTTCTAGATCACGAGGTTGGTCTTCATCATATGCAACTGTGTTACGCTGCAACCCAAGAGTCCTAATTAATCACATAATTATAGTTTCAAGCTTGTACAATGTCTTAAACCTGCTGGAAGAAGAGTCAAACCTCAAATTCCGGCGGAGGCCAATATCTAACGATAACGTCATGGGTAGGAAGTGGGAACTGGGGCAGTATCTGCACAGTAAAAGACTGAAAAAGACTAAGTACTTGATTTGACAGCAATAGTAGATCAAGAGACTGACACTTTCATTGCAAATGTATATGACTTTCCGAAAAATTAAACTTTTACAGATTGTTGGACACATAGTACTGCTCTTATACTAAAAGTGATAAAGTTTCATCCTTCATACATATTGTACATAGTGGCTTTCCTAATTTATTTTCAAGTTTGACATCTGGGCTCAACCAACCCACAACACTTCATCATGCTTATTAATCCATGAAATAAAAACTTGCCTCACTGGGATCAGCACCCCACAAGAAAACACGCAACCGAAATTGTGGGAGACCATAGCAGCCAGCTGCCATGGTACCAATCCTTGCTTGGTACTTCATGTGTACCAAACGGCTTAAAGCATATCTTGCAAGAGAAGCTTTGTCAAATCTAAGAATGTCAACAACATTTTCCATCAAAACAAATTTGGGTTTTAAGAATTGCACTATGTCCATAAAGACTACAATCTGACGATTTCTTTCATCTTTAAGGGGAGAATTAGTATTCCTGTAGCGATTATAGCCGCTAATTCCTTGACATGGAGGACCACCACAAATCACATCAACATCACCCTGAAATATGTTGATTTATTAGACCAAAATTGATAAAAACACAAAGAATCCCACCAATACAGCCAGTGAAAGAAACTTACAGGAAGGGGCAAGATCTTTGCTTGAAACCCATTTCTTACAAAATCCCTCACAGACTCTTGGCAGTTACTAAGCAATTTGGCAAAGATTAATTGACAGCACACCAACTAAAACAAGTTCACCACAGTAAATAGTATACCTCAAGGCTTGAAATGGTTCCCACGTATCTTCACTTGCACTGTAACCTTTCCAACGAACCTAATGAAATAGCTATAATTATAACTCATTCTCACAAAACTACAATATCAAGCATATGTCCGTGAACTGGAATTAATTTCTCAAAAGAAAATAGAACTTTAGATACAGTAATCAGCAGAAAAATTGACAAGAAAATTTTGATGACAGTTATTTCGCCAAGACATAATGCAAAAATTGGATGGCAGTTATTAGGCTACTGCTTCTGATAAAAGGTGAAGGATTATATTTTGTAAACAATCAATAGAGGAAAAAGATTTCTGCAGTGCTGAAACACAAATTATAGACAAGCATGTCCCATTTGTGTGCCAAAAGAACATATAGGTAGCCCTATAATTTCATAGAAAAAATTGGTGAATCAGCTACATTCCATTAAACTACAAATAATGTGTCTCACAAGAACGGATTTTGTACAAGGTAAGAGTATCATTGACAAAAAGGACATCCCAACACACAAGACTCTCACCCTTTAGAGTCTAAAGAAGAGTTAAATATACACAATCTTACCTTTGTTTTCAAAAAGTAGCTATTTCAGTAATTTGAATCTATGACTTTCAAATCACAATAGAGTAATCTTAACATTACACTAGGCTCACCCTTGTTAGAGTATCCTTGAAGGCCTACAAAATTATTACATCCATGTTATACCTTTAGCTTACATGATATCGGTTCTCCAAGTTCCTAAGGTGCAATATAAACTTTTTGGTACTGTAATATGTCATGGGTTTTGCACTAAGCTGAACTTAACTACAATCCAGTTTCTAAAAAGTAACATCAGGCATCTTGTTCTGACACAGATGCAAGTACCCGGTACTGCCTTAACAACAAGCACTTGGATTATTTATTTGTTTTGCCATGATCATCACATAACATAACAAGACAATTTTTCTTAAAACCCAAAGTAACATATAAATAAAAAATAAAAAAGGCATAGCCACCATGTCAGGTACCTTAAATTTTAGTCCATGCTTTCCTGTCTTATCAGGATCCCCATAACAAATATCAAGAAGTCTCAAAACTTCATATTCCCCAGGAGGGATGTCACCATGATCCATAGATTTTTTATTTTCTTTAGCTAGTCTTGAGTCCATTGATCTTGACCGATATGCTCTCTGGGTGCAATTGACCGCATACCGTTTGCAGAGCCTTTCCCATCCCTTCAGTAGTTCAAGAAAATCCTCAGCAGCTTCATTTCTGACCTATATAAAAGGATCATAATAGCATCTTACTCAGTTCCCCAGGTTCATAACTGCTGTCAACTTGATGACAGCCATAGTGACAAAGATATACTCACATATGTCTCTGGATGGTTCTGTTTCAAGCTTTCACATGCAGACTTATCACTATCAACAGCCCATCTCTAAAGCAAATGACAGAAAGTAAGCAATATAGTGAAGAAACAGGTGGAGGCTGCTTAAGAGACATACCACGAGTTGCAATGTGTTGGTTTAAGAAAAAGTACCGTCACAAGATCAATACAGGAGACTTTTGTGCCAAGGCATAATCCAGTTGACATTCCACCACAACCAGAAAAGAGATCTAACAGCAACAACTCAGCTTTGCAACTCATACTAGGATCAATTTCCAGTGAATTATTACTAGGTTCAGGGGGAGCTGGACCACATTGCCTTATGGAATTATCTGGAGAGAGATCATCATTAAAATATAAGTGCTGAGCTTATCCCAAAGCCCCAATTTGTTCCACTAATCAAGGTTCCCATTGTGGACTAAGGGAGCTAGGGGAAAAAAACCTTATGCATGCATCCATTGATATAAAAGCATGCATAAAAAGATACATAAAGAAGACAATTACCCAGTTATAGCCCCTCTCAGAGTGGGTTTCAGAGAGGAAAATTTTGGAGACAACCCACCCTTCAACAGTTTAGCATGAAGTGGCTGCTCTTGAGATTCAAACATGGAGCTTTTCTTGCAAGCCCAAGAATTATTATCATTTTGCAAAGCAATGGGCCTACAAAGATCCATGCATATGTCCATGCAAATACTATTTCATTGAGGGAATGCAGCAGGAGAATGTTCTGGGACACAATAAATGATATTTTCTTGAGCCATATGTTATCTGATCTATTGTTTCCTAACCTGCTGAAAACCACTAGTCAACAATACCTTGCAAACTTAAAATTTAACCTATTGTTTAGAAACAATAGTAAATTAATTCCAATGGACACATTGATCAACCAGCTGCAGTGAGCGAAGCCTGAATACCGAGAAGGCAACCTAACCAAATTGATGCTGACACAATGACTGATACAATCAAATAAAACTGGTACTGACAAATTAATTATTTAGCAAAAAGTACACTTATTCTTTTAAGATCTGTTATTTATTCCTAATGGATCATATTATGGCTAAGTCCTTCCTGCATAACTACACTGAAAAGCCATAGGAAGGTCATCTGATCAAAAACTAATACTCTTAAACCATGTTGGTTGTCCACTAAAACAATTTGCTTCTTCATTTTTCCCTTAGTCTAACAACTTAAAGATAATGGTCCAAACAGAGCATTGATGAGTATATGGTATTTCCTATTGTGTTATCTGTCTCTACATAATTTTTCTGAATCATGGATATTCTTACCCCCTTTTTGCCTTGCAGCCTTGAAAAACTCAACCAGCAAGTTGGTACAAATACCAGCAACAAAGTACATACCCATTGGCAAGGTCCGAAATGTTGAATAATCAAGACAGTACTCCATATCAAAATAGAAATCACATGCTGAAACCGAACGTGACTTTGCACCTATCTGTACCAAGAAACAAGATATTAAAGAAGGAACAAATAAATGAATCAATTACCTCGAGAGGAAAAAGAAAGGATGCCTTCAAACTATATACAAATTTCAGAACCTACTATCAGACAACAATCAACTGAAGAGGGCTACAACAGAGAATAAACTTTACCCTAGATGATGTTTGTACAACAGTGGCTTTCGAAATGATACAGTCAATAGGATTATCATTCATTATTGGGGAATAAAATAACCGCTTCTTGTCAAGAAAGGCAGCTTCATCTTTCATAACCTTTGCAAGCAAATACAAAAACATATTTGTCAAATGAAATTCAAATTGTAAACCAAATAAAAACCAAGATCCAGATCATATCATATGACTGAATATGAACTTATCAAGATAAATTCCTAACAAGGATACATGTGAAAGAAACAAAATACATAATGATAAAAACTTTCAAAAAGAAACCTCTATAGATGCAAATCCCAAGCTGGAAAAAAAAAAAAAAAAAAAACTACATTCAATAGGCGGACCAGATAGTATTTGCCACTATTGCATATTTGGATTGTGTGTGTGTGTGTGTGTGTGTGTGTGTGAAAGAGAGAGAGAGAGAGAGAGAGTAAATAAAAAGGAATGAAATACAAAATGCCTCTTCCCCTTCTGACTAGCACTGTGTATTAATTGAAAAACCCTAACTGAAATGGTTGCAGGGTCATGGATGGATGATTACACATCCTACATAACAGAAGAAATTTCACAGGTCAAATATGATTTTAACTCAAGTTGCTGAAAAGTAAAATATAAGAGCAAACCTGAAGATTTCTCACAATCAAATTAAGCACAAGAGTATCCCAAGCACAACTACCATTACAGAAAACAGTTAAGAGTAAGGGCAGTGACCTTGATTTTAAGGTCATAGGAAACTCAAATATCTTTGAAAACAATTGACAGCT
Organism: Bruguiera hainesii; assembly: GCA_023213295.1. Taxonomy (NCBI): domain Eukaryota; kingdom Viridiplantae; phylum Streptophyta; class Magnoliopsida; order Malpighiales; family Rhizophoraceae; genus Bruguiera; species Bruguiera hainesii. Next base: position 6,349,914 of record JAHOYR010000006.1, read on the forward strand.
AGCTGCCAATCAGAGGTTTTTTTTTCTTTTCCCATCTAGGGAGAAAAATTTCCCATTGCCAATATAAATAGAGAAGAGGTCTACACCCCTTTACTACTGAAGCTCGCCCTCCCATTGCATCACTAACCATAATTCTAAAGAAGGCTGGGGTAGACAACAGGAAATGGACAATGTCTACTAAAGCAACTGCATCATTTGCCTATGATTTAATTAATTCACTCACATTTCACAAGCAAATATTATTCTTTCTTCAGATTCAAATAGCTTAATCGATGAATCAATCCAATTGAATAGTTCAAACTGCACATCTTACTATTTTGGCAATGTTTTGTAGGAAAGCAACAACTACTAAGCAAACTACATTAGTTGACCTAGCATTCACCAAACAGGTAAACATGTATACTTGCCGTATCTTCAGCTCTGTAAAACCATTGGATCCTAAAATAATCTTCTCCGTCTGTTGTCTTGAAGAACTCCATGATTCTACCAACATGTCTTTGCTCTCCTTCACCCTGCAAAATTCACAATAATGAGAGCTTTTAATTACTCAACAAGACTTTCCACTTACTTCTTTTCAGAACTACTAGCATAGATAATACAAACTTCCAGTGTCAGGCACAAGCAAGATCCTGGAAGAGCATGATGAGAATTGAATTGACAAGCACCCTGAATGAAAAATTCCTTTTCTTACTGTTTCGGATGCAGCAAACAAGCACATGCTGCTTAATTTGAAAAAAGTAAACTTAAGGCCACTTGTTATATGATCAAAAGCTCAATGCCAAAGGCTCCAAACAATATCGGATTGATCAACCCAGTGGACTATGAGAGCAAGCATTTCTGTGACTGTAGAACTTGTTCATTTGACACAGAAAAGCTTACTGAGTAAGAGCAAATGAGAGATATGGAAAAGGTAGAACTCTCTTCTTTCACATGAGTCATGACCCTAAACTCATGTGAAGGCACCATTTTACATTGTTGGTTCAAGATCATAGATCTATGCTTAATGGCAAGCTTTAAAACATCCAAAGTCCTAGGTAACATTGATAAGTATTTCATTCATGCAGGATCCCATCTCACTAGACAGCATGTTTTGGTCTTCGAGTTCACAAAGTTATCTTCCTTGTTGTCTTGCTTTGTCAACACTAGTTTGCGAACTCATCAAGGTAACCAACCATGCACATTGGCTTGTCTTTTCCTCAAGCTAATTTCTCCCCTCAGTCAAAGATAGAGGAAAAGTTTGCCAGATTTTTTGCACAACACTAACATTTTCCCCCACCCCATGCCGTTTCTTAGTTGGAAATGTTCAAGCAGCACAAGTTGCAGAAAGTACAACATATGCTCACAAGGCACATTGAGAATTGGTATATTATCTGCATATGTGAAGGGCGAGGGACAATAAGATCTTCATTGTGATGGCAACTTGCACCATCTTTTGTCCAAACAGGAAAGTAAAACATTCAGAAACAGCAAACATGCAGATGGGGCATTAGCAAACAGGAATTCTCTCCATTAATTTCAACCAAAATAGAGAGACATATGTGAAGTGCACCCTAGGGTTCCCTTGCTCTGAAAATATTTAATATCAGTATCCGATCCACATTCTCCTTCTAGTTTTTGAGGAAAATATAAATTACAAATATCAAAGAAAAAATTGTTTTTTCTGACATATCCAAAAGAAAAAGAAAAACTTCAATGTAAAGTGATAAAGTAACATCAGAATTATTGGAAAAAAAAAGTTAAAAAAAAAAAATACTAATTAGGTACATTTACCTTCACATAGACACAATCTCCAAGATTAAGAACAGACCCATCAATTTCAGCTTGAGTATAATGGCATTCCACATTCCAAACTATTTTGTCTTCATCATCACTAAAATGGTGCAAGCAAAGAACTGCAAAGGGTAAGAACGTGGTTGTAGTACATACTACATAAAGGGAGAACAGAAAATAAATAGGAAATTTATGCTCATAAAAATGGGTTACCCTAATGCTAGCCTTGGACAATTAGATCTTTGACCCTGCAAACTCCAAATATCCACCATTAGCATTTATATGAGCAAGTTTCTAGCATATGGCAAGAACTTTAAATAGTTTAAAAGAACATCAGCACCAAAACATTTAAGCATGTTGAGCCACAAATGATGCAATAAAACAAGTCAAAATAATCACACTTATGCATATTACAAGTAGCCAAAAAAGCACTCATAAATTCAGAAATAGGCTTGGTTACAAATACAATGTCCCTATGAAAATCAAATATACTTGCATTCAAATCTTTTATTAATGTCAAAAAACCATTCCACCTAAGAGATTAAAGTATTAGATAAGGTACAAAATATAGATCATACATTATATTCCAACACACCCCCTAAACAAAAGTTCAACTCACTTGACTTGGAAACGTGAACAAACCAAATTCAATTAGGCTTAAAGTATAAACAAACCAGAAATTCATAATTAATTTACAATTAAATGCGAAGGTAACATAATTCAAAATCATAATTACTTGGTCATGAAAATTCAAATATTATATCAAGAAATCATTTTACTTAAAAACTAAAACTATTAGGTAAATACCAAGATCATATACCATACCCCAACATACCGTCTCACATAAAAGTCCAGCTCAACAAGACTGGAAGCGTGAATATATGAAACTCACTTGGGTATAAAGTATAAACAAATTAAAAATTTATAATTAATTCATAATTAAATGTGAGGACAATATGTTACGTAAGATTTGGAATAAAAATATATTTTATACTTCAACAATTGGAAATTTTGAATTTTATCACAGCTTGAAGTATTCATGTAAATCTTTTCAACATGCACCATCTTTGCAACTCTCTAATGTCTTTGCTCCATCTTTTGATAATTTCCAAAAAATAGGAAAGATAAAAAAAACAATACATTTGAATTTGAAAAACTACATACTGAATTTTTGGCTTTCCTAAAGGTCTTAGTCCAAATACCCCAAAAACAAACGAGAATCAACACAAGTTAGATACTCAATATTTAATATTAATTGTCAATTATTGCAAGTAGTGTCTCTCTCTAATGACATAACATAACTCCCATTTATAGAGCTAAAGGATTCAAACTAAATAGGACTAGAACTCTAAATAAGAGTCTAAGACTAACAAGGAAAATAGCTAGATAACTAAGAGAATAGTTTAATAAGTGTTGTTGTCTAAATAAGAGATTATGAGAATTTGAACTTCATATTCAGTCTCCTAAAATACTTCTTAGCATAGTAAGCATCTGCACAGCCTAAGCTCTAACAAGCTGCTATAATTCAGCTTTTTCATGTAAGCAAACAGAAGATTGGAAATCTGGCTACCAAGGAGAGGAGAGTAACAGCCTGTGAATCAACAAACAACATTAGAGCTAAATGTAATAAAACAGTAATATCAATATTAAGATACTCTAAGCGAGCCACTGTATTTGATATTCTAATAAAAGTAAACTATTGTTCATGTCTCCATTAACAAACAGATTCCTAACACATATTGAATGTCAAATGACACAAATGAGAAATAAATAAGCAACTAGCATGTCACCTTGTGGTCATACCGCCAACTCCATCTTTCCTGAGCCTCATCACTTGGAATGGGATCTCCAATCAGCAAAGCAACATGTTTATTCCACTTCTCCTTTAAAGACAATGGATTAATTTTTTCAGAAAAGCATCGTCTGCCTGAATTCATTGAAGGCTTCTTCTTGGCATACTCAGGCAACTCAATGGAGGAATAGTTGATTTTTTCATTTACAGCCCCAGAAGCAGAGTTGCTTATTCTGGAAGCTTGCTTCCAGAATTTTTCATCCACCATTTCTAAATCATAATTTTCTGGATGGAGCTTATTCCTCTTGGAAGGCCGTCCATCTGGAAAATCCAATGATTCACTAGAATGAAAATCTATCTCACTTTTCCGGGTGCCATTCAATAATGAGATATGTCTTGGGGACATTTGGGATTGCTTGTCACTTAATAATCGTGCAACAACTGTGCTTAAATATTTATTATCAGCACCATTTTGAGCTTCCAAAGTGAACCTTGGAGACCCTCTCTGATACTTTCCATTACAGTCTGTTGAGATGTAACTTGAGATAGGCAATGTCTCTTTGTCATCATGTTCATGCCAAGTCAAAGATAATTGTTCAGATTCAAATTCTGCTGGCGCACTTTGTTTGCTTTCATTCAAGCAACCTTTTGTTTGTTCATCTGTGCAGTACAACCTAAGCAACATGGATTAGGATATGGGGCCGAATACATGACGAAATAAGAAGGAAGAGACACTAAAATTAATCAAAGACAAGAGGATTATGATAATTACTTACCTCATTGCCATGCTTTGTCCCTTGGTCCTTCGGCTTTTCTGCAAAACAAAAACAAAACAAAACAATCTACGCTCAGGGGTGCACATGGTCTTCTTATTATTAGGCTGACAAGTAAGCGGCCAATAAGTCGGAAGAACTTCCTCCAATTACAATATTCACTTCGTTTCTAGCAGAAAGACCCTTTTTTTTTCCTAACCATTTGACAATAGTTAATCTTTAACTCTTTGCAACAAACACTCTGCCACCCCTTGCCGGCAGCCCGACGGTGACTGATAGCTAGTGGCCTAAACTGGACAAGACTTACTAAACTAAGCCTTTTGTGTCTCGAGATAATTCCAACCAAAAAAGAAGAAACAAACAACAGAGAAAGATTAGGCGGCGAACCACTTTCAACGACTGAGATTTCATCTCGAACTCGCCGCGTAGTGAACCCAAAGAAGAAGATGAAGCCAACCTCGTAGACCTTCTCTGGATTCCTCTCTCTTCACTATTCCTCCTCAACACTCCCTTTCCTTTCCGATTGTCGCTCTTTTCTTGGACCGAAACACGCACCACCTTCTTCCCTGCACCTGCATTTCCATTTCCCAGCCTCGGCGACCTTCTCAGCGACCTTTCGTCGAACGCCACACTCAGAGTCTTCTCCAAGCTCTCACTCCCCGAACTCCGGTTGAGTCTCCGGGACCGCAGGCGGCAGGACTTGAAATCTCGGCCCGATTTCGGCGGAGATTTGGTGTCGTGGGGACCCACATTGTGGGTTTCGGAAGCTAGTGGACTGAATCTCGGCGATCGTCTCAAAGTCATGGAGTGACTGCGGGGTTCGTAGGCGTCTAGAGGGAGCGGCTGCCGCTCGTCATTGTTGCCGCCGCTGCTATCAACCGAGCTGAGAACCAAAGCTCTGGACTTCGATCTCGACTTCGCCTTTGTCATTGCCGGCGATAATGCGGAATTCCCTCTGCTTTGGATCTTAGAATTTCGAACGGACCATTGTGCCGCTGCTTCTTCTTCACGTTTTGACGACTTTCTTCTTTTTTCCCTTCGACTTTTTCTTTTAAAAAGAAAACACATAAAATAATGAATAAATAAATAGTTATATTAGGTGCTAATCGTCGTGGAAAAACATAGCTATAAAAACTTTTCTATAAACGATTTAAACATTTTTAATTTATTTAGTTTTTTTTCTTTTTTTCAAACATATAATTTAAAAACTTTATTATATTATTTTAATATATAATTAATATTTCATTTAAATTTTAATATATATATATATATAATAATATGTGTGTGCGTCACGTGATATTCAATAAATTATAAATCAATATTCGCAGCGGATCGTGCAAAAAGATTCCCCCGCACGTGCAAGATCCATTGTGACGTTGAATCTGCAAGGCCGCGAAATGTAAATGACATTAGAGGGACAATGAAGGTCCTCAAAAATCTCGGTCTTATATAGACAAAATTAATATATATAAAAAAAAAAATGTAGAGTACGTTAACTCCTTTTCTTTTGTCTTTATTAATTTGCCCTTTTCGTTATTATAATAAAATATTTGTTATTATATTAATTATGTTTAAATGTGTACACGACTTTTATGTTTGTCGAGGTTTATTTTTTATTTGCTTTATTTCTCGGGGTTGATAATATTTGTTTAAGAGTACCCTTTTGTTTTTGTATTATTTAAATGCAAAAAAAATTTTAAAAAAAATTAAATTACAAGTGTTTTGTTTTTTAAGATAAAAGGATAAATTTGAAAACACTTTTTTTCTCTAAGAAAAATAAAAATAAGAATTTAGAATTATTTTATCTTTTGTACAAATAATTTTTTAATTTTTTTTAATTATGAGAATTTATATTTTGTAAATTTTAGATATATATGAAAAATTATTAATATAAATAAGAAAATTGTAATATATGTTATATTATAATTAAATAAATTTGATAGATATTAAAACTATAATTTTATTAAAATATTATAAATTATTTGTTATTATCATTGTTGTTGTTAAAAATTTAAAATAATTAAAATATTTTGATTTAAAAAATTTCATTATTCATTATAAGTGAAAGATAAGGGAAAAAAAAAAGTCAAAAATTGCTCCTTTTTTTTCCCTCGTGGAAAGGGTATTTGTTGGAGAAAATAAGAAAAGGGAACTACAAAGCATTTGATAATTTATTAAATTTATTCGGGAAAGATGATAAAAAGATATTTTTCTCTGGCATTGTTTTAACTTATTTCAAAATAAAAGGACTTATTTCAAAATAAAAGGAGACATAAGAGAGTTATTGATAATTTGTTTATGTGTGTAGAAAAGAATTAAAAGTTATAGTAGATTATTTGTTTTTCACCAAACTTTTATGAATATTATGTTTTACTTAAGATATGTGGATTGTATTTTTCTATTCATCTACCCATGGTAGTTTTATATATGGATTTTCATATCATATTTTAACAAATAAGAAAAATATCATTATAATGATGAATAAAAGGAGAGTATAACTAATTAATTAACAAAAAAATAAAAAAAATAATGACTATGAATAAAAATGTGGAATGCTAAATTAAAAAGTCATAAAAATTTAAGTAAAACTACAAAAGATGAGCGTTTTTATAACAATGTCGTGATAATATTCATATATTCACAATTTCATTACAACATGACTTTAAAAATTAAATTGAATTGAAATTTTTGGTTTCATAATTTTAAAAATTAAAATCTTAAATTAAAATTTTCAAATTAATAGATTAATTAAATAAAAATTTTAAAATTTTTATTTGAATGTAACAATAATAAATTAATATATATTTAACAAAATTTACAACTATCATTATATATAATATAAATAAATAATTATTTAAAATATAATAATTTAACTTAAGTTATTTAATATACATAATCTTATTAATAATAATTTTTAATATTATTAAAATAAAAAATTAAAATATATATGCAATAACATTTTATTTAACTTAATTAATTTTAATTTTTTAAAATTAAAAATTATAATCAAACACAAACAAAGAATTAAAGACTTATTTTTAAATTAATCCAACCAATTCATCTCACACTTAAGGTATCTACCATTCTGTCTCACCAATTAGGTCAACAAGAATAGAGTCTTTTCATTCCTCAATAAAATTTTAATAATTAAAAATTTAAATTTAAATTTAAAAATAATACATAATATATAAAAATATAAAAATTATCATTATCATATAATTTATAATCTAATAAATTTTTTAATAAATAAAAATAATTAAGCTCTCGAAGATTTGCCCATATTAATAGATTACACAAATTAATAAGCTACCGTTGCTGTTAGAATCTTGAACATTAGAAATTTACATAAATGTGGTAAATTAGATGTGCCCCAGAGACAAATCTACATATTTCAATATCATAATTGTTGGTTAAATATTTTTATTATTTTAATATATTATTGTAGTTAACAATGATAATATAAATATGTATTTAATAATTATAATAATACAATATCAATTCATCTCTGTACTGCATTAAATTGACTATATCCATGCAATTAGGTTATTCGAGCATTGGCTAGAGGGGACTAACTCGGTAAAATCACTATCTTGAGCCATCACCTGGAGATCAAATTTCCAATGAAACATGATAAGAAGAGCTGTTATTGGCCATTACTCGATCCTATTGCAGTTGCCAAAATTCCAAAATATCCCATTAATATCAGTTTCTTTGGCAGCCCTCACAGGCTAAAAGCAAGTTTCAATTGCTGCTAAAAGAACTATGTTCTGGATCATGAACACTGTCCTCTCTTTCTCCAGTGACTGGTCGCACAAGCAGAGCAGTCTCAACCACTGAAATTAAGCCTTTTCATGACTTTGGCATAGGCTGCAGGGACAGTAGAGGGCCGTCTAAGTCTACGCTTTGCCTTCTTTGACTGGAAAAACAAATTTTTGTTAGCTTACAAGTGAAATGAGCTATGCTCAATGGACATTTCCTATGAAAATCGGAGTTGAAGTTATCAACTCTCAGCTTTCATGAAGAGTCCATTACCAACCGACATTTCCAAGCAAAAACCAAACAAAAATAATTAAGTTCGTTTTTATTCTCAGGCTTGTTAATATAATGTTTCCGTGCATGCAATTCTTCAACCACATTGGCTTTTACTTTGCCATAAAAGCTAATAACTCTAGGTCTTCTTAAAATGGTTCACAGCCCTGCTAAGGGCAGGTCAGGATTTCTCACTTGCTTATGCAAATTAAACCTCATTTTCTGTGGGCAAAAGATTCAATTGGAGACAAGTTCTTTCTGTTGGCATGATGCAAGGCAAAATGGGGGAACATTCAGCAATCAACTTTTCGCCGTTCCGTATTCAGATAATCAGGTACATTAATGTTTCTGCATTGAAAAAACTAATTGTTTTCTCTCCATCACCTAGACATCACACAACCTTAGCATGCATGTTATAAATACAGCACAAGTTCTGAATTTTAAAGTTGAAATAATGGTATACAGATGAAATGAATAAAATTAAGTAGTATGGTTGCGAGAGAATACTTGTGACACTAATCCTATCTGAAACCAGAGGTAATTGGAGCAAGCAGGCATGACAACTCTAGACTATTGATTGTCTGAATTATTAGATAGAAACTTATGGGCCTTCTTCTAGTTCTACAAGATGATCTAGAGATCTTTGACTTGGCTCAAGCTTGATCCTGTTATGGTGGCATACCCCTCAATGGCTTAGCCTCTTTTATTCACTCAAATTGGACTCTCCATGCTAGGCAGAGGTCTTGCAGTCAAGTTCCCCCTCCTAGAGACATGGTGGAGCCTTGCCATGAATATCCATGCTACCTTATCATTTGAAATATTTTGGCAATGAAGAGCATCTCTTTGTTGAAAATAGTTCAATTATACTATACCTTATACTTGCCTAACCTCTCCATACCTGAAACATCCCCCAACATCTTTCCCTCACATTCCCTAACCCCCAAGTCCTCTAAGACTGCCCATTTCTCCTCTCAATTTCTCTTCACCTTGTCCCTCTACCGTAATATACTTGTATATGTCATGACCCCTGTTCTCCTGCACCCGGAACCCTCCAATGTGTGACCAAAATTATCTAGCATTGGACCAACAAATTCAGGGTTGTTGATCAGTAACTTATCAACTATAGAATATCATATTTACCAAAAATCTAGGGAGAGCATTTAAGTCTCAACTTGGGATTCAATTTTGGACTCAATAAATTTCAGCTGCTTTCCACTTTTATCAACCAACCAAGCCTTTCAGTCCAACTATAGGAGTTCCACCACATGAGTTTTCAGCAACATTTTCTTTTGTATTGACCAGCATGCTTCTAAGATTTTGCAGATCAAATCTCAATTGTAATTGGAGCAAGTGGGCCAGTCAACCCTTGATTTCTAAAAGAAACCTCAATTAAGAGCAAAAATCATCTTCATCAATTACTGAGAGAAGGTATCTTCCAATGATCCAATCATATGAGCCTATGATGTAGGGGAAAACGAAAAGTAAGATGGTGAAGTCAAGAAAGAAAGAGAGAACTATAGATCTCTTTGAATTTTTGGCAACCTAACAATGGATAATTGACCAACATTTATCCTACCAACAGACCGTATCATATTGATATTAGCATTCTAGTCCTTAGATGAACATACAAATGGCAGTTTATATCCTGTTGCTGGTTCAACTGAAATCAACACAGCTCCACTATATTGAAGAAGAATCTGAAGACCAGAAGGAAAAAAATTAGGGAAAAGATCCTAAACCTTCACTGCCCACTTAAGAATTTAAAATTGCAATTCTACAAGTTAACGGAATGCTTGCTCTTGGTTCTTAACAGAAAATGTGTGAAAAATTGCTTGATGTGTGAATGGTAGCTAAATAGCTATGGGCATCTAAAACATTGTAGATATTTTACAAACTTGTGTCTTACACACACAGAAAAATTGTGAATTTTCCATCTGCCATTTCTTGTACGGCATTCAGAAGTCAACATATTCAGAATGAGGCAGACATACACTGAATGTCATCTCAAATTGTGAAATCTAAAGTAGCCAAAACTCTCAAATTTGAATGCATAAAAATAGGCAAAAAATAGAGCTAATGATATCAAAGCAAACCTTCTCGTGTGCATTATGATTCTTGCCCTCCCTCCAGCGACGGATAGTCCCATCATTCAGAGTCCGAAATCTGGACTTGTAGGACCTGATGGGAGGGAATTTTAGCCAAGTTATTCAGCCACAATTACAGGTAATCTCAAAAGACACGAATGAAAATGCCAGAATAGATTAACCTACGAATAGGACTTCATTTTAATTTTCTTCACTTTGGAGGCAATGGGAGTCATAGGCTTCCTTTTCTTCCGCTGTTCCCTCGATGAAACGTGACGGACGTGAAGCAACTGATTCAATCAAGAAGTATAAAACCATGTAAAACAGAAGCTCAACAACAACATGAAAATCGAGTAATCACATAACGAATCAATATCAAAGGATAATCTTATAGTTCCATCTAGAATTATGCTTTGGGATATCTTTTCAATGAAAACGGAAACGAATCAGTATTACAATTGGTAATGATTAGCAAAAACGAAGTCTTCATTTTCAAAGCACACTTCTTTGTGAAATTTCCTCTCAGTAGTCACGCAGGTAACAATAAATAAAACAAAAAAGAACCAAAAAAAAGAAAAAAAAAAAAACCCATGAGGCGAAAGCCCAAAAAGAAAGAAACCCGGAAAGCTTACAGGTGAAGGCCGCAGAGAGGAGCGAGCAGCAAATGAAGAAGATGGGTTGAAAAGTTGGCTACAGAGGCTCCACCTTTCACCCAAGAAAACCGAACGGGGAGACTGATGACGAAGCAACTGTGGAGAGCAGTGAAGGAGGCGACGAGAAGAGTGGAGAGTGTCGAGCGGTTGGGTCGATAGCGCTGCCAATGAACGCAGCTTGCTGCACAGCCTCTGCATTTTCCCTTTTCCTTCTCCAAATTGTCGGTTGTTTGCAGCCGGTACTTCGACTGGAATTTTCACAAGCCAAAAGATGAATTTTAGGTCTTTGTTGTGCTACCGCTTCGATGAGTTTGCCGAGAACGACTGTCAACGGGTCCTGTGTTTTTGGAGCCCGGTTTAGATTTTGGTTGCATTTGTTTTTGAGGTGGAGCCTTCAAGAAATTTTAAATTTTTTATAATATTTTTAATTAAATCATATATTTTTAAAATTTTTAAACTAATTTTTATTTTTTATTACATACAATAATTTTTTTTAAAATATGAATTGACCGAATCATTGAATATAAATTTAATTTTTAAAAAAAATTGTATAAAAATATTTAAAATATGTGTTAAAAATATATTTATGAGTTCAATTTTTTATATATATAAAAAGATAAAAATTTTACTTTTTTTTCACTTTTTAATTAAAAATATATATGTAGACCTATTTTTATATTTTTAAAATATATTTTAAAAAAGTAATCGTAAATTATATATCTAACTATTTGATTAATTTATATTAAAAATAATTTAAAATTTATAATTAATTTGAAAACTTTAAAAAATTTAAAATTTAATTATAAAAGTTTCAAAAATTTTAGAATTTTTTAAAAAATTATTTTTTTTAGAAAAATAGAATAAACTAATTTTTAATTATATAATTATATTTAATAATTAAAAATATAAACATATATTCATCATCCATAATAATTAAATAAATATATACTTTTAGTATATGTTAACTTTATCCTAGTAATATTTCCTAAACTCTCTTTTTGGGCTAAAGTTTAACTCTATATTCATAATTATTTTTATAATAATAATTTTAGTTTTATATTTACTTTTGTTTGGATTATATGTTAATGATTACAGATTAAAAAGGATCCTTAAATAGAAAAAAGAAATAAAAAATAAGAATAAATTTTTATATTTAACATACTTTATTTTATATTTTATAATAATTTACATTTTATATTTTAAAATATACCAAAATATATATTATAACTAATAATTATTAGTCAACTTAATAAAAAGAGTAAAAAGACATTTCTATCTCTTTCTTTTAATAGAAATTATAACATTCCAAAAAATAATTCTAATAATTAATAGAATACAAAGCATATATAAATAATTTATTCAGTTAAACTTTTCAATAACAAAATTGTTATTGAAAAGAATTAATGTAACAAATAATTTAATTTTAGAATTCAACTTGAAGATAATTTTGTATTTATTTTAATAAGTTAAGAATAGTTTAACATTTTCAAGACATTTAAAATGTTATTTTTGTAATTATTTCAAACTTTTTAAATAGATATTTAGGAAATATGTTATTTGTTACAAAATTTAAATGTTAATATATTTTTTATTATATTTAAATATATAAGGTATTAATTTTTATTAAATTAAAAGTGCAGTATGTTAAATATAAACTTTCAAAGAAAAATATGTTAGTTAGGTCTTAAGTAAAATTCTTTTAAGTTAAATATTTTTTTTAATATTAAGGTTTAATTTTATAATTTTTATTTATTTTCAAAATTTATATCCCTCGTCACATCATTACTCGTCCTTTGCCTATTTTAACTTTTATCTTATTATCTTCTTAACATTTAAATCTATTCCTTAATATTTACTCCCTTAGCTATTACACTCTATTATTAAATAAACTCAATATTTAACCTAAAAACAAACATAACCTTAGCATAATTTGAGGAAAAATGTGATATGTTTCTAGTTAAATGAAAAACTTTTAACCTCATTTGAAATTATAAATCATGGTTAATGATTTAGGTATAATGATTACTTTTTTTTTCTTTGTTAAGAGATTTATTGGTAGAGTAACTCTTTTTATTTTTATAAACTCAAAATCTCTTTTTTTCAAATTAAAACTTGAGATCTTGACAATAAAGGTCTAAGTTTTTAATAATTAAAGCCTTTATATTAGTTTTTTTTTTATGAAATGGTATGATTACTAGTATGCTTATAGATGTTAAATTTAACATACTAATTTCATGGTTTTTATATAAAATTTCTTAATTGTTTAACTAAATTTGATTTTCACCATTATTGGTATATAAGCGATAGTCTTTTAAATAAGGACAAACTGAGTTGAATGCCAGTTTTTTTAATTGATCTTAAAATGTAAATTATAATTTCAATATATGAAAAAATGGATCACCTTTGTGTATAACATTCTATTTATTTAAGAGAGGGATCAACATCCATGAAATTTATTCTTTTTAAAATAATCAACCTTATCATAATTTATAGTAAGATGTATGTTAATCCTCCACTTGGCATTAAACCCAAAGATATGTAATGACAATTATATTTATGTAGTTAAAAAAATTCTCATTAAATAGTAACCTCCCTTTTCTTTAGTATTTTTGGACAATTTACTTATGTTAATGGGTAATTTAACGATGCTAAAAAACAAATAATAATAATAATGTGAAAAAATCAATGTGCTCATTAAAGACTTGGTAACTTGATAAATTTTCATTTTAGATTGTTTTAAGTATATAAGTGAATGATTCCCAAGTTTTACTTCAAAGCTTAATTACTTAGTAAGTTAAGTTTGAACAAGAGATTGTTTAGTTTGATATAAACTTAGTTTAAAGGCTCATTTAAAACTTGTTTATGGGTTGGTTAAGGTTAATATAAATATAAAAATTTTAGGTTTTACCACAATCACATCCTTCACCTCTTCACTTTTCCACTAACCCTTACCATCCCTCTCATACTCCTTCATTTCCCTACAGTAACTTCCATTTATTAATATTGTTGCAAATTACAAGATTTATGATATCAATTCTTATAGGTTTTTAATTAGTAAAAATCTCAAATTTCAAGAAGTTGAGAAATAGAACTAGAAGCAGTCTTTAATTAAACAATCTTAACAAGAGGATGACAAAAGTTTTATGCTATAAAGTCCCAAGTTAGATGTTTCAAATGAGGATATTAATTATTTTCCAATCAAAGGAATTAAGAGCCTTGTTAATATCCATAAAAGGAGCTTTTAAGTTGAACTTGAGCCCTCAATTTTCGAGAGGTTTCCCAACATATAGCATAAAGAAATGCAATGCAAAAGGAGATAACAACCATATAGAACAATCAAACTTAGATCTTGCTTTCTAAACCTTATAGCAAAAGCTCAAATACAATTAAGTGGGTTTATAGGACTAAATTGAATGTAGATAGGAGTATTAACAAGTTAAAGGTCAGACTTATGGAAAAAGACTTTGCTCAACCAATTAGAGTGGACTACATAAAAACATTTGCATCAATTGTCAGGCTTGATACCATTAAGCTGCTACCTGTAATTGTTGCGTAAAAGTATTGGTTAATACATTAATTAGATATCAAATCAACATTTCTAAATGGTAAGTTTTAGCAATAAATCTATGTTAGCCAACTTGAGGGCTTTATGAAACTAAGTAAGGAAGATAAAGTTTATCTTTTGAAGAAACTACATTATGGATTAAAGCAAGCTCCTAGAGCTTGTTATTCAAAAATTGATGAATATTTGATTGGTATTGGTTTTAACAGGAGCTATAGTGATACTACTCTTTATGTCAGTAGAGAAGAAACACATTTTTTTTGTGTCAATATATGTAAATGATCTTATAATCATTAAAGATTCATTGAATTTGATTTCTTAGTTCAAGAAAGCCATGAAAAACAAATTTGAAATAACTAATCTTGATAGCATAAGTTACTTCCTTGGCTTAGAAATTTAGCAATCCAAACAAAGAATTCTTATACATCAAACTAAATATACTAATTAAGTGTTGTAAAAGTTCAAGAGAATGACATATAAAAACTTTCCCACTCCATTGACTTTTGGAAGTAAATTTGATAGTCTTTACAAAAGTCTTATTAGATGTATATTTTATTTATTTGTCATAAGACTATATATTATGTTTTTCATAGCTTATTGTTAAGGTTTATGCATTCCTTTAATGAAATTCATTTCAAGGAGAAAATCCTTAGATACATTAATAAAATTACTAAACTTGGTGTGATGTTTAATAACAACAAAGAAGTTAACCTAGTTGGTTTTACTGATAGTGATTAGGCAAAGACACTTGAAGACATGAGAAGTACATTTGATTATATGTTCTCCTTTGGTTATGGAGTTTTTAATTAGAGCTTTAAGAAGCAATCTACAATGACACAATCCATAGTTAAGGTTGAATATATTGCAGTGGCATCAGCAATGAATCATACCATTTGGATCAAAAAAATATTTGTAGATTTGAAACTACAATTGACAAAAGTAATGACCATCTTTTGTGACAATTAGTTTACCATAACAATTTCAAGAAATCTAGTACAACATGGAAGAACAAAGTATTTTAATGTCAAACTTCATTTCATACATGAAGAATAAGAAAAATGTGATGTCAATTTGGTATATTATTGCATAAGCAATCAAATTGCAAATATATTAACTAAAGGTTTACATAAGCCAAAGTTTGAAGAGTTAAAAAGTGCCTTAAGGATGCAAAATAAGAGCACTAACGAGTTTCTAGTGGGGCTCCCATTTTGTAGCTTAATGAAGATTTGCTATCTAAGTATCATCTTCCCTCTAAAGTTTAAAAGGTTGCTATGAGAGTTACAATCCTAAGGAATTTGAGCTAAATTGATTTTGTAGCCACCTTTGTATTGAAACTTGTATTTGAATAACTTAGTTTGCAATTTTAGTTATCTTCTTTTGTAAGTAACTTGATCCATCAAACAAATGGTTTAAATTTCAAGTTTCAAATTAAAATACAAAAAGTTGTTAAGTAATATATAGAAATTCAAATTTTGTAATTTCAAATTCTCTTATATAATGAGGATACATAAAATGTATAATTAATTAAAGTTACTTTTAAAAAACATAAGAAAATCTTCTTTCTGTTTAATAAGGTTTGCTCCTTTTTGCATTTTTTTTCTTATTTTTTAATATTGCTATCAACAACCTTATAAAGTAAAAGCATACTTGAAGTTAAAGTCTTTTGGATTTATACCTTCAGACAAGTATTAGAGTCTTTAAGATCTATTTGAAACTTGTATGTCAAGTGAGAGAGATAGCTTAAAAACTAATGAGGGAGAGTAAACACGAAAAGGCTATTTCCTTATAATCTAAAAGCTAAAACTAAAATAACTTTCATTATTTTTCTAATGAAGATTTTATAAAGGCCAAATTTAGGTATAATTTAAGCTATGCTTTATATTAATGTAATTGAGAGTTTTATTAGAGACTCAGTTAGTAAAAGAGAAGACAAAGAAGGATAAGGACAAGTAAGTGGCGAAGGTTATAAAATGAAGCATCAAGTAGTAAAGGAAGGGATAACAGCCATGTTATGTCTTTAAAGTTCCAATAGTGCTCCTATTTTGTTACTCAATAAAGATTTGTTGTCGAAGTATCATTTTCCCTCCAAAATTTAAAAGGTTATCATGGCAATTACAATATTAAAGAATTAAAATAGGACTAAGTTTGCAACCAACTTTTGTATTAAAATTTGTATTTGTATAACTTAGTTTGTAATATCAAAGAATTACAATAAGGCTTACTCCTTTTTGCATTTTCTTTTTGCTTTCTAATATTACTATTAACAACCTTGTAAACTAGAAGCATAATTTGAGCTAAAATCCTTAGGATTAATGCCTTTAGTCTTAATCACCAAGTAATTAGATCTTTTATTATGTTAATTGTTAGTGTTTAAAGTAAGAGATATTTGCAAGAAAGTATGGTAGGAAACTTGTAATAATAGTTAAAGTATAATAGTTGTTTAAGTTTAAATGTACTACACATGTTCTTATAAAAAAAGGAACAAAATTTTGGAATAAAAATTTATTGAACATTTTAATCTCTTATATTACTCTCTTTTAGTTATATATACCATTAACAAATAGTATCATGATTTTAAAGGATCTTATAGGGGCTAAGAGAAATGTGAGAGACTAGAAACTTTAAAAGAAAACTAATGTGTAATCTATTTCAAAAGAATAATATACCAAAGAGATTTTAGTAAAGATTTTGAGAGAAATACAATAAAAAAAAAAAAAGAGTAAATGGCCTCTAGTAGCTTTAGCTTGTTAACACCTATGGTTTTTATAAGATCCAACTATCAATTATTGTTGTCAATGGAGATGAAAACTTATCTTTAACTATAAAATATGTGGGAAGTGGTTGAAATAGGTAGGGATCCATAACCTTTGCCTAAAGATCCAACCTTAAATCAAATTAAATATCATCAGGAGGAGAGCTCTAAGAAATTTAAGGCTTTTACCTATTTATATGCAGGCCTTTCAGATGCGATCTTCACAAGGATCATAATATGCTAATTTGTAAAGGAAGCTTAAGGAAAAGTCATGGATAAATTTTATATCAATGATAAAACTAGACAAATGAAGTTTATAAACTTAAAAAGAGAATTTAAAATGCTAATAATGAAGGAGTCTGACTTGTTAAAAGATTATGTTTCCATATTATTGCAAATTATAAACTAAATAAGGTTGATGGGAGAAGATATCTCAAATCAAAGAATAATAGAGAAAGTTTTATGAGTCTTCTTGAGAAGTTTAAGTAAAAAATTTCTTCCCTTAAAGATTTAAAGGACTTTAGTTGAATTACTTTATTAAAGTTTTAGGAGCCTTTGACACTCAAGAGCAAAGAAGAAATATGAGAATGATAGCAATTTAAAGGTTGCTTTATAATCCAAATTAAAATAAAAGGCTCCAATTTCAAAGGATAGCAAGAAACCAACTAGAATTCAAGCTAGTAAAGACAAATAACATGAATTGGGCAAGAGTTCTTAAAAGTGGGGAAAATTCCCTCCTTATCCTACTTAAGAGAGATTTAATCATACAAGTGAAGATTGCTTTTGGAAATGAAAGGTGTATTATAGATTATGTCCCAAGTTTAGTTACAATGAGAAGTATTGTAGAAAAAAGCAATAAATACAAAGTTAACAGGGTTTTAACCAATAAGCTTAATAATAGTAGGAAGCAAATTTCATAGAAGAAGAAGAAGGGAAGAAGAAATAGCTATTTATGGCGTTATTGTTAAATAATGTTGAGAATTAAAAGGCTTGATTCTTAGATAATTGATGTATAACCCACATGACCAGTCAAGTAAATCCATCCTTGGGAATGGAAAAAATTAGGAATAAAGCCAGAGTTGCTATGAAAGGAAAAGGATTTGTTCACCTCAAAACACCATTAGTCACTCATTTTTTTGACAAATGTTTTGTTAGTACCTAATTTAGAACAAATTTTATTAAGTGTTGGTTAGATGATGCGGATTGGTTATACCCTCTTTTTTTTTTCAAAAAAAACAAAAACTTATGTGATATTTATTTCTAATGGTAAAGAAATTACTATTGTTCCTATGGAAAATAAGATCTTTTCTTTGAATTTAACATTTGTAGAGGTGGTAGATTATAAAAGTAATACAACTGTAAATGAGTCCAAATTATGACATAAGAGATTGGGCATTTCAATATTAGAACAATTTAGTTTGCACAAAGAAATAATTTCCTAAATAATTTATTCCTAATAAAGGTTTATGTAGATGTTTATGAAAGTTATGAGCTAGATAAATAACATAGATTACCATTCTTCACCTTAAGTGCTTAAAGAGCTAGAGAGAAACTTCATTTCATTTATTC
The DNA here is from genome assembly GCA_023213295.1 of Bruguiera hainesii. Taxonomy (NCBI): domain Eukaryota; kingdom Viridiplantae; phylum Streptophyta; class Magnoliopsida; order Malpighiales; family Rhizophoraceae; genus Bruguiera; species Bruguiera hainesii. The sequence goes on from JAHOYR010000006.1 coordinate 6,368,898, forward strand.
AAACTTTTGTAGACCAATGCAAATTGATTTACTAAATGGTAGCAAATAATTCCTTTTGTTTATTAATGATTTTTCCAAGATGACTTAGGTTTATTTTTTTAAACATAGGTCAAAATCTCTTAAAGTTTTTAAAAGGTTTAAAGCATTTGTTAGGGCTCAAAGTAATTGCATCATCAAAATTTTAAGGAGTTATAATAGGAAGGAGTATACCTCTATAAAGTTCAAGCTTTTTTTGTAAGAGGTTTGGAGTGAAACAATAATTTATTATGGGTTACACATCTTAACAAAATAAAGTGATGGAAAGAAGAAATAAAATAGTTGTAGAAATGACAAGATGCATAATTGCAGAGAAAAAGATGCCAAAAGTCTTTTAGATAAAAGCAATTAACAGTGTTATTTATTTATAGAATATAGTGCTAACAAAAGCAATTAAACGAAAAATCCCTTTAAAGGCTTGAAGTAGAAGCAAACCCTCTATGAAACACTTAAAAGTGTTTGGCTCTTTTTGTTATATACATATACTAATTATGAAGAGAGGAAAGCCAAATGAAAAGGAAAAATAATAATAATAATAATAATAATAATAATAAAAGGCATTTTGGTTGGCTACAATTTTTAATTTACAAGTTTAGAGTATATAACCTAGTAATTGAAAATATTTAAATCAGTAAAGATTTAAAGGTTGATGAAGATACATATTAGGATTGGAATGAATCTTAAATCAAAAGAGAAACATCCACATAAACTAGTGTAATAGAAAACTCAGATTTTGAATTGGAACTAAGAGACTATAATGATATATCCACTAAAGATTTTAAATCTTTTTTAGAGATATACCAAAAAAGCAACATAACAGTGGTGGAACCAACATTCTTAAAAAAAGCATTGAAGTTTGAAATATGGAGGGTTGTTATAAAAGAGGAATTTTCCATTATCATGAAGAACAGTACCTAGAAACTAATTAAAATACTAGAAAACAAACAAGTTATGAGAACTAGATAAGCTTAAAGAATCGAATTAAAATTATATGGCTTAATTAATAAATATAAAGTAAGACTTATGGTTAAATGCTACTTATAATGATTTGTAATTGATTATATTAACACAATTTCCCTATTTGTTAGAATGGACACCGTTAGAGTGGTAATTGTAATTGCAACTTAGATAAGGTGGAAGATTAGTCACCTAGATGTCAAATTTGCCTTTTTGAATGGATTCTTAAAGGAAGAAATATATGTGACTTAACTCGAGGGATTTGAGATTAAAGGACAAAAGTAAAAAGTTTACAAATTAGCCAAAGCCTTGTATGGCTTAAACAATCTCCTAAAGTTTGGTATAGTAAAATAGATTCTTTCTTTTGTAGCCAAGGGTTCAAAAGGAGTAAGAATGATTATACACTCTATGTAAAGGAAAGCTTAAATGGAGATATTATGATCATTTCTTTGTATGTTAATGATATGTTTATGACAGGCAATAACTTATATGAGGTGCACAAGCTTAAATCAAACATGCTAAGTCAATTTCATATGTTAGATTTAGGACATATAAATTTCTTTCTTAGACTTGAAGTCCATTAAACTTATGATAGCATATTTCTTAATCAAAAGAAGTATACTCAAGAAATTCTTTACAAGTTTAAAATGCATCATTGCAAACCAATGAAAACCTTATTGGTTATGAATGTTAAGTAAAGATGATGAAAGTAAAGATGTAGATGCAATAAAGTATAAAACTTTGATTAGAGGCTTACTTTATTTAATTACTACTAAACCTAATTTAATGTTTACAATAAGCTTATTATCCAAATTTATGCAAGAACCTTCCAACAATCATTTTGAAGTAAAAAAGATGATATATGGGTACCTAAAGGGATCTGTCCAACTTTGTATCTAGTTCAAACCAATTAAACATAAAAATCTAATTAGTTATATGGATAATCATTGTTGTTCCCACAGCCTTGTATGGGTTGTAATTGTTGTCAACTAGGGTTAAGTGTGCAAGAAAGTAAAGCCACATTGAAGGGCAAGAAAGTAAAGCCATATGGAAGGGCAAGAAAGTAAAGCCACATTAAAGGGCAAGAAAGTAAATCT